>QEPC01003143.1:6832437-6926845 GCA_003113815.1 Sphenodon punctatus | reverse complement strand
TGTGTGTGTGTGTGTGTGTGTGTGTGTGTGCGGTTGTGAAGCTGTGTGTGTGCGGTTGCGAAGCTGTGTGTGTGTGTGTGCGGTTGTGAAGCGGTGTGTGTGTGTGTGTGCGGTTGCGAAGCGGTGTGTGTCCGGGTGTTGTCCGGGTGTGTGTGGACGCGGTTGCGGCCGGCAGGGGGAGCTGTGAGGCTCGTGCCGAATCTGCGAGCCACGCGGCTCGGCGGAAAGTGCTGGGCGGAGGCGGGCGCCGGGTTTGCTTGGCCGGGGCCGGATTTCATCATGCTGCGGGGGGCAGGGCCGGGCTCCGCGCTGCCGCTCCATGCTGCTCCTGCCGCGGCCGCCGCCCCTTAGCGCTCTCCCCGCCTTGCTGCGCCGCTGCTGCCGCCCCCAGCTCCTCCTCCTCGCCCCCCGCCGCCGGCTCCACCCGCCCCTCGCCGCCCGGGCACCGCGGCACCAGCCAGCAGCGACCCGAGCCGCCCGCGCGCCCAGCAGCAGCAGCAGCATGGACGGCCCCGGCGCAGTCGAGGTGCTGCTGGCTCCGCTCCGGCAGGCGGTGCGACAGCAGGTAACGCTGCTGGCGGGGGCTCTGAATTGGGATCCCCGGGAGAACTAGATCCCCTGATCCCTGGAGAGGAGATGGGGGGGGTCGGGTCTGTATGGCATCCCCTTGCCCCTATAGAGTGGCGCTCTGGGGGATCCCGTAGAGAGAGGTCTGTATGGCAACCCTGTACCCCTGGAGAGCTGGAACCTACGTCTGCATGGGGCTCCCCTGGCCCTGGAGCACCCAGAACCCTATGGGGATGCTCTGGAAATGGGGAAACTGCATGGAGATTGGAGTCCTTTGTGGTCCCTTAGACAGAGATCTGCACGAGATCCCCTTGCCCCTAGAGAGCTGGAGCCCTGTGGGGTCCCCTAGAGAGAGATGTCTGCATGGCATCTTCTTACGAGTTGGAGTACCCTGGTGTCCCCTAGAGAGTGTGTGTGTGGGGTCGGGGTCTCTATGGGATGCCCAGACTGCTACAGTGTGTGTGTGTGTGTGTCTATGGGGTGGCCTTGCTGCTACAGAGTGTCTCTCTCTCTATGGGATGTCCTTGCTCCTAGAGAGAGTGTGTATGGGGGGGGGGTCCGTCTCTATGGGATGTCCTTGACCCATGACATCTGGACTCCTCTGAGGACCCTCCTAGAGAGTGTGGTCTGTATGAGCCGCTTGGTCTGCTGGACAGCTGGAGCCATATGGGATCATCTGCTGTAGAGCAGGGCTCTCTTTCCCCTACAAAACAATATCTGTGTGGGCTCCCCCCCCCCCCCTTCCCTGGACAATTGGCTCTGTATTAAGCGTGTTAAAAGGCCTCTATGGATTTACCCCACGCTGATGGATTTTATGGGATCAACCCTATAAAATTGGGTCTTTGTGGAGATCCACCCCACCATTGAACTGGGTCATTTCCCCCTCTAGATCTGGGTCAGAATCCCTCTCCTCCCCAGTAGGTATGGGATTGTCCCCTGTAGAGATGGGATATGTAGGTTATGAGTTGTTCTTTACAGATAACTGTGCCTGCGTGGGGTGGGGGTACCCTTATACAATTGATTTCCTTGCATTCTCCTCTCTCCTCCAAAGCTTGTTTTGCATGATGTGTCTTCCCATCCTCTAGAGCTGCGTTTCCTAGTGCCTGTGTGTGTTCTGCCCTCCCCTTCCAATAGAGTAGAGACTATAAAGGCTTCCCTCAATTTATAGGGCTTTTTATAGCTTCTGCCAGTCTTTGCCGTCTTTGAGTAGTAGGTCTGAATGGTTTTGCTGTTTGACATCTCTCCTTCCCTGTTTTGTGCATCTTGTGTTGCAGAGCTCTCACTGTGTATGGTTCTAGCCTCATCTTACAGCTGAGGCTCCATCCTGATTTCCCTATTTCTAAAGCTGAACCTATACATTCCCCATGACCGTACATAGCCATGCAAGTTCCCCTTTATGTCTCTCTCACTACACAACGTCCTGTTCAGAGCCATGTACTCTTGTCCCCTTATGCCTCTCCCTTACGTAACTGGATTTGTAGCTTTTCGTTATAGCAGGGTGTTGATGACTTTTCACTATGAATCATTGTACGCAGCATCTTAAGTTGATGGGTGGGTGCGGGGACAGCCTGCTGCATAGAACTAGAAGAGCTGCATCCTGGCTGAGTCAGGTTTGCTGGTGGTTTGGGAAATCCCAATAATGTAGAGATGCTGCTTGTTGGGTTTAAATTCACATTCTCAGCCCCCCACCCCCTGGGAATGAGATGGGGGCAGAAATGTGGGCTAAGGTCTTTGGCGAGGGAATTGTTGCAAGAGGCATTGTGGCATGGGAAACAATCAAAGGAGGGTGTTCAAGGGATCCCTGCCGTAGAAATTGGGAGAATAAGGAAGGGTTTTGTTGATTGGTGGCTTATAATACTCTTGGGATCCTCTTGCCCAATCAAACGCAGAGTGGCAGCAGTTTAATTAAGCCCAGAGGAGGGGGGAGAAACCTTGACCTAGAGAAAGAGACCAAGTCAGCGGGTGTTTCCTCCTGCAGCATTGCCTGATGCAATAGCTACTCTGATATACTGGGTGGATCTTCTGTTGTACCGGACAAAGCTGCAGCGAAAGCTGCCACATCAAATGCTGCTCAGCGTTAAACTGGGTCTCCTCAGCAAATGGGATTGTCCCCCGTTCCTGTCTTTCCTGTCTCTGGGGGCAAAGTACAGCCACATGCTCTTGGGGGTATTGTGTTGTGGCTTGGTTTGGTCCCTTCTCCCCCACCCCTTCCTGCTTTCCGTACTGAATTCAGAGCTGCACTCTCCTCCTTTTGAGCAGGGTTTTTTCTCTCAGCGTAGACCCCCACCCCTCTCTCTCTCTCTCAAAAAGGTGGTTTGGTTTTACTGCTTTTTCTAAAGGGGGGTGGGGGTGGGGAGGGAAACCCTGATCCCTCCCTCTGCCACGTTAGCCTGCAGCTGCAGTGCCTCCGAGTACAACTTCCACGTTTAGGTGGAACTGGCGGGCAGGGAAAAAGCAGCGAAACACAACTGCTAACTTTCTTTACACACACACACACACACACACACACACCCGATTTACAGGAAGTGGTTTTAAATTTCTCAGCCCAGCCTGTCAAATTTTGTCCGTCTCTTTTTACTTTATATTATTGACTCTCTCCTTTTTAGGAAGTCCCTCTACAGAGTTCCTCAGCACATTGGAACTTTTTTTCTCTCTCTCCCCTCTCGCGCATCCTTCCAGGCGCGCACGCTTCTTCCTGTCCATATCTGTGCGCACTGCGCAGTGCCTCCCGTGGGGATGGGAACAGATCAAAAGCTGACAGCGTAGAAATAAGAAGTGCCCTTTAGGTTTTAAATCAAAAGGAAAAATATAGTTTTAAAACTATGGGAGAACGGTAGGGGAAAGATCTAAATTGGGAGTGTTATTCTGTGGCAGGGGTGAGGAACCTGTTCCCTCCCAAGGGGAGGCTACTTCGAAGAAGGTACAAGCTCAGGAAGAGGAGGGTGTGGATTAGAACTGCAGCCTGGAACCTGGCAAGTGGGGTGATCAACTTGCCACAACTGGGCCCCAAACACAAGATGAGCTACTCCAACTCCACAGGCTAACTTGTCTCACTGCCCGGCTGCTGCCTCTTCCCATCTGTGTGCCCACAGCTCCCCCCCTAAACTGGGCAGGGATTAGCGGGACTGTTCTTGAATGGTTCAGCTTTTTCCTGGCTGGGAGAACCCAGTGTGTGGTCCTGGGGGAGTTTTCATCTTGCCCCCGGGGCCTTGTGTGCGGAGTCCCACAGGGTTCCATCTTATCCCCTCTCGTGTTCAACGTGTACATGCAGCCTCTGGGAGAGGTTGTCAGGGAATCTGGGGTGAGGTGTCCTCATTATGCTGATGACACCCAGCTATATCTCTCATTTTCCTCTGACTCACGCCTGGCAGTCGGATGAGGGTGAGCCGGCTGAAACTAAGTCCTGACAAGACGGAGGTGATGGTTGTGGGGAGGGCTAGGGGGGGTAGTGGCCCCCATCATCGATGGGATCCATCCTCCCCTGGTTTCTCAGGTCCGGAGTCTGGGGGTGCTCCTGGACCCGCAGCTTCGCCTGGATGCCCGGGTGGCGGCTGTGGCGAAGGGGGCATTTCACCAGTTACATCTGGTGCGTTGGCTTAGGCCGTATGTCTCGGACTTGGATCTGGCCACAATCGTCCATTCTTTTATTACCTCGAGACTGGATTACTGCAACGTGTTCTACCTGGGGCTACCCTTGGGGCTGGTTCAGAAGCTGCAGCTGGTGCAGAATGCGGTGGCCCGTCTCTTGACTGGGACGGGCCAACGCGAGCATATCACACCGGTGCTTCACTCTTTGCACTGGCTGCCGATAGGTTTCCGGGCCCAATTCAAGCTGTTGGCGTTGACCTTTAAAGCCCTAAACGGCTTGGGCCCTACCTACCTGCGGGACTGCCTCACTCTCCAGGTCCTGGATTGGCCCCTGCGGTCGGCCGAGGGCGTCATCCTCGGGGTCCTCCAGGTGTCCACCATGAGGAGGGCGTTCTCCGTAGCTGCACCGCAGCTGTGGAACTCCCTCCCGTTGGAGCTCCGCTTGATTGCTGACCTCCCCTCTTTCCGCAGACACTGTAAGACCTGGCTGTTCTGCCAGGGCCTTTCTCGAGGGAGGTGGGGTGGGTTGGGTTAGGGTGGGTAAGGATGGGTTTTAATTGTTGTTTATTGTGTATTTTAATATGTTAAAATGCTGCGAGCCGCCCCGAGATGCCTGAGGCAGGAGGGGGCAGTGTATAAGTTTTAGAAATAATAATAAATAAATAAATAGGTCCCCAGTTCCCGGCGGACCCAAAATGGGGGTGCGCGCAGGACCCATGTGCACCCCTGATATGGGTCCTCCTAGGAATGGGGGGACCCATTAGAGAGGCGCACGCAGGTGGGAAGAGGATTCCTCACTCCCCCACCTGCTCAGAAGAAGCTGAGCAGCGGAGTCCCCACCTCAGCTGAGCAGGGGAGGAGAGGAGCAGCAACCAAGAATGGAGGGGCAGCAGCCCGGGGAGCTGCATGTGCTAGGATCTGCGTTCTGGGGCATCGCAAGACGCCCCAGTAATACCTGCGTTTTCAGGCACCAGTTACCCGAAGGGGAGGGGGGTGGGTCCCTCATCGGGTGCCTGCTGGGAGTGCCCAGAAATGCAGGTATTACCCATGGGGAGCAATCTTGCTACCTGTTGCAGCTCTGGTGTGGATCATGGATCGGCGCCGTGGATCTGTCCCCTGTCTTTGTGTGCGTGCTGCCCTCATCTCTGCTCCCTTCTCCTGAGCTCAGTCTTTCAGCGCTTGGGGGTAGGAACTGGATCCAAGAGCCAGATTTAGGAACCGGAAAAGGGGCCACATGCAAACTAGCCATGGGCAGCATTTGGCCCCCCGGGCCTGAGGTTCCCCATCCCTGTTCTAGAGAAATCCGTGAGGTCAACAAGTATTTCCGAGCTGAGGTCCTCTCTCTCTTTTTTTTTTTGCTAGATCACCTCTGTTTGGCCCAGTGAAGGAAAGCCGCTTCACTCGCCTACGTTCCATTTGTTGAAGAATCAGAGCCAGGCTTTTTCCAGCCTCTGAGAAAACATGTTGTTCGGTCTTACAGAGCGAGGATAGGGGAACCTCCAGCCCATCGGTCAGATCTAGCCCGCAGCTGTTTGTTTGGGCCTGTGGATCTTTCCAATCTATGTCCTCAAGCACTGAAAGAGTGAGCACAGAGGAAAGGGCCAGAGATGAGGCTTGCGCTCAAGGAGAGGGGATGGGTCCATGGCACAGATCCCCAGGGCTGGGGAAGCTTTTCCACGGCCAACTTGACAATGAGTACAAGCTCCCAGCGCTGCATAGCGGTCACGGGTGAGGGTGCTTAAGAGATGTATCCAGGAACAGGAGCGTGGATCTGTCCCTTATCCTAGTGTGCAACATGCCCTCCTCTCCTCTCTGATCCCTTCCCTTGAACTCAGTCTTTCAGTGCTTGGGGGCAGGAAGGAAGAAAGGAACTGGAAAGGGCCTACATAAAAACTAGTCATGGGCCTCATTTGACCCCGCCCCCCCCGGCCTGAGGTTCCCCATCCCTGACAGATCCATTACCTGGACCCTCCCCTCCCTTGCCCCATCCTGAGCACATTACTATCTCCAGCCCCTACCTAGCCTCTGGAGCCCGAACCATGGGTCATGACCCCATGAGGACAGGGTCATGCCAGCTGCAGGGGGGGCGGGGGGGGGGTCACAATCCTAATTGATATTTTGGTAGACTTTGCATGTCTGCTGCTCTCTAGTCATGTGATTTATATTTATCTTAAAATGGGGTCACCTTGCTGAAATGTTTGGGGACCATTCCTATTGAGTACCTCCTGGGTCCTAAATGGACAGCCAGAATTGTTTACCTGGGACAGGGGAAGGGACACCCTGTAAGAATCCTTGCAAGATGATGATAGTTAGTCTGGTTATCATCCCGCCGTGCAGTTTGTAAAGGGCCTGCATTTCGCATAGACTTGTTTGCCCACAATGGCATGAAAACCTGCCATCCTATTAGCCCATCAGAGTTGTATTCTCTTCCAAGAAAGTCAGACTAGTCATCACAATAAGTGTTTATATTTGTTTATAAAGACTTTTTGTTTTTTGTATTTTTAAAGGAGGGTGTCTTTTACCTACTAAGATTAAAAATAAATAAATTGGAAACGCCCCTGACAAACTGCTGCTGGTCAATGAGTGTTTATAGACGTGACGGCGGAATACCGCCGTCATAACCCAAACCAGGTTGGAAACAAGTCAGCAATACGGTCCGGTCTGCTAGGAAGGGTGGGTAGGGAGACACATGGGCATGTAGCCACCTGGCCTCGCCCCTGTACTGTGGCCCATGTGCCCCCCGCCCCCCATGACGGGCAGCCACGGTGGCTGGTCATGGCGGCTCCTCTAGGCCGGGAACAGTGGGCTAACACACTGCCAGGCAGGCCGTTGCCCGGGCGCGTTGGTGGCTAGCCGGGGCTGCAGCCCTGGACATCTCCGGGATCGCAGCATGGGCTTGCCACCAACACACTCGGGAGCAATCCCAGGCCAGCACCTGGCGGCCCACCAGCAAACGTGCCGGCGGCTCGCGGGCCAAAGCAGGCCACCGTCACAAATGTTAACACCCGTTGTCAAACTACTGCGCAAGCCCACTTTCTGCGTGGGTGGCAAAGGGATGAAATGTTGTTGGCGCTGGCGGGGGTGTTTTTTTCCACATCTACCTGTGGCTTTTTTCAGAACGGAACCAATATCTCAGGTTCCTTTCTGTTCTTCCTCCAGGGAGAACTTGTACGAAAGCTGAAGGAAGAGAAGGCTCCCCAGGTGGACGTAGACAGAGCTGTAGCAGAACTCAAGGGTCGGAAGAGGCTACTAGAAGCCAAGGTAAGTCTCGAATTGAATCTTCGTATACGCCGGCATGTCTTGCCAGGAAAAACAAGAAAAATCTGGCTAAGACACTAAGGTGAATTGCATGAACTTGGCCATTTGGTGCTTCATGGGAATTCGCTTTCTATGCAGTTTGTTGATTGCATTAGTCATGGGCTGTTTTAACTGACCCTCTTGCAATGGAAAGTAAGGTAGCTAGCAGAGGTAGCGATTGGGGCCATCTCAGTTTGAGATCCATCCTAAAAAAAGGTCACACCTTGCTTTACATAAATCACCTCTTCCCCCCCCCTGCGTGGCTGATAACGCCTTAGATTAGATAGAGTGCAAGAACTTCTAAAAATCCAGTTTGCACGTCTCTGCTCTTTCCTTTTTTTGCATTTCTTTCAGCTTGAGCAGTGAAATCCAACAATGGGAGTTGCACGTTTGTGTCGCACTTTATATTAAGGTTCGATTCACAAATGGCTTTTAAATAGATGACGGATCAGTTGTTAAAAGTCGAGTCCCATAGGTTACGTACAGCCATTGCTCATGAGCACCTAGAATACCTTTGGGTGATATTTTCATAACCATCTGCGTCATGTATTATTCGTGTCTGCAACGTGCCTATTATTACTATTGGGTCCGATCCTAAAGCCCCGCATGCACTTCCTATTCCCCATAAAGGGGATGTGTTGGGGTTGCATGCACAGCTCACAGGGCGTAGGATCAGCCCCATTATTATTATTATTATTATTTATATGGCACATGCTATGTTCCTAAGTTAGAGATGGGTCCCTACTCCAAACAGCTTACGGTCTAGTGGAGACAAGGGAGAGGGGAGCATAGGGAGAGACAAGGATACAGTCACGAAGTTGAGACGTCACAGGTGCGTGTGCTTAACGTATACCATCCATTGGTCATTTATCCCTTTTGTATCTGCTATATAATGTAACCCCAGTATAAAGTGGACACCACCCCTGTTCATGTTGTAGTCTTAGATTTCTTGTATAATACACGGGTGTCAGACAAGAGGGTGATGCTTAAAAATCTGCTTGTCTTAGAATTTCATTTAAAAAATAAATTAAAAATGCATAAACATTTTTAGTTATCCGAGTTGTTTGAAAAGCTTTTCCCACCTCCCCCACCCAAAAAAAATGTCAATTGTCCCTTTTTATAAATACACATCTGCTCTGAAAAGTGAGCCTAGAAGGCATTGTTGTGAGATTCTAGGTTTATTGTGTCTTGATCCGTTTTTTTTATTGTCACGCTTGATCGTTCTGCGAGTAGAATGGTTGTGTGTTAAATAAAAGCCAATCGTGTAAACTTGTGTTGGGAGCTGGGAACAAGTTGGGTTCTTTTCTGTTTCACATTAAAAAAAGACCAAACAAATCTGTGCTGGAAAATTCTCTCCCCAGTCACACCATTGTCGCCTTCAGTGTCGCATACACCAGGGGGCAAAATTCATTTCTGCATTTGGAATTTAGGTAACAAAAGTGCCAGAATCAAGTCTGACTCATTCTCTCAGTACAGTCAAACCAAATGTATTTGTCACTCAGTCCAGCAGCTATGCTTGGGGAAAGAATTAGAACAAGATGATGTCATGTTCACGTTGTCGCAGCAGAGCTGGGCTTTTTTTAAACTAAAAACTGGCTCGTGGTTAATCGCGGTCGGAATGACTGAAATCTCTTGCCTTTTTCTGACTTGCAAGGATGACAAGATACAACTCTTGTTTGGAGAAGGACGGACTCCGGGTAGGAATCTTGGCATCTTGGTTAACCACACCTTTATTCCATGGGGGAAGCCGTGTGTAGGATGTGGTTGCACAACAGATGCAGACGGCATCCTGATTCATTCCCAAATGGCTTTGCACCCATAGCACACGCCCCTTTCCCCCCCCTTCCAAATGTAGGTCTCAGGTATTCTAGAGCAGGGTTGTCTTAATTGGTGGCCCCTAGGCAGATATGACTCAGGCCACCGTACGGTTCCATTTGACCTTAGTCTGATTTTAGTAAATATCGATATTCATACATTTTCAGCAGGACACCATGCAGTCACAGCTCCAGACTCTGCACAGCTAACTCAGTTTCTCTCCCTCCTGATCCTAAAATCCTTCCTAAAAACCTCTGTTCCATCAAGCTTTCCTTAGCTCCCACAGACTGTTCCCTTTACTGTCCCCTTGTTACTAAGCTAAGCACGTACACCTGCGACTTCTCAACTTCATGAATGTGCCCTTGTCTCTCCTTTTGTGCCCCCTTCCTTTGCCCATCCTAGTTTGTAAGCCTCCACCCCGGCCCTGTCTCTAACCAATGATTGCGGATTATTAATTCATGATTAAACATTGCTGGTGCTATATAAATAATGTAACAATAATAGAATAACAAATAGTGACCCACAATCCAGCACACTCTTGTAAAGCTGATCTGACCTGCAGCCTTCAGGAAACTGGATGGCCCTGTTGTAGGGCTTCATGGTGTCATCTTGTTCATCCTTGCACTTGCCGGTAGTCAAGCCTGTAAATCCCACAACAAGCATCCCAGGCGCACCGATGAGATGACAGTCCTAGGCTCCTGTGCTTGAAAATGGCATTTACCGATATCTGATCCCATAATAGACAGAAAGGAGACTTTATTTTGCTGCCAATAACTGTAACGGCTCCCCCTCTCCCCCCATTTCTGCCTCGTCTAGGAACTGGCTTTGCAGCCCAAGGATGACATCGTGGACAGAGCGAAAATGGAAGATACCCTGAAACGGAGGTTTTTCTATGATCAAGCTTTTGCTATTTATGGAGGTACCACTTGAAACCAATTTAAATTTGAATCCCTTTAGAGCGCAGAGCTCATGTGTTAGCTGTTTGCAACAGACTGTGCTATATTAATACCATAAAGCATCAGAGAGGGTTTTTTTTGGGGGGGGGTGGGGTGGGGAGATGGGGGAAAGAGTTGGCTTTAAACCCATAGCGTCCTAAGAGAGGGCAGCTTTGCATCCTTTTGGAAATTCTCCTTTTGTTTCTTTTGAAGTCTACTTGGGTTTGAGCTCGGTCTTGTTCTTTCTGCAATCCAGAGATAGAACGTGGTTGCTGTGTTGGTCCCAAGTGAGAGAGACAGAGACAAAGTGGTTTGAATGATCTCTTTCATTGGGACCAACTGTTGCTGGTGGAAATAAGCACGCTTTTGGGCCACATGGGGCCCCTCCTCAGGCATCTAAGGGAGCCAGTAGAAATATATAAGCTGAGCAAATGTAGGGCAGGTTTATATGAGGGGGCATGGAATGAGTGGGAGTGGCTAGTACAAAGTAGCAGGTGGTAGTTACAAATAGCAAGTTACCCCCCTCCCACCTGCTACTTCGTCCTATCCACTCCCACCCATTCCATGCCCCCTCATATATACCTACCCTACATTTGAGAGTGGGGGGGGGGGGTCTCTTGTCAAGGGATGTGAGTAAGTCCTTGCAGGATTAGTCCCTGGAGAGGGTGGATAAGTACTTACAAGGAACAACCTCCCCTTGTACTCCCACTGGGGAGTTGCAGATGCTGCAAGGGCAGGCCTGTGCCCCTTTAAGGGAGTTTGCCGATTTAATTGGCCACGCCCCTTCTGGCGGCCATAAGAATTGCAAGCTCTGAAACCAACGCCATTGGTGGCCAGCAATGAGCTGGGAAGGAGCTCCTCTCCAGCAGACTGGGAGCTGGCCAGGGTGCTTATCCTGGTGGAGCACAGAGATGCGGGATCAGAATAAACAACTGCTCAGCGTGAATCGCAATCCCTTGTCTGATGCGAGTGATTTGGGGCCAGATCCAGCAGCAGTTTACAGGAACTGGCCACGCCCTGCTAGATATGGGGCTACAGTAGTGATTTTATAATTGGCCTGTGGGCTGCACCAAACCAAAAAAAATATGCAGGGATGAGAGGGGGATGTGAATCACCTAAGCATATGCCTTCTGGCTGTTTGGAGAGGTCCTACCAGGGGCGGTGGGCAGGTGTCCTGGTCTCTGACGCAGGGTGCTATTGAATCAAAACTGGCCATACTTGACTTGACAGGAAATCCTGGGTGATTTCAGATGTGACAGGGCGCTTATTGGCCCCGTCCCGGAATCACCTTCTGATTCCCCGCCGGAATCAAAAAGTCACGTCCAACAGGCTGATTCTGGCGGGGAATCGGGGGGGGGGGGGCTGCGCGGCACAACGTGCAGCTGCACAGCCCCCCCCAGCCGCCCGCCCTCCTGGAGATGGGTGGGCGCAGCGGCCAGTCTGGTTGCTGCGCCCGATTCCGACCCGGGGTCTGGGCCACTGCCCGGAATCGGCAGTGGTAACAAACGTTACCGTCCGCCGATTCCGGGCCGTGGTTCAATTAACCATGCTTTCAGAGATGATGCCCAGACCATCCTTGAAAGCGTGGTTATTTTGCTCACCGCCGGTGGTTCACCGTGGTGAACATCTGGCGGCATGCAAACAGACGTTACGGGACCTGTCACCACCACGGGGGATTCACCGTGGTTGAGTGTGGTATCGTAACGTCTGAAAATACCTCCTGTCACGATGGGAACATTGCCAAGGGTTCCATAGAATTATTGACTCCCGGATGCATTTTGCAATTCTGTTGCTGTCAGGATTGCAAGTGGCAATTTCTCCCCATTTTTTGCAGCCTCCGTAATCTTTAGGTAGCTTTCCGTCAACGCTGGTGACTTTTTGGCACCCTGTGACTTTTCAGGGCTCTCCCGTTACTCTCCGGAGTACTTCCATGTCCTGATGTTGTCTCTGGCCCCATGACCTTTTCACCTCCATGTCCTCCCAGTATGGGGGTGGAGAGTGGTAGTGGCAGCACTGCTGCAGCTGCCATATCTGATCTGTCTGTATTGAGCCTGCCTCCTCCTACCGCCAGTGTGCCAGCAGGTACTGAAAGTACCCATCAGAGGGCACTCTCGAACAGGAAGAAACCATGGCAAAAACCTGGTAAATTACTGCATCGTGGGAGGAGGCAGCGACTCGGCCGTTTTTGACAAAAAACGGCATTTGCTGTAAATGGTTGGTTATGAGCTCTAAGTGACATGTGCTTCTTATCTGTCGATGCTGAGGACGGGGAGCCTTAGACCTGGGGGCCAAATGCGTCCCATGGCAAGTTTTCATGTGGCCCCTTTTCCAGTTCCTGGCTCTGGCCCTCAGATCCAGTTCCTACCCCCAAGCACTGAAATACCGAGCTCAGGGTAAGGAAGCAGAGATGAGGGCATGCACACGAGATGAGGGGAGAGATCCATACTCTAGACCCTCTTTTTCTTGCCCGCAACCCTAAAGCATCTCGGCTCCCAATTTCTCTGCGACCCCCGGAGCTTGTACTAGTTTTTCAAAGTGGCCGCTCGGAGGGAAAAGGTTCTTCACCCCTGGTCTGTGGGGTAAGGGCGGTGGGTCAGTGGCACTGACTTCCTGCAGGTTTATACAGGGAACGGAGAGTGAGTTTCTCTGGAGCGGGAGGAGTTTGCAGATCTTCCCCTGAGAAGAGTTGGGACATGTTGCTCCCATTCATCCCTCTCTTGGGTTAGAATGCAGGGGCAAGGCTGCTCCGTGATGGTTGAAGAGGCAGGCGTTGGGGTTGGCTCATTCAAGGCCCTGGTACGTCTCAAGAATCCTATCTATCTGGCTCCTCAAACCCCATGCACCAGTGGAGGCCTGAAGGGGAGCTGAGATGGGTGAAATCTCTGCTACCGTCTTCAGAAACCTGGAGGTGGTGGCGCTGTGAGGGGATTAATCTGTCGGGCGTGGTGGGCCCAGGAAGTGAATGGTGTGGGGAACTAAGGGCCACCTAACTTGCTCATCTCTCTGCGGTTCCCCCCCCCGTCCCCCCCCCCCAATTTTCTTGTGTAAATATTGGCCCTTTTTCACACAGACACTCTTAACACTGATAAAATGGGGGTTACATTTTATTATACATGTTGCAGCACATCGGCAGCCCTGCAACATGTATACTAAAATGTAATGCCCATTTTAGCCGTGTTAGAGTGTCTGTGTGAAAAGGGCCATTGTTACCAAGTCACTCAGAGAGCCTGTCTTCTGACTGCTGCAAACATTGCTAATTACACAGACACGTTAAAACTTCACAGCTTTCCAAATAGCCGATCTGAGCGAATGTGGGCCTCGCCTTTTCCATTTGAACCATGGAGATTCTGGAGTCCGTTTTCTTTGCGGCATTATCTTACCGGTGGTCTGTCTCTTTCTCCTCCTGCCGTGTCCGTTCTTCTGGTCTAGTTTCCCACTCGTTCTACTCTCTGTTCTTGAATAGAAACTGGCGAACGCGGCAGGAACTCATGACTGTTACGATAAGGATAATTTTAAAAAAGGCCACAGGAGCGGGAGACCGGCTCAACTTTATTTATTCATTTATTAACAAGATTTGTATCCGGGGCGGGGGGAACTTCAACTGCCATGGAGGCGGGGGGCGGGGTGTGTGTTCAAAAATCTTTGAGAGCCACTGGTTGATGTGACTTGAATTTTGACCTCAGTCTGATCACCTCGTTCATCGTGGGATTAAACTAATGTAATTTAGGGATGTGACCTCGTATGGGCTGGCAGCTCTTGGCACCTTGCCGGTCTGGGCCCTTTCTGTAAGTCCCTGAGATAAGGCGTATGTTTGGTATAGCGCAGTTTTCTCTAAGGGTGCCCATTAAAGAGTAACCCTGGGTCAGCACCCCTCTGTAATCCAGAGATGAAGACATTGGGCCAGGCGGGTTTTAAAATGAAATTAAAACTGGGACTTGCAGAGAGTGCAAGCTTGAACTGTGTTTTCCTTTTTCTCTTGCAGGTGTTAGTGGCCTGTATGACTTTGGGCCTGTTGGGTGTGCCTTGAAGAACAACATCATTCAAGCTTGGAGGCAGCACTTTATACAAGAGGAGCAGATCTTGGAGATTGACTGTACCATGCTCACCCCAGAGCCAGTTCTGAAGTAATTATCGCGCCTTCTTTCTGCTTCGTGTGCAGTTGGTTTCTGGTTAGGCTAGACTTCTTCACAGGTCTGTGGTAAAGTGCCTGGCACTTCCTCCATGAACGCATTCGCTCTGCTCCCTCCCTCCCTTTTAAATCTCGAGCTGCTATTTTGCAGGAGGGTGCGGGATAGAAGTGTTTAGAAATAAATAAATCTCTCCTAAAAACTTACCACCTCTTTCAGGCTTTTCCCTGGAACCTCATCCTCATACTGGGTGTTTTTACACACACATTTCTCCTGGATGTTTGCTGTTACATCCTGAACTTTCTGTGTGTCTAAATCACTCACCCAGATCTTAAACATCTGGCTCTTTGAACTTCTGCATAGAACTTCTCCCAGAACATTTGTGTGTAAAAGGTTCTCCTGGTAAACTGCTTTGCTCCAGGCAGCTGTGGTCACTTGGTTTCCATGGCAGCCCCTCACGTCTACAGCTGCGGCTACTTTAGGCTGCCTCAAGGCAGTGTTTGTGTGAAGAATGCATCCAGGAACTGCCTCAGGGCAGCGTGTGTGTGAAAAATGAATCCAGAACTTAGTTGTGGACTTGTAAACCCAGAAGATTGAAACATCCAGAACTTTAACGTGTTTGTAAAAATGCCCAGTGACTGATGCTTCCTCTGTTCTGTCATGCAGGGTCCCCTTCCTGGGAGACCAGGATGATAAAGGGTCTGGAAGGGAAGTCTTATGAGGAAAGGTTGAAGGAAATGGGTGTGTTTAGCCCAGCAAAGTGAAGACTAAAAGGACGACATAATAGCAGCCTTCAAATATCGAAAGGGCTGCCACCAGTACCCTGGCAAAGAACTGTTTTGCATGGCTTCAGAGAGTAGGACTCGAAATAATGGGCACAAGTTACAGGAAGGTCGATTTCAGTTAAATACCAGGGGGGAACGTTAGCACTGTAAGAGCTCTTCCGCAGAGGAACGAGTTGCCTAGGGAGGCCGTCGGCTCTCCATCGCTGGAGGCTTTCAAACAGAGACTGGAACGTGGAGATTGACGTGGAGCCATGTGTCAGGGACGTTGTAGCTGTAGCCACCCTGCATCCAAGCAGGTGGTTGGACTAGATGGCCTCTGAGGTCCCTTCCAGCTATGAGATTCTCTCCTTGTAACTAATTACGCACCTGCAGCTGTCGCTCTCTCTTTCCCCTCTTCTTTGTCCATCCAAGATTGAGGGCCCTTTGGGGCAGGGACCTATCTCTGATTAGTGATTGTTCAGTACAAAGTACGTTGCTGGCGTTCTATAAATGAAGATGATGAGGAAAAAATGGCTGCAGAAGCAGGAGACCTGCTTTCGGTTTGCTGGCGTGCAGCATGGGATTGTGTGGCGCTTGTAGCCAGCCAGTAAGATGGGACGGCTTAAGAATGCTGTTAAAGTTCTGCGGCAGGGGTGGGGGAACCTTTTCCGTCCTGGGGGCCACTTTGAAAATGAGTACAAAGCTTTGGCGGTGTACAAGTTGGGGGTGCTTAAGAAGTGTCCTCAGGAAGATGCATGGTCCAGATCGTGAATCTGTCCCCTAGCCATGTGTGCCTGCCCCCTTACCGTTGCTCTCTCCGCCCAAGTTCAGTTTTTCAGTGGTTGGAGGTAGGAACTGGATTCAGGGGCCAAATCCAGGAACTTGAAAGGGGCCACTGAGCCTGAGGTTCCTCACCCTTGTTCTAAGGCAAGTAAAGTGGCTGTATGGAAACAGTGACCGAAGCTGCCACTACGGCCGTTTGAATTTAGCGTTGGTGAAAGGTGTTGGTTTGACGGCCCTTAAGATTGAAGCAGAGAAATCAGCAAAGTAGTATCCTTCGTGCGACCTAAGAGGGAGCCTCTTGAAGGGTTGAGAGTGCAGTGTCGTCACTGTAGCTGTTAGGTCCTTAGTTCTGCTAGGATTACAAACAAAGACGTTGGGTGTCTTAGAACGGACCCGGGAGTGGCCGGCCCTGCGTCCCCTGCATCCGGCCCTGCGTCCCCCGTATCCAGCCCCACCCGTGCTGGGTTCAACAGTAGGGCTGAAATGCGATCTCGAGTTTTTCTCGGTTATCGTCAGGAGTCACGTTCTCGACTCGTTTTAAGCAAGAAACAATAGTCGAGAAAAACGCAAATTCTCAGCATTTCTCGGTTGAGAGATTTTTCTCAAAATACCGTTTACCACAGTTTACCATGTACTGCGTTCATCCCCGGTCATGTGCAGAGTGGCAGTTTGCGCACGAGCATTACTGGGATGAACACGGTAAATCGGTAAACAGTAAATTGCTGTTAAAGGTAAACGATATTTTGAGGAAAAGTTCTCGACCAAGATCTTGGTCTGTTATCATGACTGAGATCTCAGTGACCGTTCTCGCAATATTTTTGCGAGAAAAAAATTGCTGCTTGTTTCAGGCCTAGTTGACGCAGACCCAGCAGCCTACGCTCCACCTGTGCGGCACCCCCCACACCATAGAGTTGCAGGCAGATCACCTGCAGCTCTTTGGGGTTGCCCGGGGTAACCGCCATCCGACAGCAGAGCTGTAGCGACCATCCATCGAGCAGATGGACCGCAGCTCCACCTTTTGGCCGGCACTTCAGGTTTGGGCGACCCACTCTGCTGGCGGTGCTACAGGATGTTGCAGACGACCGCAAGCAGGACTGGAATGCAGTAGGCAGCACCTGCCCATCTGAAATCCTGCCTTGACAAAGACGGGCCACCTGGGGGGTGAGGTGGGGCTGCCATCCGTCTGTTTACACCCATTGGTTGGAGTAGTGGCTGTGGTGGACTAAGACCATCAACATGCCTTATACGAACAGCCACCTGAGGATAACGACTCATGCGGCAGCAGTTTGGGTCGTGTGCAAGGTGGGGAGGGTCTTTATCCCAACACCGGATGTCTGAACCATTATGGTCCCTTTGCTGCAGTACGGAAACCTCCGTGCTTTCTGCAGGCATCAATGAAGCCACAGACTATTTCTCTAAATCAGGAAACTCCTTTCTTGAGGTTCATAAAGCAAAACCAAAAAATGATCTTGCATTTTGGCTTCTAGGTTTTGAGGTGTTGCCTTTCATTTTGGTGTTGCTTTTCACGGCAAGATGCTGAGGCCCTGACCATGATGGTGGTGGTGCTATATGAGGACCCCATTTGTCGTTCTAACCTGGTGTTTGCTCTTCCAGGACCTCTGGCCACGTAGACAAGTTTGCAGACTTCATGGTGAAAGATGTGAAAAGTGGGGAGTGTTTCCGTGCTGATCATCTCCTAAAAGGTACTTTCCTCTTTCAAAGACCAGGTCTAGCACTGATGTTTTGTGTTTGTGATTTATGCCCTATAACATGGCCGGAGAACCTTCTGGATGCTTTCTTCCACATAATCCCTTAAAGGCTACTGTTTGAGCCTGTTGGACTCTGAATTCGTCTTGCTTTTAAATGTATACTCGCAGTGTTTTCTTGAGTTTACAAAAGCTGTGTCATTTTTCCCCCACTTGCTTTTTTGTCTGAAATACTGAAATGCTAGAATCTATCCTGCCCATCATCCCACAAGCTGAAGGATTGGCTCAGTCCAGCTTTCATGCCAAGGAGTTTCCAACACTTACTTTGGAGCATTGTTTTCTGCTGCTGTTCTGGACCTGTGTCTGGAATTTTTTTTTAAAATGTTCTTTACCACTGACACATCTTCCTTAGGGCAGTGCAACTGTGTCATAGCAACCTCGGGTGTGTGTGGAACAACACAATTGAAGGAAAATCCTGTTTGATAAAGAAACTCTAAACACGTTGGAAGAGTAACAGCAGGTTTCAGAGAGAAAAGATGGAGGGTGGGGTTGAAATGACGCTACTTTGGACACGTAAATAGTAGCTTTAACAATCGTGCCCTCGTTCGGTAGAGAATTATAATGTTTTCAGATGTCACCATTTCAAGCGCTCGAGCAGTGATCCCCAAATGTTGGGCACCGTGTTCCCAGTTTGAGATTAGAATCCAATCCCATCACCCCAGAGAGAAACAAAGGTATCAAATAGCAAAGAGATTGCAACCCTATCCTTTTGGAAGAACTCCACTCGGGGCCCCCAAACCACAGTTTGAGAAGTTCTGCAGTAAAGTGTGCTAAAAATCTAGTGAACTACCACTCGAGTGTTTGTGACACATGAACACTTTCACCTATGGAAGTGGTGCCCTAGAGTCTCCTCTTCCATGCAGATGACTGCGGAGGATTTGCCACCGGGTAGAAATGTTCCTACATCACAAATAAGTACCGAGTTTTGGCAAATTTACTTCCTGAAATTGCGGCGTCTGGGAGTACTCCTGTTGCAGATCACAAGATGACCTGCTTTGGGAGGAAACGTTGGGCCAGATTCTCATCCGGACTAATTCGGTGTATCTCTGTAGTCGTCTGGTCTATGCCAGCTGAGATCTGGATGGTCAAAGGGTGCACAAACTTGAGGGCGCTCTGGATTTATTGATTTTTTGCTTTGGGGATCACGGCATTTGGGGGATGTTGCTCAACCCTAAACTGATCCTTCACCCCTGCAGCCCATTTGCAGAAGCTGATGTCCGACAAGAAATGCACGGCAGAGAAAAAGATGGAAATGGAGAACGTCTTAACGCAGGTGAGTGCTGGGAGTGAGGAGGATGAAGGGTTTGCCTGCATGAACCTCTCTTTTTGATTGAATATACCCAAGACCACAACAAGACATGCCAAATATATTTGATATCTGCCCCAGTACCCATTTTGGGACCCTCCATTCTAAAGGCCCATTAAGCTATAACTTTAGGTCTCTAGTTCCCAAACATTTTGCCTGTGTGACCCCCCCCCACCCCCGTTTGGAAACTGAAATATTATCCTGGGAAACCCCCCACCCCCAGATTGCAACACAGACATGCAGTGTATAGCAAATGTCCATCAGGATCACAACTCCCATCTGTAGATGGCATGAACCCCCCCTCCGACATCAGGTCATAATTAGAACTGAACCAAATAACTGCCAAAACAAGCCAACCCGTCAAATCAATCCAAAGTGAACGAACTGAGCAGCAAACGCTACCCATCTGATTGATCTTCCATCGATTACCCATTTTTACAATTTCGGTTCAGTTCATCCTGTTTGTCTAATTTTGTTTTGGTTATTTCCAGGTTTTACCATTTATTTTTCTACCACTCATTTTCATCATTCCTGGCGAGAACAAATGGAAAACCCAGAAATGGGACAAAATGAACCCGAAATTGAGAAAAATCGGTTGCTCAAACATTTTGACAAACGCGGGTCGACTACAAGCTGCTTGGAATTGGGGGTGGGGGGGGAGCATCCTGTGAGCAGTTGTTATACTGCTCATTTCGCTGTTTGTTTATATAGTGCCAGCAATGTACCTGGCACTGTACAATCAGTAGTTAGAGACAGGTCCCTGCCCCAAGGGAATTACAATCTAAGAAAGACAAGGGAGAGGGGAACATAGGGAGAGAGGGATACAGTCATGAAGTTGAGAAGTTGCAGGGGCACGTGCTTAGCTTAGTTACAGGGGAGAGAAGGACTCAGAGAGGGAAGAGGAGAGGCTTCCATGACGAGTCTATGGGGATGAGGAGCTACAGGCCTCTGGTCCTGGCCCACAGTTTTGGAACCTCTGCTTTGAGGTATAACTCTCCACAGGGAGCGCCCCCTTCTATATGCACTGAGCCCCAGTTGACTTGGTTGGATGCTGCTTTCCTTAAGGCAAACTCATCTTGCAGAGTAGGTTGCAGAAGGCCTCTGTGCATGTCTCCGCTGGAGTAGGTCAGTGGCCACTGCCCCTGGGTTTCCCTGCATGGGGGCAGGATTCATTGCTGTACTTGGAAGAGGATGTGTCAACATCTGTAGGAGAGCCACACCACTGTCGCTCTCCTGGCTTGGAAGATACGATGTGCAATCTTTTTATTTAGTTTGTTTGTTTGTTTGTTTAAATTTGTCGCCCTTCCCAGCAAGGCTCAGGGCAGCCTACAGCATATATAAAAACAGCTAAAAATCCCCATAACCCCTTATAGCCCTTCCCCCAATCCCACTCAACCCTGCCCCTGCCCACCTAGCCAAGCAAAAAAGGAGAAAACAAAATTTTATAATAAAACTGAGCCATTTAAGTATGACAGGTCAGATTCTCTATCTCCCCCCCACCCCCCGAAGATGTAATGATGGACAGGGGGGGTGGGGAACTTGCAGCCTGTGGGCCAAATCCAGCCCGTTGCTGGTTTTAATTTGGTTATTTTCCAATTCCTTGATCTGGCCTGTGCATCCAGTCTGTCCCCTCAAGCACTGGAAGAGAGAGCTTGGGGGGGGGGGGGCAGGAAGCAGAGAGGAGGGTATGCGCTCAAGGATATGGGATGGATCCATGATATCGATCCATGATCTGGACCCTCCCCTTCTTCCCCACGCCCCCCCCATCGTGGGCGCACCCTCGAACCCAACTCCCATCCAGCTTCCTGAGCTTGTACCAACTTTCAAAGTGGCTCATGGTGCGGGGGGGAGGGAGGAACGGTTCTCCCTTCCCCTGCTGTACCGTATTTGAGGATGACTTGTGTGGTGGGGCGAAACACTTGTGATCTCTGTCATTATCCATTTGTGAAGTGTCCCACTGTATGAGATTCCCAGGGTAGCATATTTTTATTTGTTATTCGAACACTTTTCTCCAAAGTCTATGTTCCCAGACTGCAGTGTGTAGAGAGTTGTTGTTTTGGATTTGATCATTCATTCATTCGGTGCTTATTCTCATGAGTTTAAGTGGCAATATTTCCAAGGCCACCTGCAGGCTGAATGGCGCTCTCAAGATAGAGCATGATTTTTCTTGACCTATTGCATCAGAGAGTTATTACCAATACCATGTTTAGTGCCGCACCTGCACTTTGACCTTGCAACTACAGTGTACTCTGTGCATTTCCCTTCTCTTTGCTGGAAGTTTGCCACGAATACGCTGCTTTTTATAGTTTTAATCCATGATCCTTCCGTTTGGTCTGTGCGACCTCTTGGTTTTGGCTTCCTTTCCAAGGTGCCTAAGATTGTAGAAATTAGAGGTGAAAGACGACCTACTGGATCATAAAGACCTCACCACTGTCATCCATGCCTTCATCACCTCGAGGCTGGATTACTGCAACGCGCTCTACGTGGGGCTGCCCGAGAGGCTGGTCCGGAGGCTGCAGCTGGTGCAGAATGCCGCGGCCTGTCTCCTTACAGGGGCGGGTCGCAGGGAGCACATGACACCAGTGCTCCGGGCTCTGCACTGGCTGCCTATAAAGCACCGGGTCAAGTTCAAGGTGCTGGTTTTAACCTTTAAAACCCTTCATGGCCTGAGCCCTGCTTATCTGCGGGATCGCCTCACCCTCCACGTGCCCGTGCGACCCTTGAGATCGTCCGTGGGAGCCTTTTTGGAGGTTCCCCGGGTGAGGCGGGCGGCCACCGATGTTAGATCTTTTTCGGTGGCCGCCCCTGTGCTGTGGAATTCGCTCCCGGAGGAGACTCGGTTGGCTCCCACTCTCCTGCTGTTTCGGCACGTATGTAAGACGGCTGTTTCACCAGGCTTTTGGCGAGGGGTGGAGGGTTTCCCCACATTGTATTGTATTTTAAATTGTTTTGTTTTAAAATTTTTTTTTTAATTGAATGTTGTTCGCCGCCCCGGGCTGCCCTGTGGGCAGGAGGGGCGGAATATACATTTTAAATAAAATAAATAAAGTCCAGGTTTACGCTCAACTTTCAACAATACCCCTTGCAAGCATCATGATGTCACAATGCTGCATAAGACACCCAGTGTGGTGTAGTGGTTAAGAGTGCAGAACTTGGACCAGGAGGTAGGGGGAGGCCCTGGTTCAAGTCTCGCCTTAGCCATGAACTCACTGGGTGACGTTGGGCCAGTCACCGATCTCAGCCCAACCTACCTCACAGGGTTGTAGTGAGGATTAAGAGTTAACGTTACAGTTAATAAGTTAAGAACTGTAAGCCACCCTGAACCTAAGGGATAGGGTGGGATTAAAAAAAACCTTAATAAATAATGAAATTAAATAATAAAAAAAGTGGTGCTGCCATGTTGGAACAGGATGCAACAAAGGGGATCGCCTGCCTGTTTCTGACTTAGCCACACCCCCTTCAGACTATTGTGACATCATGACTCACTGCAGGAGGCGGGGGTCATAGCAGAAAGGGACAGGAGAGCTTGCGTCTGACCTGGCTCAGCCCCTCCCATTAAACATTCAGGCAGCACCCTTGCTAGTCCTACCTCGGGCGGTGATCCTTTGGAAACGGTCCATTTCCAGCCTGCTGGTGTCTACTGGGGGCTTTCCCCCTCCCTCCTCCATTCACTGCAGCCGGCTGCCCGTTTGCCACAGGATCACCAGATGGAAGTGGGCCGTCAGTCACGCTCCCTACGTAGGCCCCCTCCCTCACTGCGGGCCGTTGCATCCTACGGAGCCCTGTAGGGGGCATAGATACAGCCTCCAGCAGGGCAAAATCTGCCACCCCCTTGTGAATATACCCAAGACCAAGGGGGTGAAAAGGGTTGGACACCCCCTTGGATGTGAGAGAGAGGAACGGGAGTGGATGGGTTGGGTTGGGTTGGGTTGGGATGCGGTGGCTTGGGATTTTTATGTTTGTAAGATGTATTTTTATTGTTTGCGTTTAAGAGTTTAAGTGTGTGGCTGATGTTTTGTATTATGGAAGGGGGTGTGTGTGTGTGTGTGTGTGAGAGAATGAATGGAGCAGAAAGCCATGGGGGGGAGGGGACAGGCATAGAGCGTCTCTTTTGAGAGGGTTGAGGATGAGTGGGATTAGTTTATTCATTATATAAATAAATAAACTATAATTTGTGTATTTTGATTGTAAGCTGCCCAGAGCCCTTATGAAGATAGTTTGGGTAGAAATTGAAAATCCAGTGGTAATGAGACTATATGGCCCTTTTTACATGAGATGCTCCCACGCGTGGACACCCATGGGGGGGCACATGGGGGAGCATCTCGTATAAATAAATGGGTGCGCGCTCCCGTGACCCACGCACAGAGCAATTGGTAACAATGCAGGTTGCTCCGTGCGTGGGGAAGGCAGGGGGAGTCGCTGCCTGCCCCTGCAGCGCTGCACCCTCGGACACCCCCAGCCATGGCCCATTAAAAAAGGGCTTGTATTTAAGTCTCAAAATACGGTCATGCAGGCAAAAATGCCGAGCTCCTTCACCCATCGCTGCTTTAACCTTGCCTTGCCATTGAAAGAGCCACCCTTGTGTTTTGCTGCCTAGTTGGACAACTATGGGCAACAGGAGCTCGCGGACCTGTTTGTGAATTACAACGTCAAGTCTCCCATCACAGGAAACGACCTGTCCCCTCCGGTGTCTTTCAACCTGATGTTCAAGACCTCCATTGGGCCCGGAGGGAACATGCCAGGGTAAGGAATTGAGGGGTGATGGGAGTTTTCCCGTTGTCCCAGCATTGGGAATGAGCTCAGTCCTGTTGTGAATCCAACAGACTAGCATGGAGCCTTCTTCCTTGCCTTTGGTTTCCGTTCATCCTTTTCCGTTCAGCTGCTCTGCAGCCTTTGCAACCGGCCTAGGACTGCAGCGTCCATGGAGCCGTTCCTCTTACAATCCATGGGTGGGGATAGCAGGGAATAAGGTGCATCAGAGCTCTCCCAACTCATCACATAGACTCCCCCTGCCCCACATGCCCCAAGCAAAACTCCCTCCTCACCCCAAAAACACACAGAGGTTGCCCCTGCTCCTACTTCTCTCCCCACCACACACACAGAATTGGAGCCAGGATGCAGGTGACCCAAGAGCTGCCTCAGCGGGGCCTGGTGGACGACTGTCTGCTGGGCTGAGATGACCCCTCCCTTCTAGCAGAGAACAGCGAGAGGGTCTGGGGGAGGAGCCATTGTTTCTGAGCAAAGCCTCTCCCTCCAGGGCATCAACAAAGGAGGTGATTAAAGCTAGTCCTCTAATCACCCTATCTCTGCAGAGCTCAGCTGACCGCTGCATAGGGTGATGCAGTGAACACGAGTTCCTCATAGCAACTCTGTAGGCATGAGCCCTTCCACTGGTTAGCCTAGCAGGAGGTGAGGCTGTGATCCAGTTTTCCATGGAGAGTTCTAGAGCAGGTGTAAGCTTCATTAAAAAAAAAAAAATCCAAAACACTGAGCTAGCTTTAGCCCCAAATGCACTAATGTTGAAAGATGCAGCAATAAGGATGGTCCCCGAATTCAGAACAGAAGTCCCTTGTTAGACCTCACTGGTGCTTTCCCTCCTATTCTTCAGGGCTAGCTCTGGGTTGCCCTTTGCTGCTCAAAGGAACGTGAGGCTTGAAACTTGTTTTTTAAACTCTGCTTTTCCATTGAGTACCGTGGTGTTGCTGCTTCTGCAAGCTCTGCACATCATGTTACCGGAATAGATTTGGCAGGGATTTAGAAAGCTGGGGTAAATTGGAGGAACCAGGGTTGGTTGGTTGGTTGGTTTGTTTTTTGTTAAAATAGTTTGTTTTACTTGTTTGGCTCCCCCCTTCCCCCCCCGCCCCTTCCCATTCTTCACCCACCCAATTTTTTCACTGTTGTGTGTTCGTTTAAAGTTATCTCAGGCCAGAAACTGCACAGGGGATTTTCCTCAACTTTAAACGCCTCCTGGAATTCAACCAAGGCAAGCTGCCTTTTGCTGCTGCCCAGATAGGAAATTCCTTCCGAAACGAGATCTCTCCTCGCTCCGGCCTCATCAGAGTCAGGTACTGCAAACGTTTGCCTCCCAGCAAAACATCTGGTAACATCCAGCTGCATCAATTGAACTCTGAGCTCGTTTTGCTGCATAAATTAACATGCATTTATTTCATGGATCTATTGGTTTGTCGCAAGGGGCTGTAATTGAAAATTCTGCCTTTCCAAATGGTTCATGATGACTACAGTCAGCATCCGCTAGGGAAGGGCATCTTCAGTAATGAGACTTAAGTGTTTCTGAAGGACAAATCTATGTTGTTGATGAAAACCTGGCACCAAAATAGAAATATCTTGGTTAGACCTTGGAATAAAACTTCTGAATCTCAGCCATGTAAGTCATATGACTTGAGAACAAAGGGAATCTTATCTCTTAAATAAGTTGCCACAGAGTCTTAGTCAACTACGAGATTTGAGATTCTCTATGAAACAATTGCCAAAGCTGCCTGATATCCGTTGGTAGCTGCAGCGGACTGGAAATTCAGTGTTGGTGTTCTGCGGTATGCTCGAACAGGAGTGGGGAGGAGCGTCCAACCTTTGGGCAAAATATGCCCATGGTGGTTTTTATCTGGCCCCTTTCTGGTTCCCTTCAGAGTAGGAAGGGACCTCAAGGGGCACCTAAGCCAACCCAATGCTTGGATGCAGGACAACTTTAGCTGTAACGTCCCCGACAGATGGCTGTCCAGCCTCTTAGATGGCTGTCCGTCTAAGATGTTAAAACGTTACCGCTTTTTCCTTCCCTCGAGGTGCCATGGGGCCAATAATGAGACCTTTTGTTAACGCTTACATGGGTCTGTGCTTGTTCCGTTTTAGGGAATTCACTATGGCCGAAATAGAGCACTTTGTGGATCCCAATGAGAAGCATCACCCCAAGTTCCAGAACGTAGCAGACCTCCGTATCCTCCTGTATTCCGCCAAAGCCCAGGTCAGCGGGCTGTCTGCTCACATGATGCGTCTGGGAGATGCCGTCGAGCAGGTAACGCTACACGCAAAGAGCCAGTCAACATTGGCCGCAATCCAACGCTTTGCAGATCGCCACCTGGAGCTGCATGACTGCATGCAGTTTGCGTGCGGCATAATGTGCCGGCAGTGTGGCTCCGCGCGGGTTGTGCGCAGCTGTGAGCGCACGTGTCTCCGCACACCATTGGATCGGGGCCATTGTCAATAGAGACAAAGTAGTTCAGTGATCTCTTTTATTGGACCAACTACAGTTGGTGGAGATGTGCCAGCGTTTGGACCTCACAGGGTCGTAAGTCAAGAGTTAGAACTGTAGACTGAGCAAAGGCAGTGAGGTATATACAGTGATTGGAAACACGGGCGAGGGGAGGGGAGGAGAAGGTGAGAACGAGACCCGAGTAGGATGCTCCGCAGTTCAATAGGGTGGAACGCAGCAAGGTGGGAAGAGTAGCAGCTGGTTATAGTAAGTAAACTGAAAGCTTCCTGTAGCTGTAGACAGTCATTAGACTTCCCAGTTTCTGTAATGGCTTGTGAAACCCAACCCATGTCCAAATTTAGTCCATTGTTCTTCGTATCTAGTAGAGTTATGGCTTTTTGTTCCCAGACTCGCCTTTTAAGGGTGTTGCATGTTACAGTAAGGCCAGAAGTAAATAAAGTGCTAGCTTTTTTGAGAAGCGAGTGCCAACGGTAGAATCCGGGCTCTTGTCCGTGATCTTTTTTCTGTGCGAGTTCATGCATTTTTGCAAGGGTTGATGGGTTTCGCCTGCATAGTCCCCATGGGGACATTTAGGGCACTGAATGAGGTATACCAGATTTTTAGATCTGCAGTTGTAGTGTCCAGGATATGCTTTATAATAGACACACCTTATAATGAGAAAGTTTTATATAAGGATTAGGACAGATAATATTGCTTCAAAGTCAATATAGAACGGGCATACGAAACTAAAACAATGCACAATGCGTACTCTTAGCAGCAGGCACCAATCTAGTGCAGATTGGGAGTATCTCCATTGATTTGTCCGGAGCTAATCTGAGTGGTGTAACTGAGTTTAGAATCTGGCCCTCTTTTATTTGTACCGAAAGGATACGTGATCGTGTAGATCAAACGCCACAGCAGAATTCTCTGATAACTTCAAAGGTTGTGGTGCC
Organism: Sphenodon punctatus; assembly: GCA_003113815.1. Taxonomy (NCBI): domain Eukaryota; kingdom Metazoa; phylum Chordata; class Lepidosauria; order Sphenodontia; family Sphenodontidae; genus Sphenodon; species Sphenodon punctatus. The sequence continues at coordinate 6,899,740 of QEPC01003143.1, read as the reverse complement.
ACTTGACAAAGATACAAAACTTCAGTAGGGAGATCTTGCTGCCTTTAAACTAAAGATACAGTAGGTTGTCTTGCGGAGGATCACTTAGAGGTCAGGCCTATAAATGGTTAATAATCAGGTTGGTCAGTATATGAGACCTCTAATTGTCAGAGGATGGGGTTGAACAGAGAAAAACGGACTGTTGCTCATGGCGCTGAAGCTGCCACTGTCAGAGACAGGATGCTGGGCTGGATGGACCATTGGTCTGGCCCGGTGTGGCAGCTCTTACTCTTATGAGGGCCCCATAGACCTTACCTTAGCACACAACTGTTCATCTGGTGGCCCGTGGGCTGGACTCGGCCTGTGGTAGGGTACCATCTGGCTTGTGGACTTAAAATATGATTTTGTTAAATATTGGTATTTTAAGAATTAAGGTATGCATTTCCAGAACAGCAGCCTATAATAATAATAATAATAATAAATAATAATTATTATAAGCATTTATATAGCGCCAGCGATGTACCTGGCGTTTTACAACAAACAAGATAGACACGGTCCCTGCCCGAGAGCTTACAATCGAACTCCCAACGCTGCACGTTTAACTCCCCCGGTTTGTGTTGATAAGTTTGAACAAGGCGGCTACGTCTGCATGACAGAAATAGGATACGTTGGCTGCATAACGCAAGTTTTTTGTTCAGCCCGGCCTGCCGGTGAAACGCGGCGAGGCGATCCGGCCGACACTATCTGAGAAACCGGACAGTCCTGCCTTAGCGTGCAGGGCGACCTGAAGTGGTCTCTCTGCAGATCTGTCGTCTTCATACAGTGATGAACAATGTCTTCAGCCCGATGGAAATCCATCTCTTCGTTCTCTCTCTCTCTTTCTAGGGTGTAATCAACAACTCGGTTTTAGGCTACTTTATTGGCAAAATCTACCTCTACCTTGTGAAGGTTGGCGTTTCCCCGGATAAGCTGCGCTTCCGACAGCATATGGAAAATGAGATGGCTCATTACGCGTGCGACTGTTGGGACGCGGAGTCCAAAACATCCTACGTAAGTGACAGGGTCGAACCCAACAGCGGAGACTTGGCTCGGAAGACACGCTTCCCCGTCGCCCCCTTTCTAGCCTGCTATGTTGATAAGGGTCATTTAGGATTTTGCAATGCTCTTTGCTTAATTTTATGGATCTGATTTCCACCCCCTGCCTTCAATCTCACGCTGGTTAGAGCCCCCTCCAAGCTCCCCCCCCCCTCCCCATGCTAAATGGTGCTTGGAACCCATCATAGTCCTAAAATACAGTAATATAAAACAATACAACCCCTTTAAAACAAAAGTGAAAGGTAAAGAGGGAGGACCCAATACAGTGAGGGGAAACCAATAGATCTAAAACTAAAGTACTTTTTAAGACAGGGCGCTGTTAACCTGCGGAACTCAGTGCCATGGGATGTTGTGGAAGGCCAGCGGTATAACTGGGCTGGAAAAAAGGATTAGATAAGTTCATGGAGGATAGGTGTATCAAGGTGCGGTCAGGGATACAACTTCATGCCGTAAAGCTTCTTGACTGCTAGAAACTAGGAGGGAATGATGGGGGTTAGATCCCTCTGTAATTAACTGGTTCTTGTATCCTTCCCCTGAAGTATCCTGTGCTGACTGTTATCAGAGACCTACTGCTAAGTAGATGGAGGATTGGGATGTTTCTATATGGCAGTTGTTTAAACAGCTGCGAGGATTAAATTTACCCCTCTGGAGAGGGCCTGCTTGGGAGGGGTGGGGGTTGGGGGTGTTATTTTATATTTCTTTCCCACCCATTCCTTTGATGGTCAGAGCGGGTTACAATGCATGCATGCATAAATAAATAAATAAATTAAACCCAAATATTAAAATACCCCCATAAATTGCCTCTGGAAGATGAGCAGGCCCATGAACCTCCAAGGGGAGGGAGTTCCATAATTGTAGGAGGGATTTGCCATAACCCACTAATGAGTATAGTCACTGGGCATAAATGTCTGTTGGACTTTTACGTTCAAGCGTTACCTGAACTTGAATGGAACTTAAATGCCTCTTATGTAAAGTTACATTCGTTCTCCAAAATTTAATGTTTTGGGTTTTTTGTCCTATCTCAAAGGCTACGTTCAGGTTACTGTACACAAAATTATATCCAATAAATGCACAGAAGTGCAATCCCTTATCCCAACCCCCCGCCCGACCCTATCCCCACCTGTCAAATGCCTGACCAAGTAAAAAAAAAGTCTTACATTGCCTCTGGAAGATGAATAGGCTGTAGTACAGGGTTAGGGAACCTTTTACCTCCCAGGGGCCACCTTGAATGTTAATACAAGCTCCAAGGGCTGCATCGAAGTTAGGAGCAGGGTGGTGGGGTGGAGAATGCTCAGGAAGAATAGGGTTCGGACCATGGATCTGTTCCCTCTCCTTGTGTGCCTGCCCTCATCTCTGGTCACTTTCCTTGAACTCAGTTTTTCAGCGCTTGTGAGGCAAGAACTGGATCCAGGGATCAGACTGAGGAAATAAAAAGGAGCCACACAAAAACCAGTGACAGGCCATATTTGGCCTCTGGGACTGAGGTTCACCACCCCTGTTCTAGCATGTATGAGCCCTGTTAAAGTAGGAGAGAGATAATTTCATAAAAGCCAGTTGTGCGCTGTTATAAGTAAAGTTTTTAAATAAAGCGAAGGTTCATTGACTCACTGGTTACCTGTTGTAGATCCCCAACGAGTCGGTGCTGCTGATAAACCTCCTTTCACACCTTGTGCTGATGTAAGAAACAGTAGCACAGCATCATGTCTGTAATGCTTAGCACATCTGTAACTCACATTTGAATCCTTTATAATTGGAACTCTTCTTTATTATTATTATTATTATTAAACATTTATAAAGCGCCAGCAACAACCTGGCGCTGTACAGAACATATAATCAGCTGCGGTCCCTACCTGTGGCTTACAATCTAAAAGACAAGGAGGGGGAGACAAGGAGAGGGGACAGCGGGAGAGACATGGGAGAAGACAAACAAACATTCAGGCGGATGCGAAGTCTCAGGTGCGTGTACTTGGCTTGGTTACAAGGTGGTCGGTAGCAGCAGTCAGCAGAGGAGGGCTGACAGTAAGAGCAAGGGGAAAGACTAGAGGGCATTGGGAAAGGCAGCATGGAAAAGGTGGGTCTTGAGGAGGGATTTGAAGGAGCGGAGGGAGGAGGCGAGGCGGACGTCGGCAGGGAGGGAGTTCCAGGCATGCGGGGCAGCGAGGGAGAAGGGACGAAGGCGGTTGGGCGAGCAGGAGAAGCGAGGGAGAGCGAGGGAGGGGACAGCGGAAGAGCGGAGAGCGCGCGCAGGAGCGCGTAGGGCGATTAGGTCCGAGAGGTAAGGGGGAGCTTGGTCATGGAGCGATTTGAACGTGAAAACCAGGAGTTTGAACAGGATACGTTCAGGAAGGGGGAGCCAGTGAAGGGAGAGGAGGAGAGGCGTCACATGGTCGAAGCGACGGGCAGAGTGAATGACCTTGGCGGCAGAGTTTTGGATCGCCACAAGGGGGGACAGGTGGGAGCGAGGGAGGCCAGCAAGGAGGAGGTTGCAGTAGTCGAGGCGAGAGATAACCATGGCATGAACAAGGATTTTGGCCGAGGAGACAGATAGAAAGGGGCGAATGCGGGCAATGTTGAGGAGAGCGAATCGGCAGGATTTGGCCACAGAGTCAATGTAAGGTTTAAAGGAGAGGTGCGTGTCAAAAATGAAGCCCAAGCTGCGGGCACGGAGAACAGGACGGATGGTGACCCCATCAATGCAGATGGTCAGGTCAGAGGGAGAGGAGGGGGATGGAGGAAAAATGAGGAGTTCAGTCTTGGCCATGTTCAGTTTGAGTTGGCGTCGGGACATCCAGGCGGAGATATCAGAGAGGCAGTCGACGAGGCGTGAGCGGACAGAGGAGGAGAGAGAGGGGGTAGAGAGATAGAGTTGGGTGTCATCAGCATAGAGATGGTATTGGAACCCGTGGGAGGCAATAATTTCACCAAGGGACCGGGTGTAGATAGAGAAGAGGAGAGGGCCAAGGACAGAACCTTGGGGAACCCCAACCGAGAGGGGAAGGGAGGGGGAGGTCGACTCGGGGAGGGAGACATTAAAGGAGCGGTCAGAGAGGTAGGAGGAGAACCAGTCAAAGACAGAGCCACGGAAGCCCAAAGAGTAAAGCGAGTCCAAGAGGAGCGAGTGGTCGACAGTGTCAAAGGCAGCAGAGAGGTCAAGGAGGACAAGAACGGAGTAGTGGCGCTTCGATTTAGCGACAAGTAGATCATTGGTGATCTTGGCCAGGGCAGTTTCAGTAGAGTGGAGGGGGCGGAAGCCGGACTGGAGAGGGTCGAGGGAGGAGTTGGCAGAGAGGAGGTTCAGGCAGCGGGAGTAGACGACACGTTCCAGGAGCTTCGAAGCAAAGGGAAGGAGGGAGACCGGCCGGTAACTAGAGGGATCGAAAGGGTCCAGGGTAGGCTTTTTGAGGATGGGGGAGACAGTGGCATGTTTGAAGGCAGAGGGGAAGGAGCCTGTGGAAAGGGAGAGATTGACAACATGCAGAAGGGGGGGAGCGACAGTGGGAGCAATAGAGGTCAGGAGGCGGGAGGGGATCGGGTCAAGGGGGCAGGTGGAGGGGTTGGATGAAGAGAGAAGAGCAGAGATTTCCTGGAGAGAGGCAGGAGGGAAGGATGCGAGGAGGGAGGGGGGGGGGGGAGGGGGCGGGAGGGGAGCGGGGGGCGGAGGGGGGCGGGAGGCAATATCCCGACGGATCTTGTCAATCTTGGAGGTGAAGAACGACGCAAGATCCCGAGCAGCAAGGGAAGAGGGCGGGGGAGGGCAGGGGGGTTTGAGAAGGGAGTCGAAAGTAGAGAAAAGGCGGCGAGGGTCGCGGGAGAAAGATTCGATCCTAGAGGCATAATAGCGCTGCCTAGCTAGGGAGATAGCCGAGGAGAGGGAGGAGAGGGAGAATTTGTAATGGAGGAAGTCAGGGAGGGAGCGGGATTTGCGCCAGAGGCGTTCGGCAGCCCGGGCGCAGGAGCGGAGGTAGCGGATGGCAGGGGTAAGCCAGGGGCGGGGGTCGAGGGGGCGGACGGGGCGAGCAGAGGGGGGGGCAAGAGAGTCAAGGGTCGAGGAGAGAGAAGCGTTGAGAGCAGAGACAGCAGAGTCAGGGGAGGAGGAGGCGAAAACGGGGGGGAGAAGGGGGGAAAGATGTGCGGCAAACTCCGAGGGAGTAAGGGCCTGCATATTGCGGAAGGGGCGCATAGAGGGGGAGGCGGAGGGGGGTCGGTGGGAAAGGCTGAAGGAGCCGAGGAAGTGATCAGAACTAGGGAAGGGGTCAAAGGAGAGGTCAGTTAGAGAACAGTTTCGAGTGAAGACGAGGTCGAGGGAATGGCCGTCAGTATGAGTGGGGGAGTCGGTCCAGAGTCGGAGATTAAAGGAGGAAGCGAGAGAGAGAAAGCGGGAAACAGAGGGGGCGGAGGGCGTGTCAACGTGAATGTTGATACACTTCTTGTAAAAGTGTATCCACAAATCCTGCAGGATTGGCTTTAAAATGTTGTAGATTTAGTGGTTGCTTTCCGTGCTCTTCTGTGAGTTTTGAGAATAGTTTCTGGAGAGCCCTGTTAGCTCCATCCCTGTGGATGTTCCTGTATTGGGTGTGTTTAAAAGCATAGGTAACCTTCCCATGTGAATGCATCTTGTCCGACTTCTGCCATTCCAGTGTAAACCAGGATCTCTTGCACTCAGTCATTGGCTGCAGGTATGAAGTGCAGTGGGACCGGCATTATGCTGTTGCCCTAGTTAGTGGTGATCTTGTTCTAAATCTAAGGTGCTTGTTGTCATGCTTTGCTCTGAAAAATCTTCAAATCCTAGAATTGGAAGGAACCCCCAGGGCTATCTGTCCCATCCCCTTGCCATTAAGTGGGCTTCCTTACACCCTCCCTGAGAGATGTCTGTCCACCCTACTTTTTAAAGCCCCCCCCCCCCCCCCCCGGCGATGGGACCTTTGCAACCTTCCTTGGCAAAAAAAAACCCCATTCAAACTGGCCATTAAAATTGTTAATTTTCTGGGGGAAATAGTTTGGGGAAATTTTCCGTGTCCACTCTTTCAAATTCTAAACTTCCTGGACCTTTTTGGTAAGACAGAAGAAAGCTAGATTGCCCTGCTTTGCTTGTTGTCTACAATACAACTTTTCAGATGTTAATACTATTACTACTAATAATTTCTATAGGCGTACACGGCGCTTTTCCAATCGCAGATTTTTCAGAGACAGGTCCCTGCCCAGTGGGCTTTCCATCTAAGATGGACACGGGTGAGGGAAACAGAGAGACCCACATATTCCCATTTTACAGATGGGGAATGGAGGCTGAGCGATTGTGACTTGTCCAAGGCCACCAGTGCGTTTATGGCTGGAGCAGGATTCAAATCCTTGCTTCCCAGGTCCAAGTTCAGCACCTTCTCCACTACACCACACTGGCTCTCAGGTATTACTTGACAGCCAGACTTCCTTCCCATGCGTACACTTGGGTGGAGGGAAATTCACAGCGGGATTCCTTGTTTTGAAGATTGGCTCATAACAGGGATCTGTGCTCGCTGCATTTCCCCCCCCATTTCCGCCAATAGGAAAAACGCAGTGAACACAGGTCCCTGCTCATAGGAATGAATCTTCCAACGGTTCTAGAAGGTCAGGTTGTCTCCAATTCTACATCCAACTCCTGAGCTGATGAAAGCCGCAAATGGACTTGGTTATTGGCCACATCGGTGGCATGCACAGCTTACATGAAGGCAGAGAATGACCCAACCAGATCATCAGTTAATGTAAACGGGTGCGTGGCTTCAGCGGGGCATTGGGCCGTGTCTCCCGGCACAGTATATATTGCATAACCGGTTGTGTTTAATTTGAAGTAAAGAGAGGGGTAGTCAAGCGAGGGAGCTGTTGGAATTGTCATAACCGAGCTAATTGGGTAGAAAAAAACCCTGAGCTTCGAGAGTTGGGAGGGCTTAGGGCCAAATAAACATGTTTGATGGTTAAGTGACCAAAAAAAAAGGGGGCAGCAAAAACCCTTCCCTCTTGTTTTTTCTAGGGTTGGATCGAGATTGTTGGCTGTGCCGATCGCTCCTGCTATGACCTCTCCTGCCACGCCAGAGCCACCAAAGTTCCCCTTGTAGCAGAGAAGCCTCTGAAAGAACCCATATCCTTTCTGAGTCAAATCGTTCTTCCTCGAGCACCAGGCTGCCTGGCGCTGCTCGGTTTAAAACCAGATCTATAAGCAGGGAGCCCTGCTTGACTGCGTTTTCCTCATTGCTGACAATATGGGTCCCTGCCCATAAGGGAGTATCCTAGACTGAATTGGGAGAGTTGGCAAGATCAGGCCCCCCAATGCTATGTATGCTACCATGAGCATCCAAGCATCGAGCATAATGGAAACCTTTGCACTCGCATGAGTAGGAAGAAGTTAGTTAAGTTACTCACCTGGGGTTTTTTGTTTTGTAATGTGATTGGCCTGCTTGTGTAACATCTTACCAAAAAAATTAATCAGATATTTTCACAGTCCTTGCAGATATCAGAAATAATTTTCTGACCTGTATATCCAAGGCCATGTGAATTCTGCAATAAAATAAAATCCAAATTCTGCACACAAAATCAATTAGGGCAAATTTAAGTTGCGTAAAATATGTCGTTTTTAATGCAGTTGAGTTTCCCAGACTGCCATCCCATTAGCTGTGGACACCCCAGGCTTTAAAACAGCCCTCAAAATGCCATGCTGGCCATTCTGTGAGGACTCTTCTCTCCAGCATGGGCGATTGTCTGGTTGCCCTGTTGGTCCCGAGTGACAGAGAGGGAATGCGTAGGCCATTGGCTTTGGATCCATTCTTGTTGATGCCCGTGTAAATCGGGCATAATTCTGCTGAAATCAGTTCTACTCTAGAGAGAGTGGTTGCTGTGTTGGTGCCAAGCGTAAGAGATGGAGGCAAGGTTATTCAGATGATCTTTTATTGGACTAACATCTGTTGGTGAGGGTGTGGAAGCTTTCGGGCCTCACAGGAAGGGTGTTGAGCCTATTTTCGCCAACAGAAGTAGGTCCAATAAAAGAGATCATCCAAATTACTTTGTCTCCATTGAAAGGATGATCATAGAATTTTAGGGTCAGAAGGGACCTCAAAGGTCAGCTAGTCCAGGCACCTTGCTTCATGGCTGGATATATTCTGCCTACAACATCATAGACAGATGCTTGTCCAGTTGGGTTTTGAAAACATCCAAGGAAGGAGATTCCAGAACCGCCCTGGGTAGTAGTAGTATTATTAGCAAGCATTTATATAGTGCCAGCAACGTACCTGACACTTTACAAAGTAATGGAATAGACACGGTCCCTGCCCTAGGGCTTACAATCTGAGAGATTGGGGGGAGGAGGGGGAAGATGAAGGAAGGGGAACAGAGGGAGACACAAGGAGTGTAACATTCACCAAGATGCGAGGTCCCAGGTGCATGCGCTTGGCTTGGTTACACTTATATCGATAACCAAGCTTGTTCCATTGCCCAACAGTTCTTACAATTAGGACGTTTTCCCTAATATTCTACTGAAATCTACTTGGCTGCAATTTCAGCCCATTCCCTCTTGTTCTAATTGATGAAGTTAGTCCTTAGTTGCACCAGAGACAATCTGATCAGAATTGGGCCCTTTTGATTTCTCTTGCCAGACCTGTGATTTCTGAAGATGTGCCAGTAGAAAGCAGGGTATAGGAAGTAATCTGGGGCTGCATTCCTCAGCTCCTGAAATATTAGGGGAAACGTTCTAACTATGAGAACTATTGGAAAATGGAATCAAACTGCCCAGGGAAGTTTTGGAATCTCTTTCTGTGAATGTTTTCAAAACCCAGCAGGAAAAGCATCTGTCTGCAATGCTGTAGATACGGCTAGCCTTCCGGGGAGCAAGGGGACTGGACTAGATGGCTCTAGAGGTCCCTTCCAACTGTAAAATCCTATGACTCTGCGAAAGCACTTATGTAGAAGAGAGACAAGCAGCAGAATAATCACTTGCACCTTTTTTTCCGATTTTGAGCCATTTGATCAAAACCGTTTGAGCAACCGATTTTTCACAATTTTGTTTGGTTCGTTTGTTCCGCCTGTTTCTGGTTTTCTGTTCATTTTCACCAGGAACAATGAAAATGAGCAGCATTGGCTACTGCTGAAATTTTATGATGTATGTTTTATGTATTGTAGTGTGTTAGATGGTTTTATTTATTGTTGTTTTTATGTTGTGCGTCGCTCCGAGCTGCCAGTGTGCAAGAGGATGCAGGATACAAATTTTTGTATGTATAAATAAATAAGAAGATGAATGGTGGAAACTGGAAATGCTTGAACCAGACAAAGGCCGCTTTCACACCTGCACAAACGGGTTAGTTAGAAGGTTGAGAGACTGGACGTGTGTACAAATCAGGTGGGTCTTTGATCAGGTGTGAATGCTCTGAGGCGGGTGATTAAGAACATAAGTAGTGTTACACTGAGTCAGACCAGTGGTCCATCAAGCCCAGCATCCTGTCTCTGACAGCGGCCAATCTCAATCGCATGGGAGAAGAACCAACAGTCACGATGGGCAATCCGTTCCCCGTTGTTCACTCCCAGCTCCCGACATAAGAAGTTCACCCTATAAGCTACTTGGTTAATAGCCATTAATGGACCTCCTCTCTAAGAACTTATCCAGTCCTTTTTTAAAAACCCAGCTATACTACCGGCCTTGACAACGTCCTCTGGCAACAAATTCCATAAGTTAATTATGTGTTGAGTGAAAAAGTATTTGGGTTTTAAATCTGCCGGCAACTAGTTTCCTGGATTGTCCCCAAGTTCTAGTACTATTTGAGAGGGTAAATAACCGTTCTCTATCTACTCGTGCCACACCACTCAAGATTTTATAAACCTCTATCATGTCCCCTCTGTCTTCTCTTCTCTAAGCTGAAGAGACCCAGCTTGTCAAGCCTCTCTTTGTACGGAAGCTGTTCCATACCCTTTATCATTCTCGTTGCCCTTCTCTGAACCTTTTCTAGTTCAGCGATGCCTTTTTTGAGATGGGGCGAGCAGAACTGCACACAATATTCAAGGTGCGGTCGCACCATTGATTTGCATAGAGGCATTATGACATTCTCAGTTTTATTCTCTATTCCTTTGCGAATAACTCCTAACATTCTGTTTGCTTTTTTGACTGCTGCTGCTCACTGCGCTGAGGATTTCAGTGTATTGTCCACAATCACTCCCAGATCCTTTTCCTGAGTGGTAACTCCTAGTTTAGTACCCAGCACTGTGTACTCATAGTTTGGATTATTTTTCCCAATGTGCGTCACTTTGCACTTGTCCACATTAAATCTCATCTGCCATTTAGATGCCCAGGCACCCAGTCTCGTAAGATCCCGTTGCGGTTCTTCACAATCTGCTCACGCTTTAACTACCTTGAAGCTTCTATCTCTCACATTTCATTTATTTGTGTCAGCATATTATGCTATAACAATTTTAAAACAAAGTTTAAAAAAATACAATAAAATAAATAATACAATTAAGAAAGGAGTGTGAATTTATCGGCATACCCCCCCCCCCAAAAAAACCCCATGGAATAGCTCCCACCAATAAATATCTATATTACAATTTGTTCCATCAAAAACAGAGGGGGAACTCCAAATCAGCATCATATAAGTCCTACATAGATAGTTTATCTACACTTAGGTAAGTATCCATTGTTACACTGGTTGGCTGCCATTGTAACGTATGTCATACATTGCTTTAATCTCATTCTTCGCCCTCCCATGGGAGTGATGTTTCCATGTAAGTATAAAAAAAAAATACATATTAATATGTTTACTAAACCAGTAATAAATCAGCTGTCACTGTGCCTTATGAACTTAGGCTGTCTTAATCCTTTTTTCAACCTTCATAAGATAGAAGGCAATTGCTTTAATTGAGGGAATGTCAGATGTTGTGAGCAGCTTGTTCATCTTAATTTCAGTTGGAAGAGGATTATCCTCAAAGATAGTGTCTATCCACACAAGTCTGAGATCTTCATATAGAGGACAATCAAATATTACATGCATAAGAGATTCTAATTCCTGCATGCTGCGTTGACAGATCCTGTTGTTATATGGGATTCGCTCTCTGCCCCCTCACAATCGCAGTTTCAATCATTTCAGATCGGAAGAGCGTCCTCATTCTCCTCAATTTAAAGTCATGAATCAGTACTAAAGAGCTTTCTAATGAAACTGAATGCTTAACTAGGGGATCTATAGGGTCAATCTTATTTTTCTGACTTGCCTCCATATCTTTCTTTTGGGCCAGTCTCATAGCCCACAGGCTGATTTCTCCCTTAGTAATATTACCATTTGGGAGACCTTCTTTATCAACTTGGAACTCCAATTCTGCTGCCAGTTTTTTAATATAATTCAGCCAATTATACTGTGCCGCCCCCGATGGCTTTTTTGCTCATGATAGCACCCTTTCACTAAAGGGGAAGTTTTCCCTTGCGCCAGCTTAAGCCAAAAACGCATTGTTCTAATGTTTAAATGAGAGAGTACTGACATAGATCCTGTTTCTGCTCTCAACATTTCTAAAGGAGTTGCTCTTGATACTCCCAAAATACTCCGCAGAAAATGATTCTGAGGGGTCTCTAGCTTGCCATTGTGATCGGAAGCTGTTATTTCTCCTCCATACAATAGCTGTGGGAGAACCCTCAATGCAAAAATTTGCTCTACAGGCGCCATCGGTGATGCATGATACAGTCTCAGCAAGCCTCCCACTGATTGCCTTGCCTTTACTACTAGGTTCTCATTATTAGAGCTCCAAGTTCTTGATGATGCAAATTTTAACCCTAGGTAAGTATAATTAGATGTCAAAAGCAACTCCTGTGAACCCAGGAACCATTTGTATCTGGGTCGATTTGTACCAAAGCACATTACTTTGGATTTACTGTTAACTTTTAGGGAGTTCCTTAATCATAACCTTGCAAGGAATCCAAACACTGTTGCAATCCTTGTTTGGTTTGGGAAAATAGCACAATATCATCGGCGTATAGGAGTATCGATAACCCTCTTTCTTTTATCCGAGGAGGAGTGGAATTGGCATCAGAAATTATGGGAACAAGGTTGTTTATGAAAAGATTAAATAATATTGGAGCCAAAAGGCAGCCTTGTCTGACTCCCTGGTTAGGAACACATAGTTCTGCCTCTACAATCTAATCTGACAACTGCCATTGTATCTTCGTGTAGGTTTATTATTAAATCTAACAGCTGGTTAGGTATTCCCATTTCCCGAAGTTTATGCCAAAGCAATTCCCTAGGTACCGAATCAAAAGCTTTCACTAAATCGAAATGCAACATAAAGTTTACCGTTCCTAATATGGACATACTTGTCTATTAAATGCATTAGTATAAAGAAATTATCAATTGTAGATTTCCCACGAGAAAAGCCTGCTTGTTCTTCACATATCTTACAGTGTAAGCAAACCTATTGTTCTAATGCTACAAGGAGCGTTCTTGCGTACGGTTTACTAATTATTGGCAGGAGACTTATCGGCCTATAACACGCCGGATCTCTAGGATCTCCTTTCTTAAATACTGGGATAATTACTGTGATCTTCCAGTCTTTTGGGATATTGTTTGTCCTATTTATTATTGTGAACAATTTTGCAAGCAGTGGTGCCCACCAAAAGGAAAAATTTATAAATAATTCTGGGGGGATACAGTCTACTCCTGGTGCTTTACCTGGTTTCAATTTACCAATCGCTTTGAGCACACCATTTTCGGTAATTACAGAGATCCGAGGGCCATCATCCTCACTCTTAATTTCCTCGCCTGACATACTATTATCCAAAGGAGAAATTAATATCTCTGAATTCTGAAACATTGTTGTGTAATAGGAGATCCATTGATCTTCTACAATCTGAGATTCTCTGCTTCCAACTCACTTATGATTCCAATTATTAATCAGTTTCCAAAATTTTGCTGAATCTTGGAGACTAGCAGTAGTTTGTATTTCAGCCCAGATCTGAGGGCTCTTAAGTTTCCTCTTAGCCCTCAGCAATTTAAAGTATTCTCTCCTTTTCTCAACATAGATACTCCAATCTTGTTCTAAACGACATCTGTGCCAATTCTTCCTATACTTGATCAAGGCTATTTTAGTTCTTCTACATTCTTAATCATACCAGCCTCCAGTATACAGTCTTGATCTAGGTGTCTGTGTAGAGAAAGATTTACTAAGAAGTGGACCTAATTGGTCCAGCAAATCTGTAAAGCTGGCGAGAAAATCAGTGTTGTCATCTGTACTTAACAGAGTTTCGTGAAATCTCATTCTGTTTGGGGAAAGGAGCAAAAGCGCCAGCTCATTAGCAATTGTGGAAGTCCATTTAGATGGCATCCTTGTAGAGACTCTAATGGATCCGAGAGGGGAAGATTGAATTCTACCATTCAGCCTTAATAACTCTAGAGAGATTGGGTAATAACTTCCCTCCGGCCTGCTCAAAATCCTAAGATCTTTAATACTAGAAAAGCTGACCGAGGGGGTAAGTATAAAGTCAATAGTACTCGCTCCTATGTTAGAGTCAAAAGTATAATCCCCAAAGAGATCTGAAGGAGTGCGCCCATTAATAATAATCAGCTCATGCTCTATAATTAACTCCAATAGATATTTCCCATGATTATTCACAATTACTTCCAAAAACTTCCGCGTAGGAATCCGCAGGTAGGATTGCAAATGGGAATCTTAACAGATCAGCATCTAACTTGGCTACTCTTGCGTTAAAATTTCCCATAAGAAGAACGTGGCTATTAGGATACATTTGCTCCATGGAGCTAACCAAGGCGTTTAGGTGTTCTCATATTTGCGGCTCATAATATGTTGATGATTCCGGAGGAATATAAATATTAATTATTACATAATCACCCAAAATCGGTGACTTTATGTCTAAGACTAAACAGTCCTTAAATACTACAGGAATTGACTTAACCGTCACATTTAACTAGGTAGATAATAGAATAGCTCCTCCCCCCCCCCCCCCGATAGTCGCCCTTCCCCCCCCTTTCTAATACCAGGGGCAACAAAAGTGAAAAATCTATCTAAAGTCAGGAAGTCCCCTTCAGCTGACGACATCCAAGTTTCTTGTAGACTTACTATGTCATAGGGTGCTATAAATTCCTTCCATTCTCCATCCACAAGTTTTATCTTAAGTCCTTCAATATTCCAGGAAAGGCAGAGTATATTGGATGACTGTGATCGTCATGGCACTAATCTTGGTTCCAAATTTAGCGTGTAATGGTGTGAGTCTGTTCTAACAAGTAATCGTTCTTAACCTCCTCCAAAGCCTCTTGCGATTTTTGGGCTAGGGGAGAGCTTGCTCTCTATATAACGGTATGATTAAGTTGAGAATTATCTGATAAAAAACTACCAGCCTCCATTACTTCTCCATCCAAAACTGTTATATTCAGTGGATCTATTAATTGTCCACTGTCTAGCTCATTCTCATCTAGAGATTCAAGCGAACCTGTTAAGCCCGTCTTATCTAATATCTGCCACTCAGGGCTACTTCTTCCCTGTTCTGCAAAGTTCAAATGTGTAGTTTCCTTCATACCAGCCCCTGCAGGCGTACCAGAAATAAAAATCGCTCTTGCCAGCATGTTTTCCACTCTTTGAATGAATTCTCCAGTGGATTTCAATCGACGTCTGGCTGCCCAAATTTTATTCATTAAATCTATGGAATTAAATATCACCTCCCATCTCATAAATTTTCCTCTATCAGTGCTTTTAACTCCTTTATATCCTCAATATTGAGGTTCACCTTCAGAGTTGTGCGGAAATACACTACAAAATTTAACTCATCCAAAGTTTTATATTTCAAAAATCTAAACCTCTTTTTCTTATTAATATGGAATATCATGACTGGAGCCCATCTTTCTTTAGTGTCCTGGGGCCATACTTTGGGGCCGTCTACCTCCCTATCATAATCATAGGTCTGCTTCCTGTTCGGTATATTAACTATTTTGGCAGTCACTTGCTTATTAAGAGCCTCTCCTGTGTCCTCAGTCAGAGGACTCCCAATATCCCTCTCAAACAGAGTGGCTGCTGGTCTCAGTTTACAACCCTCGATATTCCTACCTAAGTGGGGATTAGCGAAGGGTAATTCTGAGTATTCTACTAAACTTGAGCTACTTTGGGTACTTTTAGATAATTTACTGAATTTGTTCTCCATACAAGTCTGTGTCGCCATCTCTCCCCCTTGGGCGCTCTTAATATCTGCTGGATTTAATTTTGCGGTTAGAGTATTGAGTTCTAGCCCTAAGCCGCCCGCTAAAACCTTCATTGAAAAAAGGAGATTATTAAATTGTTCTAGCTTCAGCTCTAGTTCTAACTGTCTTGTGGTCAAGATATATTTCTAGTCTGACATTCAGATCGTCTAACTTTTGATTCAGTGATCTAAATTGAGAATCAAAATGTAAAGGATCCATGCAGTGCCCCGAGAGCACTTCTCCCTGAGATAGGTAAAAGGGAGGAGCCTCTGATCTCAGAGAAGATCTGTTCTCATTACTCACTGCATGTCCTCTGAGTTCCGGAGTACGAGAGAAAAAAAAGAGTCAGTTTTGGCTGTAACATTGTAGGGGCTCTTGACCCATTGGAACCTCTTTCAGCTCTTTCAATTTCTTCCGCCAAACAAATTGATCCTTGTAAGTTGCGTGATCTTAACTCCATTTTAAAGGAGTGCTCACATTCCCCAGTTTAGTTCTAAGCGATTCAATTACAGGATCCTAACCATGAATTCTTTGTAATTGTCAGTATAATAAACCTGACAAGTTATAGCTGGAGATAGACCCTTTGAGAAATCATCAACCAATAGAATAATCTACCAAATTTGGGGCTCAACCCACAGTAGTGTCCCGTAAGGCACTAACCTTCAAAGGGTAAATGCTAAGGCAGCGGCCTCCTGCCCCCCGGAACGAATCCTTCCAGACGTTAGTATCCCACACCCCAGCCAGGAGACTTTACACCTGATTAGACCATAGTATTCAATAGCAACCTCAATATCAAAACAGAGAATCCGGGAGCCAGATAATTCACAGCACTATACAACAATATTGACAAAATCCTCTGGCCGCTCCTAGCCAGCGCCTAAGGCTGCACGCACAAAGGCATAGGCACGGGTGTTCTTAAAAGTCCTGCATCCGATGGGGGGGCGAGTCTGGTCAGATGGTACGGAAGCTTATCAATAAGGCGCAGCAGTCAGGCCCCCCTTACCCACAAAGGAGACAGGTTAACTCACTCCCGTGCCTGAGCGGGGGGAGGAGGATAGTCCCTGCTCAGCTGTGTTGTATCTCAGCCCCCAGGAGCAAGGGAGTAAGGCAAGTGCCGCCACAATATCTCAGCCACTTAGTCCGACTCTCCTTAGCGCCTCTGCTCACCCCTCACTGTCTATAGTACCAGATTCCAGTGATAAACTGCAGGGAAGCTGCGAAGCTGCTTGTACACCGGGCCCAGACCACTTGCACCCCCTTTCCAAAATAGGGATCCTTACAGGCAGTTCTCTTTTTCTGCCGGCAGCGTTGCTGGCCACCGCCACTACGGCCGACAAATGGCCAACACCCTTTGGGTGGCGGTGGAAACACCTGTGGGAGGGAGGGATGGAGTCTTGAGTAGCAGGGCAACCCGCCAATGGTAACTCCCCTCTGGGCTCAGCAAGCAATCACTACACCCTCCGCACAGCGCCCTAAGGGCCCCGCCCTGGTGGAAATACCTGAGGGAGGGAGGCTTCTATGTGTGTTTACAAGGACAATTGGCAGAGATCTCTTCAGCCTGGACCGGCCGCGTGAACTTGAGTAACTTGCTTCCACCCTCACGTAGGTAACGTTTTGGATTGGATCATTCAGGTTCAATGGATTTGCTGCTTCTTGCGGGTACTTGTTTCAGCTCTGATTGATAGTAGTTTGCATGATTAAGTTAAGCACGTGCACCTGCGACGTCTCCCTACTTTCCCTTCTCCCTTGGGTTTCCTTCCTTCCTAGATTGTAAGGCAAGGACCTCTCTCTAAATCAGGATTATTCCGTGCCAGGTCCATGGCTGGGGCTATATAAATAATGATAAGGAGAGTATCGGGATATACATGATTCCTTAACCGCTCTGCACAAAACCGTCAGCGTCGTTCAGTTTGAGGCAAATAAGGGCGCTATCGGCAAGGCGTACAAGAAGGACGCGAAGTTGGTGATGGAATATCTTCCCATCTGCGATGAGTGTTACGTCAACGAGATGGAGAAGCTGCTCAACGAGAAAGGGTAAGATGCGTCTCAGCAGCGGCGGGTGTGGTTAAAGGGGAAGCCTTCTCAGTCCCCTGTGCCCAGAGCAAATACCCCGAGTGCAGCCTGAGTAACCTGCATCCGCCCCTCTGCTGGGGCCCTTCAGGCGAAGGAGCCGTGCTGCATTGAGTCTGAGCTTGGCCCAGGTTCAGTGCCGCCGGGAATTCCAGAGCCCAGGCCAGATCCGTCTGTGTGGCCACACTGAGCACTAGGTCTAGGGGTGGGGTCGTAGAAGGCCAGGGGGAAGAACGTAGTACCACCCGTTTGGAGAGAGAGCCCCGCCCTTTGGGGCATGTGACACCCCCCAACGCTCTGCAAAAGGCGGAGCTATGCATTCCCCAGCCTCTTTTCAGCAGAGCACCATAACATCCCGTTGCCCTCAGGGAAGGGGATTGTGCTGGTGTGGAGCCCAACCCAGTCCGAGCCCAAAGGGCTTGTTCTGAGAGTACATCCGACGGCCGGTCTAAGCAGTTTCTGTGCACTCATTGTACGTGCCAGTGTGGTGGTGGTGTGCATCTCCACATGTTAAAATGGGAGTGAATTTGCATGCAAATTCATTGCAACCAATAGGCTCCCACCAAGCTGTAATGAAGCTTCTATAGCCTTCGGTCCGTTTATTCAGACCTAGGGAGCGTTCTCCCTCTTGACCACTAGGAGGCAGCACAGACTTTCGACTGGGCATGCGTAGGGAGAGCGCGCCCTCGCTTCCCCAGTCGAAAGTCTGCCTCTGAACTGTTAGGTAGTGCAGCGCGGGGGCTCTGCACCCCCAACGGACTTTCGTGCCTCCCTTGCTCTCCTTCGGGGACGGGGGGGCTAGTAATAGAATTAGCCTAGCCTGCACTCGCAGCAGGAACGGGACTCCTCACAGTCCCTTGGATTTTAACGGAGGGCTGCTCGCCTCGTTCCGGTGCCGGCCTGCTGGTACGGCCCGGGGACCCAGCTTGTGGCGTTCGACCCCAGCGGGGTACGCACGACCCTTTTGGCCAGTCGGACATGGCTGAGATTGCCAGGATCCGCAGAGCCGCCGCGCACAGAGCGGCACAGCTAACGCTGGGCTGGGGAGTGAACCTGCGAGGGAGCACCGGGCCCAGGCTGCGGCCCCCGCAAGGCAGCGGAGGAGCCACGCAGCCAGGAGGGGGACGGGTGCCCCACCATTCCAGCAAGGAAGTGGAGGAAAGGAGGAGGCAGACTCCTCTGCCTCCTCGCAAGTAAGTGGGGCTCCCTGGGCAGAAGATGTCCCCTAGGCAAGAGAGAGCGCTCTGCCTTTCAAAATTCAAACCACGTGAGCAGTTACTTGCACGAGGAGCACAGTCCTTGCTAGGGTGTGCTCTTAGCAGGGATGCAAAGGCCATTCCTGCCAGTGGGATTTGTGCCAGCCCTGGGTGCTTGAACTGGTGCTTGCTGCTCTTAGGATTACACCCTCCACAACAATGGAAGCCCCCTCCCCTCAGGCCTCATTATGGGAGCCTCTAAGAGGGCTATCAAGGGCAAAAAGCCCCTGCAAAACCACAGGGCCCTTCCCTCCGGGACCTTTTGGGGTCATCAGCGGGCAGTGAGCAGGGGGATAAGAAGCCCCTTTAGAGGATGGAGGTTGGAGATTCCTCCTCCTCGAAACCACTCAGAGCCCCCCTACAGCCCATGCGTAAGAAACGCAGATCCCAGGGCAGGAGTAATCTTCCTCCTGGGCCAGCTTCGCCCTCAGAGGGCTCTGAAAGGGAGGAAGATCATTCCTCGCCAAATGAGGAACAAGCCCCTGCGTGGGAGTGGGACCGGCTGGCCTTGTGGGTTAAGGGCTAACCTTGACCTTAGAAACCACGGGTTCAGAGTCTGGTTCCTCTGTGGAGTATAGGAGACCTTGAAAGGGTTACTCAGTGAGGGCAGGGAACGCCCTTCTGATTGAGACCCTTCGTATTAAGACCCTCAGCACATGCTGCATACCACCCCACGCTCTCGAATAAAGGGTGAGTCTGATTCTTCCCCAGCGGAGGAGGACTCTGAGAGGGCATACATCCCGAAACATGGTAGGGGCAAGACGGGGGCTGTGCTGGCCGACCCTTTGAAAAAATCATTAGAGAGAGGCCGCCTCCCTAGCCTGCCAGTCAGGGTTTCCATCCTCTGAGGACCTTCTCCCGAGGGATCCTACGGATAGGGGATTGAAAGTGGGCTGCGCAAAAAAGCCAGACCCGACCCATTTCTGACTCGCTGTCGCACAAACTGGCAGCAAAGGTCATCCATGCCTTTGGGATGGAGGCGCCGCCGGCAGGGGCGAGCTGACTCGCATGCAAGAATCTTCTGCTCCACGACACATTTAGGGGCCATAGGCATCCTGTAAGTGATTCTGTTCCCTGCCCGCTGGCAGAACTCCTGTCTCCTTAAGCTATTCCTCCCACGACTCAGGCCGACTGGGAGGAAGGCTCCTTCACTTTGTGAAGCAGGGGAGTCTGATTTGGGCCCAGCTCTGAAAAAGAGCCTAGGTCGCTCCTCTGGTAGAGCATCGAACTTTAATCTGGGGGGCCAGGGTTCAGGTCCCTGTACAGACAACCAATCAAGCGTCCCTGCTCTTATACCCCCTGGTACAACCAGTAGAGGGCAGAGAGGGCGCGGGACAAAACCCAACAGGCCTGGCTTACCGACGTCCTCCTTTAAGAGGAACCAGTTAGCCTTGTGGGTTAGGCTATAACCTGGGATTCAGACGATCCAGGTTTAGATCCTGGTTCCTCCATGAAGAAGGTGGGGCCTTACAATGATCACTTCCCTGTAATGGAGGAGTAAGAGTTGGACCCTGTTTCCCTGTAGGGAGCAGTAATTTAAGCCTGGGCCCTACCGACAGTAGGGGGGAGGTACTCCATAGAGCTCAGCTCTTATCCACAGCAGTACTCTCGTCGGTCTCCCGTGTCACGCATCCCCACAAACACGGGGCACTGCTGGCAGAATTACACAGGCTCGACGCCATGGGGGCCATACAGAGGGTACCATCTATTGAGCAGGGGAAGGGCTTGCCTCTCTTCTGTTTCTGGTTCAGAAGAAAGGCGGAGAAGGGCGTAACGGTTGCGTCAAGCGTCCGAAATTCAAGGGGGAAACCTTCGCATCCATCTGCCTCGCCATATCAAAGGGCGAGGGGCTATGCTACCGCCCTTAGCTCAGCTCTGCGTATAACGCCCAGCACTGGCAGTACCCGGCCCTTCCATCCGACCTTGCACGCCCAATGCCATTTACGAGGATTTTGATATCACTTATGGCAACCCTGCGTCTAGGGGCATGTCCATCGTTCCCTACCTCGAGGACATCCTGGTTTGACCGTGGTCGAAGAACAAGGGCTCGACTTTACCTGCAGCGCACCAGTTACTATCTGGAAAGCCACGGCTGCCAATTCAATCGCGCCAAGAGCACGAACCCACCCAAGGGCTGGAGCACCTGGGGGTAATATTCAACACCTAGCTGACCCGCAGTTTCATGCCCCCCGCTCGTCACAACAAGCTCAGGGCCCTTATAGCTTACATCCGAGCGCAAGTGTCTCTCCGGTCTCCGACCTCTCGGTTGGGATCCAGGATATCATGCACCTGCCACCTACAATGGGCTTGTTTTCACGCTCGTCCACTGCAACGGTTGCTCCGGCCTTGCCACCCACGGCTCATCAGCAAAGTTCCGATGACCTTGCCGGTGCCGAGCACCATTGCTCGATTCTTCCGATGGGCGGAAGCTCCGAACCGCTCCTGGAGGGGGTCCCTCTCATGGAGACAACCAGGGTGGTCCTAACGACCGATGTCACCCTCTCCAGAGGGGGATTGCACCTCGGTTTTCAACCGGGCACAGGGGGCTTGGTCACCAACAGCATCAACTGGCTGGAGCTACGAGCCACTTGCTGGGCGCTCCTCAAAGGCCTGCCGATCTTGAAGGGGTGTCCCGTCCTGGGGTTCACGGACAACTCCAGTGCGATGGCCGGCGTCAATCATCAGCGCGGATCGTGCTCAAAGGCGCTCCACAGGGTCGCATCCCGTCTAGTCAATTGGACAGATCGGCACCTGTTCTCCCTGTCAGCCCTTCATCTCAAGGGGACAGGCAACGGCGACGCAGACGGGTTGAGCCGGCAGACGCTAGTCCTGGGAGAGTGGTCGCGGAGCCAGGCGGCATTTCCCCTGGTTAGAGGGGCATTCGGCTCGCCGTTACTGGACCGGTTCGCCTCTCCGACCGACCACAAGCTACCCCGCTTCTCACCTGGAACCCTCAGCCAAGTGTGGCCTCAGGGGCTCCTGTACGCTTTCCACCTTGTCCCCTGATCAGCCGGTCAATGCCCAAGTGCAAGCCTCTGCAGGCCACAGCCATAATTGTGAACCATTTTGGCTTCGCAAGCCCTGGTGTCCGGGCTTGCTCCACCTGTCTCACGGAACCACCCTCTACCCGCCGGTCACCCACGGCCTTCGGTCACAGGGGCCCCTAACTTACCAGAAGCTGTAATTTCTGAAGTTAACAGCTTGGCTGTTGAAGCCCTAGCCCTTCAGGGGCTGGGCTATTCAGCTTCTGTAATACACACCCTGGTAGCGGCCAAGCGAAAATCTATCCGGCACATAGACCTGTGCAACGGGAGGGTGTTTGTGGGATGGGGCGAGTCTAGGCAAATCCCTCTGCGGTCTCCCTAAATCCCTCAGGTTTTATTGTTCCTCCAAGAGGGGCTGGATAGGGGGCTCCGCCCTAACACCCTGAGTAGACAAGTACCAGCTGTACATAGCATTATAGGGGCGTCAGGCAAACCTAAGGGGTCACCCATCCTCACGTCCGGCAGTTTATGAGGGCCGCTGGGTTAATCTCCCCTGGAAGTTGAACTTGGTGCTTACCGCTCTCACTGGCTCTCCCTCTGAGCCGCTGCATCAGGTCTCAGGGTTTTTTATGTCCATCAAGGGGTTTTTTCTGATGGCTATTCCCACCGCAAAACGTCTCTCTGCGCTGGGGGCCTTATCAGCTGCCCCTGCCCTTTGCTTTTTCAGCCGGGAGTCGGGGTTCCTTCGTTTAAACCGACCTTTTTACCTAGGGTCGTCTCTATTGTCTATAGGTCACAGGATATGGTCCTGCCTTCCGTTGGCCCTCATCCTCGCCACGCATTAGAAAAGCTGTGGCACAACCTGGACGTGCGCAGAGCCTTCAAAGATTTATCTGCTGTGGTTGGCACCGTTCAGACGAGCTTCTAGTTTGTTAGTCAGTATCATCCCCGCCACAGGGGCACAAGGGTGTCGAAGTCAGTACTGACCGGTTGGATATCGTCCTGTTTTGCCAAGGCTTCCAAGGTCTCTGGCCTACTGCCTCTTACCCGAGTCTGGCCCACTCGACTCGAAGGGCGGCTACTAGTTCGGCCCTCCTCTCCAGGGCTCCGTTAACTGACAGTTGCAAGGCGGCTGGCTGAAAGAGCCTGCATACCTTTACTATGCATTATATAATGCTTTACAACAATCCGCAGAGGCCGCCTGTGGAGGGCGGATCCTCCAAGGGGTAGGGGATTTCTGGAACGTGCTGTCCCCCCCGTCCGAATAAACATTACTGCTATGTTACCTCCCTAGGTCCGAATAAACGGACCGAAGGCTATAGAAAGGGCAATTGGGATTCTTACCTGTGAATTGCCCTTCTGTAGCCTTCTAGGGAGTTTATTCGACCCGCCCGGGCTGTTTTAAATGTGATCTGTTAAAGCTGTTATTGCTTCAGCCCCAATTGGGGATTCCGTGGTGTTAACCCCCGAAGTTTCGGGGAAAAGTTTCTTTTGTATTTCAGCTCCAGTTCTTCGGCTGGGGTACTCCTGGGGAAGCGAGGGCGCGCTCTCCCTACGCATGCCCAGTCGAAAGTCTGTGCTGCCTCCTAGTGGTCAAGAGGGAGAACGCTCCCTAGGTCCGAATAAACTCCCTAGAAGGCTACAGAAGGGCAATTCACAGGTAAGAATCCCAATTGCCCTATCAGTCCTGGGTGGGAGGCCATTTATTTTGCAGTGGACAATATTTCTGAAAAATGAGATCCACCCCATGTTTTCTTGCTTCGATGCCTGGATTTTACCATAGGATGGTATTTGTCCCTGTGCCCCCAGTGTTTTAATAAAAGGCAAGTGTTGTGCCTAGGGCATATCGGTTCTTTAAGCTCTCGTATCTTCTCCACAGGGAATTCACTATTGAAACGGAAGGGAAAACTTTTCAATTAACAAAGGACATGGTCAGTGTGAAGAGATTCCAGAAAACGCTACATGGTAATTTTTCTTTCCCTACATAAAAAAAAAACCTGCCGCAGGCCACGTTTGGCCTCTGGACCTCAGGTTCCCCACCCTTGCTTAGATGGATGACTTCAGTCTCAGAAAGTATTCCCATGGATAAGAGCATTGCTTAAACCAGGGGCGGGAAACATTTTTCCTTCTGCAGGCTGTTTTGACAATGAATGCAAGTTCCTTTTGGGCAGATAGGGCGTTGCAGGGAGGGATGTTCAGGATGCCGATCGGGGATCCATCCCCACTTCTTGACAGTGTGCCCTCATCTTTGCTTCCTTCCCCAAGCTCACTTCTTTCAGGAATTGGGAAAAGGACCCAAGAAAAGAACGTCCGTGGGCCATGTTCGGCTAACGGACCAGAGGTTCTCTCTCTGGTTGAAAACAGACGTAACGCCAACTCCGCTTTAACATTTCTGATTCATGTTGCAGGGCTGTGTTGGTGCTCTAGAACATGCATAAGAAATGTTAAAGCGGAGCTAGCGTTACGTCTGTTTTTACCCTCTTTCTGGCTTGCCTTAAACAAATCTTTCTACTGATGACACTTGGACATGCAGACTTGCACAAAGAAATGAAGCTTTAATGAAATCTTTGTTTTTACCCAACCTGTCTTTCTGAATCCATTGTGCTTTGTATTCTAGTGGAAGAAATAGTCCCCAATGTGATCGAGCCCTCTTTCGGCATTGGGCGAATCATGTACACCGTGTTTGAGCATACATTCCAGGTCCGAGAGGGAGACGAGCAGCGGACGGTGAGCTTTCACCTCCTTTGGATTTGGCTTAGATGTTACTATAGAGCAGGACTGCTGGAGAACCTTAAGGATATATAAGAATATAAGGAGCTGCCTAACTGAGCCAGATCAATGATCCATCTTACCCCAGTATTGTCACAACCTGACATGGCAGTAGGGTTTCAAATCTGGCTCTCCAGGATCCCTGGCAGAGGGCTCGTCCAGGCGTGCTACCGGAGACCCTCCAGGATCCCCGGCAGAGGCCTCACCCAGGTGTGCTACCCGAGGCCCTCTGGGATTCCCGGCAGAGGCCTCATCCAGGCGTGCTGCCGGAGATCCTGAATCAGAGTTGCTGGGGATTGAACTTGGAACCTTATACATGCAAAGCATGCACTCTACCACTGGAGCCACGGCCCACCCCAACCTTCCCCCAGGGGCCACTTTGAAAATTAGTATAAGCTCTGAGGGCCATATAGAAACGGGGGGCTGGGGTGATTAAGGGGTGCACTCAGGAAGAGGAGGGTCCAGTTCGCAGATCTGCCCCCTACCCTTATGTTCCTGCCTTCACCTCTGCTCCCTTCCTCTTAGTCCAGTCTTTCAACACTTGGGGGTCGGAATTGGATCCAGGGGCCAGATCCAAGACCTGGAAAGAAGCCAAATAAAAATGTAACTGCAGGCTGCATTTGGCCCCCAGGCCTGAGGTGTCGTCTCCCCTCCCCTCCCCCGCTATAGAGTGACATGCAGTTCCACGGGATGCTGGCACTGCATGGATGTAGGCGTTAGATTGATTTATCCTCACTTTTATCTTACTGTTCCCACTAAAGCTCGGGGCAGGTTACAGTACACAGTACAGTGCCAGGTCCCCTGCCAGTACTATATAAATAGTAGAAATAATAAATAAAAATA
This sequence comes from Sphenodon punctatus, assembly GCA_003113815.1. Classification (NCBI taxonomy): domain Eukaryota; kingdom Metazoa; phylum Chordata; class Lepidosauria; order Sphenodontia; family Sphenodontidae; genus Sphenodon; species Sphenodon punctatus. The sequence goes on along the minus strand of QEPC01003143.1, from coordinate 6,874,570 downwards.
TACGGAATAAAAAATAAAATTCCCTAATGTATTAGAATACATAAATACCACCAAGTAAGAGTGAGTAAAATCCCCCCAGTTCACAACTTCCCAAACCCTATCCCTGCTTGCCAAACGTCCTGGCCAAACAGAAAGGTATTGCCTCACCCCGGGAAGATGGCAGGCACGGACTCAAGCAGACCTTGAAGAGAAGGGAGATCCATAATTGTGGGGCCATCATCGAGAATGCCTCTCTGCGTGTCCTTCCTGGGTGTGTGTGTGTGTGTGTGTGTAGACGGCCCCTGCAAGAGGGTGCTCCCGGGTGAGCTCAGAGACCATGATGCAACGCGAGGGGAGAGGCAATCGTTCCGATAATTGAGGTGCGGACTGTTTAAGCCTATATAGGTCAAAACCAGCCCCTTGAATGATGCCCTGCGAGCTCCTGGAAGCCAGTGCAGACTCCGCGGGGGGCGCCGGTGTAACGTGTAGATGACCGTACGCTCGTCATCCACGTCGGTGTCGTGTGTAGATGCCATAATGCTGATGGGTTTATTGCCATGTAAGGAATAGGTGGCAAACTGAATGATCCATCTGGTCCTCGTGCTGAGGTGGTTCCTTGGATGGGCAGTTGCTATTGTTTGTCAAGGCTAATTTTAAGCGCCCTGAAGGGATTGGAATTTCTACTTCTTCACCCCAAGTAAGGCCCGAGATGGGTAGGTTCTTGACCAGACCCGTGAGCACCTTGATGGGAATTTGCAGGGGGTGCCTGCATGCTTGGGGTGTAAAGCCCCCAGCTTACCCAGATCAGGGAGGGGGTGGAGGATGGCAGGAGGGGACAATCTGAGGCCCAGGCCAGCCAGCAGGATCCTGCACAGGCCCCAGAAGCCAGCTTCCAGTTTATGGAAAGAACTTCCTTCTGATTTGCTTCCGGGGCCTGTGCAGATTCCCAAGGAGGGAATCAGAGGGCGGGATTGCAACGGCTCCCCAGCTTCGCAGCAGGCTGGGTACCGTGGATTTTGACGGGAAAAGCCAGTTTTACAGGTCTCTTTCACCTCTGCTCTGAGCACTTTGCCCCGGTCCAGAAAAGAACTTGCACGTGGTTAATCGTTAAGTCCCACTGGAATTCGGGAAAGATGCTCGTCTGCGAAGCGCGTGCTGCCATTCTTTCTGGGATCCTGATGGCTGACGATTCCCAGTTTGTGCTGTTGTGGATGTGTTGCATCCCCGCCGCTGTGAAAATGGTTTTGTGGCTTAAATGACTCTGATGTAGAAGTAAATAATTCAGTTGCCCTCTGCCGCGACCGCTATCGGAATACAGTTGGGGGTAGCTGATGATCACACTCAAAGGGTCGCTCACTGCCTAATAATTTCCACTTGTTTTCATTTTGCTCTCTCTGTACAGTACTTCAGCTTCCCGGCTGTGGTAGCTCCGTTCAAGTGCTCTGTCCTCCCTCTCAGCCAGAATCAGGAATTCATGCCTTTCGTCAAGGAGCTGTGTAAGTGGCTGCAATGTTCTAGGTGTTTTCTTTGCCTTGGAAACAATCTCTCTCTTTTGGGACCTGCTCTGGAATTTGTCCAACTTCCACTTCCAGCCGCAGGTTACAAGTCAGCCTGTCTGGGCAGCCTCTTGCCAGGGGTTACTTTCTCCTCCTGTAGGTACGGTGGAGCCTGAGGGCGTTAGCAGACGGACAGCACAGTCACCAGGCTTGGGAGTCTCTGCGAGGGTGGGTGTTGGGCTCACCTACATGCGGTGCCAGGCCTAGTAAATGGCCCACAGTTTGCATTTGCGGACGGGGGGAGGGAAATGCCCTAAGGTGCAGCGGGGAGGCAGGGAAGCCAGACGCTGCCACTTTCCTCCTCTCCCTCTCAGACACGAGCAACCATGGGGCTCCCTCTCTCATGAGCCTCCTTCAAGGGAGGGGATGCTGCCCAGAGAGATCTCCCGAGCACGAGGCCAGTCCAAGCTGACTTGCCAATTGATTTGCACCCAAGCCAACCCCAGCCCTGCTCTCCAGCCACCCGCTTCCTACTGCAGTAGCAGCAGCAGCAGCACCCTGTCACTTACCCCTCCGCAATCTAATTGCTGGCATATCAACACGCGGACACGCACGAGCCCGCGTTAGCCCATGTAGCGGGCTCCGCATTCTCTCAGCCAACGCTGTGGGTGTTGGATGAGTGTTCGCTGCGTGGTGGCCACGTGTTGAGTGATCCTGACACCTGCTAGACGACCATGGAAACACCCACTTTGGGGGTGGGGTGTGCTGTTGTGCCGTTTGTTAACACCCTGAGTGCTTAAGTCGAATCTAGTGGGCCATTGGAACCAGCTTGCCTGACGTGGAAAGTTCTACTGACAGCGGCGCAGAGAAGGACTTCTCTGCGTGTGTATGTGTAAGCTCCAGTGCTGCTTACCCAGTTAGCTCTTCAGTGCTTAGCAGGGATCCCCCTTCTCTCTTGCAAGCTTCAGTGTCAGGAGTTTGCAAGTGGGGACGAGGAACCAGGAGCCATGCTGTGTACTGCACAGCTGTTGGGAGCAGCCCTGGAGTTTTCTCTCTGCCTGTGAAGCAGGCTGATGAAAAAGCAACCGGGGGTTCAGAGAGCCTGTTGTGAAGCCCCAGATTCTCAGCTTGGAGCAGAGTTGCCGGGCGCTTTGAAGCCCCTGTGGAGGATGAGAGAGCCACGCTTGGAACCGAGTCCCTAGGGATGTGTGGAGGGACGCCGAGGCTGGTTGCTAACAGCACGACTCTCTTCCCCTTGCAGCCGAAGCCCTCACCAGGAACGGGGTCTCCCATAAGGTAGACGATTCCTCTGGGTCCATCGGCAGGCGCTACTCCAGAACCGACGAGATTGGCGTGGCTTTCGGGATCACGATTGACTTTGACACGGTCAACAGGACGCCCCACACGGCCACCTTGCGAGACCGCGACTCGATGCGGCAAATACGAGCTGAGGTTAGACATGTCCTAGGGGCACCTGCAGGGAAGGGCTTGAATGCATTAAGAAGGGATGGTTTTGAACATAAGGTGGTGGTTGTGCTGGCCTTGCCCCCCAAACAGTTGAGAAACACTGCTCTCGAAGGGTCTTTCTTTGAGTTTGCTTCTCTGCACGTGAACTGTATTCCACCCGACCCTGGATTTCATGTTCCAATGTATACAGGCAGCAGCAGGATGGACGACAAGTGGGTAGGGCACGTGGGGAGAGAGGGGGATAAATTCAAGGAGTTACAGGTGCCCGTGTTCAGCAGAGTTATAATGGGAGGAGTGGGATCTTAGAGGATAGGACCCATATATAGAGAGAGAGACAGGGCTCCTGAACCACAGTTTGGCCACTCTTGATCTAAACTCTAGAAATAACAGTCTTGAGTTAAAGAATCCAAGTGTCCGAGAATGCATCCTATTGCTGGATGACTTTCCACTGGCTCATGACCCTCCCTTTTCTTATGGTTCGAGTGTGTTGGCTTGCGTTTCTGCAAGAGAAGTGACGTTATTTGGGAGGGGAGGGAAGAGTCAGAGAATTGTGGCTGCATGATCTTGTCACATGGTTATTGTCAACCATGTAATGGTGCATAAAGTTCTGGCGTTGAAGCGAACTTGCGTCATGCCTGTTTCTTTCTCCTGCTAGATCTCTGAGCTGCCTACCATCGTCCGCGACCTCGCCAACGGTTATATAACTTGGGCTGACGTGGAGGCAAAATATCCACTCTTTGAGGGGCAAGAGACTGGCAAAAAGGAGACAATAGAGGAATAAAAGACAATTACCGGAAATAAAACCTATCCAATGTCCACTTTTTACTCCTCCATGTTAATATGAAATAAACTTAATATCGTGTATTATTCAAAGCTGCATCATTTGTGCACCCAGGGACTTTGTTTGTTTTGTTTTGTTTTCCTGAATTGCTGCCTGATTTTAACTTTAAATTGAAATAACCTCAATTAAAGTAAAAGGTGTTCTGAATAAAACGCCATTGCATTTGTTCGCTTGTCTGTGTTTGTGCAGCTTTCTCCTTTAAGAGATCTGTAGCGCTCTTGCCTGATCAGGGACTTGTTGATTTAATGTAGAGCTGAAACGGGTAGTTTGTTTGGTACTCGCAAGTACTACCCACATTTTTTAGTACTATCTCGGGTACTTGGTGGGCTACCCGGAAACTGATTGGGTCCTCGGATACCCCAAAAGCCAGTAATTTTTCTGATTATTTTTTTTAAAATTATTTTTCCAGTTACCAATCGGGACTGGAGGTTGACATTCCAGGACATGAATCAGGTCGAAATCTGGTCGAAAATCTGAATTTTTCGTCTGTTCGGGTACCAGAATTCATTTCAGTTCAGTTTTGCTGAGGATTCAGAGTTGAGTGAATTAGTTGTTAATGTTACAGTTAATCAAAGAATTGTAAGCCACCCTGATTCGAAGGGATAGGGTGGGATAAAAATATAAATTATTTATTTAGCTCCTTCTGGTTTTAACTAGGAGTTGTGTAAATGCATCGCAGAGGGTTGAATTTTGCCCTGAGTCTTTTATTATTATTTTATTATTGTATTATTTATATAGGTCCAGCAAGGTGCCTGGTGCTGAACAGTTGTGATAAGAGACAGCTCCTTGCCCAGAAGTCTAGGGTTGGAGGGGGCACATATGGAGAGACAGGGATAAATTCAAGAAGCTACAGGCGCAGCATGTGTTTAGCTTCGGTGCAAGGGGAAGAGGGGGATCGTGGAGGATAAGATGGTATAAGGAGAAGCACGAATGGGTCACCTTATGTGGGGGAGAATGTAGGTACTGCCTGATGGAAGAGGTAGGTTTTTACGAGGGATATGGAGGGAGCAGAGCTTATGTCCTGGGAGGCGAGGGGGGAATTCTCGGTGTCTTGTGTCCAGAAAAGCTGAGGGACCTATTGAAAGAGAGAGAGAGAGAGAGACACAATCTCTTTCTTGTTCTCTCACCTATTTATAAGAGAATAAACTGGAACGATTATTATTTCTGAAACACTCAAGAGACTGGCCTTTCAGCAATTGCAGGACAGCAAATAAGTCTCGCTCTGTAATAGTACAAATGCTTTACCCTCTTTTAACTGGAAAAACGGCTTTCTTCCATAATAAATAAATAAAAAATTGGGTGGGTGATTATTAAAAAAAAAAATGTAGGTGGCAACCAAATGCTTTTGTGAGGTTTTTCATCAGGACTTTTTTGTTCCCCCGGCTTTTGGGGTAACTGAAATTCAGCCAAAGTTGAAAGGGTTTTTGGATGGATGAAAAATGTCATATTTGGATGGTCAAAATTTTAAAAGAAATTGAACAAAGGAGTTTTAAGGAAAACTCCCGTCAAAATGGAAATATATTCCAGCATCTGATGAATTTTGAACTATTGCACTTGCATTCGAGAAGCAGCTGACCCACGAGTAAGAGGCAAGAGCTGGCGGAGTGGCGCGTCTAGCTCAGAAGCATGTCGCCAACAGTGGTCGGCCCAGAATACATCGGAGGAAGTGCACAAAAAAAGAGTCCCAGCGTCTAGTGCTCACTTTGCGTTCTCTAACCATCTTGACTGATTGCTACTAATACGCCTATCCTCCATGAACGTATTCGAGTCCCAAAGCTGAAAGGGGACTCTAGGGGTCATCTAGTCCAGCCCCCCCTGCACTACGGCAGGGCCCCAACTTCCTACCACCCACCTCCAACTATCTGCACAGAAAATCCCACCAATAGCTACAAGCAGAGCACGCCGATGCCCAAAATAACAATCGGAAAAATCCAGATGTCCCAAACAGTTGAGCCATGTCCATGCTTCAGGAAAGGCCAAAAACCCTCAGAGTTGACTGCTGATCTGCCCAGAGGGAAAATTCCTTCCCAACCCCAAATATGACTATCAGTTATCTAATCCTTTCGGGAACCTAGTTCGACCATTCACAAGGACCTTTATTCGCTTTGTCTTCCTTGTTACCGTCAATGGGGAAAACCGCGAATGCAGGTCCCAGACACTCCGCCTTCATTCTCGGGTAAATTGCGGTGTCGTGAAGTGGACACTCACGAAACTGAAAAGTCCCAGGTGCATGTGCTTAGCTTAGTTATTCATTTATGTAGCACAAGCAATGTACAATCAGTAGTTACACAGGTCTCTGCCCAAAGGGGCTTACAGTCTACAGGGGAAAGGGCGTCCCTGAACGACAGGACGGTAGAGGGAGTATCAGTGAGCAGCCTGTGGGGGTGAGGAGCTAGAGAAAGCCTGACTTGAGGTAGATTTTTAGGAGGGATTTGAAGGTTGGGAGGGAGCAGAGCAAGTGTGTTCAGGTGTGTCCAGGCCTAGGGGGCAGCAAGAGAGAAGGGGCCAAAGACAGTAAGGGAGTGGGAGACTGAGGCAGGTGAGGATGATGGCAGAGGAGGAGAAAATTTCCCAGGTGGGTGGAAATGAGGGCGGAAAGACGGGGATGAGCAGGGTTGTAAGGTGAAGTCGAGCTTGTGCAGGATGCTAAAGCTTTTGATTAAAAAATAAAAAAATTATTTTCCAAATGCTGTCATTTTTAAGCCATTTCAATGGTGACTGCTTTCCTCCAACATATATTGCATTGGAGAAGAACTCAGGATGGGGGGAGAGACAGACTTGAAAATCTGACTTGAAAGTCAAAACATGATCAATGCTGTATGTATTCTAGCCACTAGGTGGGGCTGTAGAACCACGCTATCAGTGCATCTGATGTCTCATTGACAACCTTTGCAGCCTTGTCTTTATAGCTCTGATTTTAATGTCTGGCATTATTTACCACCGCACCCCACCAGCCACCTTGTCTTATCTAACCTCGCTTTTTCCTGCCTTCTCATATACCTAGTCCCTTTGTATTCTGTATTATTATTCTTGACTTTGATCACGTTCACCCCTTCAGCTCTGGGCCAGGCTGCGCAGATTTTGGTGCCGGGAGAGAATCCGGAAGCCAAAACATGCATGAGGTTTGGCCGGTGCGAAAGCGACCCTGGTGCGGTTTTGACGGCAAACACCCGGAAGAGTGCAGGCTTTACTGCGCACGTTTTGGCTTCCAGATTCTCCCCCGGAGCCAAAATCTGCACAGCCCCGCCCAGAGCTGAAGGGGTGAATGTGGTCTCTGTTTCCCTCTCTGTCACTCTTAGACCTTGTCGGATGCAGTTTCTACATTCCTAGATCCTTCCTTGGACAATTTCACTTCACTCTGCCTGTTTCCCTTTTATCCCACACCTTTGTCTGCTTCCTACACATCCTTCAATGAACAGCCCTGTTTTTATATCTTTGTGTTTTTTATGTCCGGCACTCTCCTCCCTATCAAACAACCCACCCTCGCTAGTCAACCTGTCTTATCTAATCCCGCCCTTTCCTGCCTCTTTATATATTGCCCCGTATTTGCTACGTATATATACTTTTGTCTGGCTACACTACATGCCTGAGGGAGGGCCCCGTGTGGCCCGAAAGCTTGCTTATTTCCACCACCAGCTGTTGGTCCAATAAAAGAGAACGTTTGAACCACTTGGCTTCCCTTTCTGTCCCTGGGAACCAACACGGTGACCACACAATCTCTCTGATTAGAGGTGAGAAGCAGGGTTCGTAGTTTTCTGTGACAAAAAACCCTGCAAATTCTCTGATAAAAACCCATAAATTCTCTGACTAAAAACTGAAATTGTAAAATTAAAATCAGGCAAGAAGCAGTGTACGTGGGGGGGAGATGGCCTTTGAAAATGACAGGCCTTAGCCTGTCACTTTCAAAGGCTGACCGGTGCTTCCCCCCCCACTACAGTGCCTCTCAGGTGAGAGGCACTCAAGGGGAGGAAGCGGCCTTTGAAAGTGATAGGCCCTGGCTGCAGAGCTGGGCTTTGCTGCAGCCCTGGGCTGGCTGGTAGGGATGGGCGAACAGATCGCTGTTCGGGTTCGGTTCGGATGCGTTCGGTTCGTTCGCCGGGTTCGGCTGTTCGGTTCGGTCATCCGAACAGGCTGTTCGGTTAGGGCGTTCGGCCATTTGGGAAATGTTGTTATGGGTGTTTTTTTGTTTTGTATTTTTTTTTTTTTGTCTTTTATTGGGTTTTATATGGTTTTCTTTGTTTTTTTTGTTTTTATATGGGTTGTTTTTTTTTTTTTTTTAATCTAATATTATATCTATCTATCTACACTAAATCTAACTGCTATTAACTATTCTAAATGCTATGAACTAAATGGATTATCTAATAAGTACACAGGCCTACTCCTACAAACACTAAAACTAAATCACTAACGCTATCTCTATCACTAAGCTAACTCCTACAACTCTCTCTCTATCTATCCCGTATCCATATCCATATATATAGATAGATAGATATACATCCCATATATATGGGATGGGGGGGAATCACAAACAGAAGAGGAGTCTGTAGTGAAATATATACATTACATGCTCAATGAGTCTGTACAGTGCATAACACAAGGTTTCAGTTCAAGGTTTAAGTTTCATTTCATTACAAAAGTGAAATGAAACTTAAAGCAATCTAAAAATCCTACTCAACGCCTGCTGTTCGGGAACAGTGACTAGCTCAGAAGGTGTTGGGAAGGGGGGAGCAGATAATTAGTTTCGTTTCTTGCAAGCCTCTCTCCACCCCTGGTACCTGGAAGTCTGCTCCTCAGTGACTACACCTCCCTGTCATGTAAGAAATAAGTCACCCATTGTTTAACTCTTTCAAGCACTCTTGAATTCCCTTGCTCAATTCTGGATAACTTTGTATTTAAACCAAAGCCCAGACAAATAGGGGAAAGGGCACAGGCTGGTCATAGGTATCTGTGCGCGCGCGCTGTCAGAGAGTCGAAGCATTGGACTCTTTGTGACTACAAAGTTTGTCAGCTGGATTGATCAGCTTGGATAATCTGTGCTGGGGATCTGACTGTATTCCTGGAACAATGGGTGGTTCTCATTTGTATTAATACATCCTAACGATGGTACGGGATGCATTCAGATCGGTCCGGGCAATGAGTTGTGTAGGTGAATAAGACTGGCACTTCTGACAGCATCTTTTCTTTATGCTAAAAGCAAAGCAGGAGTTGCTTTTGTGTGTCCCGTTGTGTCTAAAAGAAAGGAATAAGTTACAGGGGGCCTTCTGTCATTCATATTAAGGTGGTCCTTCGTGTACAGGGGGATTCTATGACACGTGAGACTTTTATAAAAGCTCAACTTATCAGAAATTTAAACAGAATTTAAATATATGGGGTCGTGTACATTTTGAGAACTATTGCACTGCTGGAGTATGGTGTCTAGTTATAGGCATGTCATGTCAAGGAGGACACTGACAAATTGGAACAGGTTTAGAGGAGGATAACAAAGATGATGTGAAGGGTCTGGAAAGCCAGTCTCACGAGGAAAGGTTGAAGGAACTGGGTGTGTTTAGTCTAGCAAAGAGGAGATTAAAGGGAGACCTGATTAGCCTTCAAATCCAAAGGGTTGCCACAGAGGAGAAAGTTAAGGAACTGTGCTGCATCGCCTCAAAGGCCAGGGCTAGCATTAATCTAGGAACAATCCGCTCAAATAAGAGGAAGGGAGATTTTGGTTAGATATCAGGAAAAACTTCTTAACAGTAAAGAGCTGTGCAGCAATGGACCATTACCCCATTCAGGAACTCCAGCCATGCATCTGGCTGGTGGGTTGGCTGCTCCTGAGGTGGGGGCAGAGAACCCCCCATTTGCCCCGGCACCTGCATGGCCTAGGGAGCTGGCCCCACGTGCTCACGGTAGTAGGGACGGTGCTGCAGTGGTGCTTCGATGGTCCAGCAGCTGATGCCTGGTAGGGAAAGGACAGAGAGGGGAGGGGAACGACCGTGCAGCAGCATTGGGTGTGGGGCCCACGAGCCTAGCTGCACTGCCTGTTCCTATGACAGCCCCTGCCCTTCCTGCAGTTTGTACCCATTGTCTCTTGTCCTGCCCGCCATAGCAAGCGCGAACAAGTGCGCTGCTCTCCGTCTGCTTTAAGGCAGCCTTTCAAGCATTTGTAGACTGTTACCGTATCTGGGATCAACCCCTCTCCCCTCAGTCTTCTTCAAGCTAAACAAACCCAAATCCTTTGACGGCTCCTCATAGGATTTGTACTCCCACCTCTCCCAAGCTTGCAACACAGCAAGACTCCTGCTCCTGTCGTTCACCTGAACAGCAGGGAACAGAAGTGCTACCCCAGCCCCACACCAGGCTTCAAGCTTGCAGTTACCAACCACATGGTGTCCTGTTCCCTTGTGCTCCTCCCCGATCCACCTCAGTATCCCTCAGCTCAGTAGTCACCATTATGTACGAAATGCTGCTACAGAGCCAAGGGACCTTGAAATGAGGGACATCCATCCTGTCCCATGGAGCTGTGGTCTGAAAAATAAGATCCATCTTACACAAGGCTGCGCTCCAGTGAACAGGGTAAAACTGATGTAGCTACGGCGATGTAATAATAATTTTAAAATACTTTTTATAGCATCTCCCCCTGCCCACCATGGCGCTCGGAATGCTTCACATGGACCTAATTAACACAACTTTAAATCCTCACAACAACCCTGTGAGGTGGGTTAGGCTGAGAGAATATTGTGACTGACCCAAGGTCACCCCGTGAGTTTCAGGCTAAGGCACGCCTTGGACTGGGGCCTCCTCACGATTTCCTGGTCTAGATACTTCATACTTTGCCACTACTCCATGTTCTGATGAGCAGAGAGGTGAACCAAAGTAACCAGTTCAGTTTAATTAAATCAAAGTAACGACTCCATTTTAAACCAACAGGATGAACCAAGATAAGACTGGCAATCTTCCCTCCTAGCTGAACCGCGGTCGCCATCCTTGCAGTAGTAAGCGTTCACATGAACAGTTATTTTGAAATCTAAGCTGAAGGCAAGTATGCACACTTGATTTTTCAGGTGTATATACTTGCTACTTCTGAATATCGTCGGTTCAGCACTCTCTTCTTGTGAATTCCTTCACCGTCACCTTCAAGTCTTTTCATGGTCTTGATCCTCCCTCTTTCTGCCATCATTTCCTGCTATATCCCCTCGGAACTTCGCTCCTCCTCTGCCACCACCCTCATCCACCCGAGTCTTCTGCTCCCTAAAGCATCTTCACCCTTTGTCCCACGCTGCTCCCATGCTTGGAAACTCCCTCCCTGAACACTCACCTTCTGTTCCCTCCCTCGTGAACTTCAAATCTCTCCTAAAAACCTACCTCTTCCATCAGGCCTTCCCTAGCTCCTGATTGCTCCCTTGTCCCCTTTCTCCTTCTCTATTCTAGATTGTAAGACTCTTGGGGCAGGGACCTGTGTGTATAATCAATGACTGTTAAAGGCCGGGTACATTGCTGGCGCTATAGAAAAAATAATACACTTTATTTACTGGCATGGGCTTTCACCAAGGCCACCATCAAATATCAAATCAGAGGTACAAAATATAAAGCCATATATGAAAAAGAAGAGAAAAAAAAATAGAACAAGATAACCCCATAATAATAATTAAAGGAGCAAAACTGATGTAAGGCCTAACTACATCAAAGTAACTGTTCACTGACGTATCTCGGGTGAACCTTTTCCCTCCTGGGGGCGGGGGTGTCACTTAAAAAATTTGTACAAGTTCCAGTTGGAGGAGGGGTGAGCTCAGGAACAGGAGGGTCCAAATCATGGATTGGTGTCCTGTCCTCTCTGCTTCGTTACTCTGAGCTCAGTCTTTCAGTGCTTGGGGGGTAAGAACTGAATCCAAGGGCCAGACCCAGGAACTGGGAAAGGGCCAGCTAAAAGCTTGTTGCTGCAGGCCACATTTGAGCCCCAGGGCTGATGTTCCCCAGGGCTGATGTAACTAGTCCACACACTGCAGCTAAACTGAAGTAATTACTTTTGGATCTCTCCCTAATCGTCATGGCAATTTGACTGAAAATAGTTACTTCCATACAAATGTGTTCACATAACAATTACTTTGAAGTAGAAAGAGAAAGGGAGCATGCCCTTTCAGTTTTCCAGGAGTACATGCTTTCTACTTCTTAATTGCTCTGAAGTAGCACGCTGGTCGTATGAACGCTTGTGGAGATGGGATTTGCATCCTGGTCTCTCAGATCCAAGTCCCTTATTACCTAGGGAGTTGTGAGTTCAATCTGTTCCTACCTCTGCCAACAACATGCTGCATGGCCTTGGGCAAGTCACTTTGCTCGTGGAAGATGAGGCAGGATAAGCACCTTGGAGAGTAACTGGTGAAAGGAGGCACGAGCTTCATGAGATGCTTAGTGGGTACCACCATTTCCCCATCTGTAAAAGGAGAACAACCCCTCGTCTCCTTTGCCAAGCGCTTTAAGAGCAACAGATGGAAAATGGGACGCGATTCCGATTGGACGCCCACTGGGGGTGAGTGAAAGAAGCTGCTTAGGGAGGCCGTAGGCTCTCCATGCCTGGAGATTATCAAAGAGACTCGACAACCATATGTTGTAGCTATAGTCTAGTCATCCCGCATCCAAGTGGGAGTTGGACTAGAGTTGATTCTTGAGATTCCTTCCAGTTCTAAGATTCTATGATAGAAATCTTAAGTTGGATCAAGCCATCGAAGAGAGCTAATTATCCTTAGCTAGCATGGAAAACGAATTACCTCCAGCATGTAGAGCTTCTTAACGAACCTTTCTGTTAGCAGAAACGACGGCCCCTTTCAATACCTATAACCCGGGCGGGTGGGTGGAATGAAAGAATTTTCTGACTGTTGTGGGAAATCTGATATCTGAGTATAAATATATGCCCCCCCCAGGCCTCTAAATCCTGCAGATGAATCCTACCAATCCCCCATAATCAAGACGAGCCGCTTCCCTTGACCCAATTTGCACATGGAAACCATTCTCTATGTATGAAAGAGAGAGGCTTCACATAGCAGAGATAAGAATTGGAGACCAAAGTGGCCAGAAACAGGTTTTCTCCCACGCAGGTGCTGTCTATGCATTTAGACTAGGTTAAATAACATGGAGACATTGTAATTGTGTGGAATGACTAATGCGTCTCTTCAGAAGGGAAAGGGGCTCTGTCCCGGGCCGGCTGTAGGGGCAGATAACATAGGCACCTGGCTAGGGTGGCAGATTTTTTGGGGGGCAGAGGTTTCTGTTCTCAGCCCATGCCCACCTAGTCATGGTGACCTCCCCCCCCCCCCCCCGTCATGCACTGCCTCACCCACACCGTCTGCAGTCTGGGAAGAGGGGACCCCCCTATCCATCCCCACCTTGAGAAGCCCAATGCCGCCCCTAACCCCCCGCGAACACGTTCTACGGTGGGGCTGAGCGCAGAGCAAAGGACTCAGCTTCTGTGCTGGGTGCCGCCATTGTCTCCCTCCCTGCCTCAGACGGCAGCCCACCCATACACACCAGAGCTCAGGGGGGGCAGCGGCCTGAGATACCTAGGGGCGCTAAAACCCGAAGTCTGGCCCTAGGGCTATTAGCGTCATAGCTGCCCAGCCGGGCTGCTAAGGGTCTCGTCACGGGGAGCGGTGACCCAGGCCTACGTTCAGGGGGCCTCTCATGCCTCCACTCTGTTGAGTGGAGGGGGAATGGGAGTCGGGTCTCTCTTGGCGCTGAAGACCACCGTAGCAGGGCGTGGTCACACCGGGGTAAGTCAGGATCAGGCCCCCAAGCCACTGTCTTTAGGGCATTAGCAGTCAGTCACCTGCAATTGGGAATTAGCTTTCTGTCTTTTATTCTCTATACACTACACAGTCTTATCCAGGAATTATTCACAATCACAAGATAAAGTTCTCCAGCTCTCTATGCCCCAGTCTGGCTCTTCCACCTTGCACCCTGCCTGAGCATACACAGTTCCCAATTATATAGTCTCTTGGCCAGTTAACAGCCAGTTCCCACAACCTGCCACTAGCGCTGGGAAATGGACCTTCAGCAACCCCCGTCCCTGACTATCCAGTTAGGCAGCAGCTCTCCAACTGCTCTTCACAGGTTCAGTGCCCTTGGGCCTAACACAGTTTCCATCAAGCCCAGCAGAGTCTTGGGCTCTGCCACATACCCAAAGTCCAGGTGAGTTCTCCCAGCCTTCTCAGGTCTCACCAATACCCCTGATTTAGGACCCTCTAATGTCAAGGGCCCCCTTCCCAAGCGCAAAGTCCAAGCCAGCCCATGGCTCAGGCTTCTCTAAGCTGCTCAACCTGGGTTCAGCACACTGGACTGAACTCTCCACAGAGCAGCAGCTGCTCTCTTGTCCACCGTGCGGACGTAAAGTCTTTAGGCCTTAAACTTAACTTTGGTCAAGTAAGTACGTCACAGACGGGTGAGAGAAATATGCTGAACTAAGGAAAAAATCCTTGAACTGAATCTTGCTGACAGACCACAAAATGCTTTCTTTTATAAATCTTGTCTTTTCTATTTTGTATAACTGATAAGGAATTGATACAATTCAGGCCTTCGCAGAGTGCTATAAACATGCCAAACTGTTGGAACCATCAGAGACATTTCTTTTCTCCTGTCAGAGGCAAGCTCTGCTGGTGAAGGGTCTTTCCTATTACAATTGCTAAATAAATAAAGTGTTTTCTGACAGACAAACTCCCAAACAGGCTGAAGGCTTGTTTTCTTCCACAACAGCTAGACCCAGACTGTCTCCTTTCTGGCTTGGGCTTCTCTTATACCCCCAGAGTGGGTGGGGCTAGCCCTCCAGTCCCTGGCTCTTAAAGGGCTAAAACCCTTTCCCACTCTACAGTGTATTCAGCTCAGGATTCTCCAGTTCTACAGGGCTGGCTCCACCAAGCCCGTACCCAGTCCTCAGACTGACACAAACTCTAGAATGCTGGCTCGGCCACGCCCATACCTAGCCCTCAGGCTGCCATTCTCTACCCCCTTAAAGGGGCAGCAGCCCCATTAGGCTGCTCCCTGCTACAACCATCTTCTTTGGTCTCTCTCCCCCGGCCCCCGCTTCCCAGGGCCAGCCTTACAATTTGTGGGGCAAAGGGTAAAGAAAGGAATTGGGGTTCTTTGTGGCCCCATCCTCTCAGGGACACCCTCTGTGGGGCCCTGGAGTGGACTCTATTGGAGGCCCCATTGGGAGGGCATTGGGGTCCTACACCTTCCCCTGGTGAAAATGAGAACCATTGCAGGGCCCCTGGAAATAGGGAAAATACTGGGGGCCAAGGCAGTTGTTCTGTGGTAAGGCCATCCCTGACTTTTCCCGTCCCCTCTCCTTGCCAACTACCCCCAGTCCCACTTACTGCTTCTGAACATGTAGGATTTCCCATTGGTGGCCCAGGGCTTGGCTAGATTCAGCCATTGACTACGCTTGCAGCCCTGTCACATCCCAATTGGCCTGGAGGAGAAAGACCGAGACCAGCCAGCATCTTAAGTGGTGGGGACTCAGTGAGGAAGCCGGGAGAGGCAGCAGAAAGGGGTTGGAGTCTGTGGGTGTTTTTAAACAAGCAAGGCTTGATGGGGGATTCATGGTGGCTGAGTGGCACAGCTGTGGAACAGCCACGTGGGTGGAGTGCACGGGGAGGGAGTCCAACAGGGGGCACAGCTGTGGAACAGCCACACGGGTGGAGTGCACAGGGAGGGAGTCCAACAGGGGGCACAGCTGTGGAACAGCCACATGGGTGGAGTGCACAGGGAGGGAGTCCAACAGGGGGCACAGCTGTGGAACAGCCACATGGGTGGAGTGCACAGGGAGGGAGTCCAACAGGGGGCACAGCTGTAGAACAGCCACACGGATGGAGTGCACGGGGAGGGAGTCCAACAGGGGGCACAGTGTAGAACAGCCACGCGGATGGAGTGCACAGGGAGGGAGTCCAACAGGGGGCACAGCTGTGGAACAGCCACATGGGTGGAGTGCACAGGGAGGGAGTCCAACAGGGGGCACAGCTGTAGAACAGCCACACGGATGGAGTGCACGGGGAGGGAGTCCAACAGGGGGCACAGTGTAGAACAGCCACGCGGATGGAGTGGACAGGGAGGGAGTCCAACAGGGGGCACAGCTGTGGAACAGCCACATGGGTGGAGTGGACAGGGAGGGAGTCCAACAGGGGGCACAGCTGTGGAACAGGCACATGGGTTGAGTGCACAGGGAGCCACGCGGATGGAGTGCACAGGGAGGGAGTCCAACAGGGGGCACAGCTATGGAACTTCAGCATGACCTTGGTAGAGTCCCTTGACTGGGAGAAAAAAGTCCTAAAGCCTTTGGTTCCTCCGCTGCTGAGAAGGCAACACCAAGGACAAGGGACTGGAAGTTAAAACTGGACAAATCCAAATGCAGAAACAATTGTTAATCCTGCTAAAGGAGTATCTGGGATTCTCCATCTCTTGCAGCCTTCAGACCGAGACTATCCTAGACCAGGTACCAGCAACGTACCTGGCGCTGTAAAACACTTTGGCTACAAAAAGTGCCCTAGAAATGATTAACAACACTGATGCGGACAGTACATTGGGAAAGCTGTTTATTTTTGTAAAAAACAACATTTCCAAAGAAGACAATGACGGTATATAAATCTAGGATACAGGATATGCCAGAAAAAATTAAAAAACAACATTTCCTTGTTAAAAGAGGGAACTGAGAAAAAACAGAAACTCATTTACTGGACTTTGTAATAAACACACGAGTCGAGGCTCTGGCCGTTTTTACACAGAATGCAGTGGGGGGAGGGACGGTTCGTGTGCGCGCCGCTGCGGGGCCGTGCATGCGGGTAGGCATCAGACCGGCACACACCCACCTCCATGCACGGAGCAACCCAGCTTTTCACCGGTTGCCCCATGCGCGGAGATGGGTGGGTTGCGAGAGCATCCGCTCGCCCACCACCACTTATACACGGGTGCTTCCCCCCCACATCCCCGTCTCCACTGGGTGGACATATGGGGGAGCATCTCATGTAAAAACATCCTCTGTGTTGCAGTCGGGTTTAAGGGCTGAGGTCCATGGTTTTTGCTTGTTCAGTCTGCACCGATACATTCTTTATTGTATATAAATAAAAAGAAAGCTTTTAAAAAAATATATCGGAGTCAAAGAAACTCCTCCTTATGAGAACTGTATCGGCCTTTTCACAACCCTCCGTTGTCTGGGAAATCATCTCCTGTTTCAGTCCTTCCCCTCCTGCTTCAAGATGTCTCTCTGCAGCAACAAGCCAGCGGGCTTAGAATGAGCTGACGGAAATGGATCGCTCCATTAGGACCTGTTCACTGTCCGAGACTGGCTATTGAGCTGGATGGACCATTAGGCTGACCCAGCCAAGTGGTCCTTATCTTCGTAACCTCTAGTGACCAATGTCGACTGTCGATACAGAGCAGGGTATTAACAGTGATGAAAAAGACACTGTGTCTTTAGCTACAACAACGCAGACTCTGCATCCCACTTCACCTGTTCGTCTCTCTAGTCCTGACCAGCGAGTTAGCTCTACAGAAAAAATACGTACCTTAGTGTGCAAACCCATAGTTTGACAATTGTTCTAAACCATCGTCTGAAATGGGACGCCAACAGGGTGACTTTGCGAGTCAAGGCACCTTGAGGTTCAACCGTCCTTTCAAAGCAGGGGTGGGAAACTTTTTCCCTCCCAGGATTCACTTTGAAACTTAGTACAAGCTCTGATGGCCCCACAGAAATTGGGGTGGGGGTGGTGCTTAAGGGGTGCGCTCAGGAAGAGGGAAGGTCTTGAGCATGGATCGGTCCCCTCTCCTTGTGTGTGTGCCCTCCTCATCGCAGCTTGCTTCCCCTGATCTCATTCTTTCAGTGCATAGGGGGTAGGAATTGTGCCCTGAATCTGCGCCCAGATTGAAGAACTGGAAAGGGGCCAAATATAATCTAGCCACAGGTGACATTTGACCCCTAGGCCTGAGGTTCCTCAGCCCTGTTTTAAATGCTTCAGTCAAGCAAGTAAATCAGATTATACAAGTGAATATTATGTCTGCTTTTAAGGTCTCCCCAATGGCTTCATTCCCAGTGCCTGCAGAATTCTGCAGAAGCCCACAGTGATGCCCTGTTCTTGTGCTCTTCCGAAGGGATAGGCCTCATATCGTCCTAGGCCGCGATTGACAAACTATATACTCCGTAGTCCCATTAAAGCCCACAGGGCCATAGTCAATAAGTTTCTTCTCTGGCCACTCTAACCAACATTTCTATCTCCTCCAAGCGATTAACCTGCTCCTTCCCTCCTGTGCATTGTTTTCTAAACTTAGACCAACGCAGCTCAAAAGACCCTGCATCCCTGTGGAAAACTCTTGAACGTTTGTCTTCCGTGCTGATCCTTATCAGGGCTGTATCCAGTCAAATGCAGACTGTGCAACTGCAAAGGTCGCTGGGTTGTGGTGTGTGTGTGTGTGTGGGAATCTTGTGAATAAACTTGAAATGACAGAAGCACTCGTGCAAAATACGAGCCTACAGAGCATCATTGGAGTTGGGGTGTAGGTTCTCAAGTGGTGTGTCGAGACTAGGGAAAGGGAGGGTCCAGATCATGGATCCATCCTCCTATCCTTGAGTGAAAGCTCTCATCTCCACTCCCTTCCCTTCAGCTCACTTTCGGTGCTTGAGGGGAGGGAGTGGATCCATGGACCAGACCCAGGAATTGGAAAGGGACCACGTTTTTAAATAAAATAAAATAAAATAAAATAAAAACAAGGTTATGGCCAGAGTTAGCCTGAGTCATAGTTTCCCCATCCCAAACTCAAAAACGGAACCTACAAATGCTTTTGTATTCACTCAGCTTTAGATGAGTAGGACATCAACGGGGACTACTCACATGCTTAAGGTTAATCATATCTGTAAGTATTTGCAGGATCAGGATCTAAGGTTGCATTCACACAACAATCTCTTCGAATGCAGATCGGCCCAACCCCACATTCTGAGTGGGGGAATCCCCTGGGAGACATAAGAAGATAAGTGACAGACTGGGTCAGACCAATGGTCCGTCGAGCCCAGCATCCTGGCCAATCTTGGTCACTTGGGAGAAGGACCCAACAAGTCACTATGGGGCAATCCATTCCCTGCTGTTCACTCCCAGCTCCCGACAGGAAGAGGTTACGTCCCTCAAAACCTACTTGGCTAACAGCTGTTAATGGACTAGGGGTGGGACACCAGGGAGAATACCGGATACAGCGGTATCAGATCTCCCTGGTACTGGATTTACCGGTATCGACATACCGGATTTTTAACATTGGTCGCGGTACCGGATTTTTTTACATTGCAGCTATTGACTTCAATGGTCGCAATGTAAAAAATCCGGTACCGCGGCCAATGTTAAAAATCCAGTATGCCGGTACCGGTAAATATCGAATTTATCAGATTATGCTGATACACCCAAATACCGGCAATATCGGATCTCGGGAGAACCGGAATTCCCACCCCTAGGACCTACCCTCCAAGAACTTATCCAATCCTGGCTTGAGGGACTTAGCTACTCTCATTTCCAATGGGGTGATCAATTTGCCCCCAGGGGGGGAATCAAGGGCCAGTGTGCATATTCAACTCTAATCGCTGGGTTCTCCAGGAACACACGGGAGTAATGAGGAACCAACTCCCTTTGAGAGTTCCTCAGAGCTGTTCTCCTGGCTTGCTTGCAAAGACTTCTAGACTACCTTGGCTCCCATCTTCACTCCCATTGCAAGAGAGAAGCGCCATTTGGAGGGAAAGTCTGCACAAAAGAGGGCAGCTGTAGTGCCGAAAACATCCCAGGCCAAGCCTGGCCTCCGCTAGGCAAACATTTGGCTACAGACCATTGTTGGTTTATTGATGCCACTTCTCTAGACAATCTCCTTGCCGTACATCGCCTCCTGCTGGGGGAAGGAGGTCATGAAACCTGCATTGGGACCTCGTAGCTGTCAGCATCGGCTTCTGTTTTCACCACAACGATGGGCCCATTGTGCATGCCAGTCTCTTGCAGACCAGCCTCAGGGTCCATCTTTACCTGAAGTGGTGGGCCTTTCCCTCGGGAACAGGCCTTGTCCCTGAGGTGGTTCCTCTGGTGCCTCTGGAAGTGCCCGAGGGTGGTGTAACTCTGGCCACACTCAGAGCAGATGAAAGGCCCCCGACGGGCATGGGTGAGCAGATGCTTCATGAGGTTGGCCTTCTGGGAGAAGCGACGCCCACACTGTGGGCATTTAAAGGGGGCCTCCCCGGTGTGGATCCTCTGGTGGGTGATGAGGATCTCCTTCCTCTTAAAGTCCTTCCCACAAGTGTCACACTTAAAGGGCCGGTCGTGGGCATGTGACGGCTGGTGTGCCAGCAGTTGGGCCTTGTCTGGAAAGACCATCCCACAGCGGTGGCAACGGTTGGGCTCATACTTGGTTTGGACCCTCTGGTGGGTGAGAAGGGAAATGAGCTTGCGGAAACCCTTCTCACACAAGTTACAAGGGAAAGGCCAGGCCTCACCATCAGGTGGCTCGGCCTTGACTGCCCTGTCACCCCCACTGTCCTGCTTGTGCTCTCCCCCCCGGCTGTGCACCCGTTGGTGGTTGTTTAAAGCCACCTTCTGGGTGAAGGCCCGTCCACAAGCCATGCATTTAAAGGGCCTCTCCCCTGTGTGGGTTCGGTGGTGGACCACGAGCTGGGATTTGTCCACAAACCTTTTCTCGCAGTCATTGCACTGGAAGGGTCTTTCACCCGTATGGATTCTCTGGTGAACAATCAACTGGGCCTTCTGGGCAAAACACTTGCCACAGTTGGGGCATTTAAAGGGTTTCTCAATTACGTGGGTCTTCCGGTGGGCAGCCAGACTCTCTTTGGCAGGAAAGGTTTGGCCACAAGATGGGCAGACGTGAGAGGGTGGCTCTTCCTTCACACCTTCCCTAAGGGCTGCCTGTTGACTCCCCTCATCCTGTTTCCCCACACACTGACCACCCTCAATCCAGTTCTCCTCAGTCCAGCCCCCCTTGGCCAGCTCCCCCTTGGCTTGACCTGCCTCACATTGATCCTCCACTGTTCGGTCCCCCTTAGCCCAACCCTCCTGAGCCATTGTGACCCTCTGGTGGACCTGGTGATGCTTGAGGAGAGCGATCTTTTGGCAGAAGGCCTTGCCGCAGGTCTCACAGTGGAAAGGCCTGTCTCCAGTGTGAATGCGGCGGTGGACGGTGAGGCGGGAGCGGTAAATGAAGCGTTTCCCACAGTCAGGGCAGGGGTAAGTCTTCTCACCTGTGTGGATGCGCTGGTGGGTGACCAGCTGGGTGTGCTGGGTGAAGTGCTTGAGGCAGTGGGCACAGGTGTAAGACCTTTCACCCGTATGGATGCGCTCATGTTTGGTCAACTCCCCCCGCTTAGCAAACTTCTTCCCACAAGTCGGACAAGGGTGCAAGCACCGCTCAGCGTGGGCCCGCTGGTGGTTGACAAAGTTCCCTTGCTTGGTGAATGTCCTCCCACACTGGGTGCACAAGTAGAGCTGGGACTTATATGGCACCACCGGAGATTGGCTATCCTGACCATCACCACCACCATCCTCCCTTTCATGGACCCGGAGGTGGGCCATCAAGTCAACCCGCTGACTGAAATTCTTACCACACTGGGGACACACATGGGGGCCCTTATTGCCATGATGCAAGCACCGATGCCTCAGCAGCTCCCCCTTGTTGCCAAAACCAGCGCTGCATTCAGCACAGAGATGCTTTTCAGCCCGGCTGTGAGTCCTCTGGTGCCGTATAAGCTGGATCTTCTGTCGGAATCCTTTGCTGCATTCGGCACATCGGAAAGGCTGATCCCCAGTGTGGATTCGCTGGTGGGTCACTAGGATGAACTTCTTCTTGAATTCCTTTCCACAGGTGCCACACTTGAATACCCTCTCACCTGTGGGCGTTGACTGGGGCACAATGAGTCGTGAGGCCTCATTGCCCAGCCCCAGTCCTGCTGCATGGACCCGCTGGTGTTTGATGAGGGTGATCTTCTGCCGGAAGGCCCGGCCGCAAGCCAAGCATTGGAAGGGCCTATCCCCGGTGTGGATGCGGTGGTGGGCCACCAGTTGGGACTTGTCAGCAAAACTCTTGTGGCAGCTGTCACAGGGGTAGGGTTTCTCTCCTGTGTGGATGCGCTGGTGGACAATGAGTTGGGACTTCTGGGTAAAGCTCTTCCCACAATCCCAGCATTTGTAAGGCCTTTCACCTGTGTGAATTCTTCGGTGTTCTTTGAGTTGAGATTTTGTCATGAATCTCTTCCCACATTCAGAGCAGGGAAAAGGCCTCTCTCCCATGTGGTTCTTGAGGTGCTTGGTCAGGTCCACCTTCTTCTTGAAAATCTTCTCGCACTGGGTGCAGGCATGGGGCTTCTTCTGCTTGGGACTTCCCTTCTGCGCCCGGTGACCCAACATCTCCTCCCTCAACTCTTCTCTTTG
Organism: Sphenodon punctatus; assembly: GCA_003113815.1. Lineage (NCBI taxonomy): Eukaryota > Metazoa > Chordata > Lepidosauria > Sphenodontia > Sphenodontidae > Sphenodon > Sphenodon punctatus. The sequence continues at coordinate 6,852,368 of QEPC01003143.1, read as the reverse complement.
GACCACGGCGGGTGCTACCAGCTCACCTGCTGTGACAGCTCTTTCATCTCGCCCACTGTGTTCTTCCACCATCTTCTCCTCGCCTTTCTGGTGAGTGACCAGGACTCCCTTGTGCTTAAAGCTGTCCCCACAAATAGTGCAAGTGTAGGTCTTCTCCCCAAAGCGGCTGCTCAGCTCTTCCACTCAGATGAGATCCAATTTAATGACCGTTGGGCTCTCCGTGGTCTGAGGTTTTTCAGACCCCGGTGCACTCACTTGGCAGGATGTTCATCGGGAGAGAAGAGGAACCACGAGTTGGCAACTTCCTTGGGCTGGTTGAGATGGATAAGAGCTCTGAAGCACCAGTGCTGGCCTTTAGCTGTGGATGCTGCTTCCTCTGGGGGGGCCTTAACCTGCTGGGGTTTAAGAAGAAAGAAAATCCAGAATGTATATGTTTTTATTTAGTCATTACTATTTTATATCTTGGGGCTTTTTAATATGCCGTTACCTACACTGAGCTTTAATGTGAATTAATGATTAATAAATAATAATGAAAACAGCCTGAATAGGTGTACTATGCGACAATTCTCTGGTGGTGTCCCCGAGTCCAGAGCTGGCTGTACAGACGGTGGGGACTGGGATCAGGGTGCAGCCTGGGATGGGAGAGCAGGTCCAGGGACCGGCAAGGACCAGAGCGGGGCCCTCCACAAGTGGCTGCAGCAAAGGGCCTCGCAGGGTAAGTGCGTTTCCCCACCCATTCCGGCACCCAACCCCATGGCTCTGACCAGGGTCTGCTCCCAGGAGGAGGGCGAAGGTGTCATGCCATGGCAGTTACCAGGACTGGTGTGTAGCTGCTTGCAGAGGACCTCACTCTGGCCCCCGTCCCTCCCAGAACCCGCTCCTGTGCCTGAGACTTTCTGCGGACCCCGTTCACATGTACAAAACTAAACCAATTTACCAAAGTTGAAGCAATTAGTGAGGTTTTAGTAACTCACTTCGGTATCGCTGACACGACCCTCCTAAACTGGTTTAATATAACCATCGCCATCTGCCCCAGTGGCCCATGCCATGGCCATGATGACACCTTCATTCTTTGCACGCAAAGCATTCTGGGACTGAGTCCACAGAGTTCTCAGCAGGAGAGACACTTTGTGCTGCAGCCTGGGAATGATTTGCGTACCATGTCCATCAACCAAACACGGTCAGGATTCCCATGACAAGGTATTTCAGTTTAGAAAGCAAAGGGGATTGTCTGCTTTACGGAATATGGACTTTGGCTGCTTGCACAAGAGAGGGGTGGGGGTGAGAGCTGCCGACAACATGCCAGGGAATCACGTGAAGGTTCACTTGCGTGCGCAGGGGTTTTGACGTGATTAGCTCATTTCAGCGACGGGAGACAGGGCCGAAAATCCAGTCCTGTCTCCCGTCACTGAAATCACGGTGGAAACGCGCTAAACACCACTGCACATGACTGGAACCCCCTGACACGATTTCTGCTCATGGCAGTACTCCCCCGTCTGTGAATGGCCTTTGTCTCCTCTTCCTGAAACCGTCACTTGGCGTGCGAACGCTACCGAGGCAGAAGTGAGTTAAGAACTTATTAAGCCAATCTACCTGCATGTGTGAACGTGGCCTTAGAAACTGAAGCAAAATCCTGACTCCGCTGAAGACAATAGCAAACCTTCCACTGACTTCAACGCTCCCAAGCGGGGGGGAAACTGACAAGATTTTTGTGGCGTGCAGAGCTTTTGGTCAGCAGAAGAGGAACGGTCCCCTTCTATGTTCTGTTCCTGCTGCAAATTCAGGAACAACCTCAAAGGAAGGCATGGTGGGATTATTTAAGGAGACAGGGGGAGGAGATGAAGGTAGCTGAGAAGGCCTCCACCCCAGAGGGTTTTGGGAAACCACGCTAGCTTCTGCTGTGGATTTGGCTACGGACTGACCAGCTATGTATCCTCAAGAATATCCAAACCACTCTGCTATCCTGGACCGGCTCAGGACGTGTTCTGCTCCTTCTCCATTTGCAAATCCCTCCTAAAAAGCTACCCTTTTCCATCAGGCTTTCCCCACTCACCGACCCCCACAGATTGCTTCTTTATGCTTCTCCTACGGTCTCATACTTTGGGATAATAAATAATAAGAATAATCTTTACTTTTATATAGCGCTTCCCCCCCTGCAATTGGAGCGCTTTACACATAACAGTTTAACACGACTTTTAATCCTCGCAACAAATCCTGTGAGGTAGGTTAGGCTGAGAGAATATTGTGATTGGCCCAAGGTCACCCAGTGAGTTTCTGGCTAAGGTGAAACTAGAACTGGGGTCCCCCACTACCTCCTGGTCTAAATACTGTGCACTTAGCCATTACACCACACTGGCTCTCCCTCCTCCCAATATAGCCAAGCTAAACACGGGCACCTGCAACTTCTCAACTTCATGAATGTATCCCTGTCTCACCTGATACACCCTTCCCCCTTGCCTCCTCCATCCCTTGCCCACTCTAGATTGTAAGCCCCTTGGTGCAGAGACCTGTCTCTCTAGTCATGACAGTTCAGCAGAGCCATATTGCTGGAGCTCTATAAATAACAACAACTGCAGGGACCGGACCCGGGGATTGGCTGCTTGCTGGCACCAGGCGGTTAGTCCTCCGTTCAATGGAGGCGCTCAGCGGCGAGATGGGCTGCGGAGCGCATGCTCAGCTCAGTTCAAGCATGCGTGCTGCAGCATCTCCCTCCACCGAACGCCCAGGTGAGGCTTTGCATTGAGCCCATAGGGCTCAATGCAAAGCTGCCCCTCAGGGAAATTTCATTTCCCTAGCGGCGCACTCGGTCTGAACGCTGAGCCGCCCGGCTCGAGTTCAGACTAAGTTTGTCCCTTCTGAGACTCCAGACTCTGGAGTCCCAGAAGGGCAGGCAGAGGCTAGGGCTCGCTGACTGAGCGCTCTCTGTCTCTGCCGGCGGCAGAAATTGACATGGGAGCGCAGCGCTGCTCTGACTGCTGCAGTCAGAGCAGTGCGGCGCTCCCATGTGGCAGAGACAGAGAGGCAGGCAGAGAGCACTCAGAGCGGCACGCCCTGCTCCCGCTCTCTCCCATCCCCGGTGCCACTGACAGTAGTGCTCAGTGAGCGTTACTGTCAGTGGCACCGGGGACAGGACGGGGGAGAGCGGGGGCAGGGCCGCCGCTGGACTGCTACTACCCGAGATGAAAGAGCAATCCTATTGGCTGGTAGGCTTTTAAATGGGACAGTTATCCGATATGAACGCCACAAACTAAGTCAATGGGCTACACAAGGGTTGCCCCTGGGCAGGAATCATTTGTGCTATGAGAAAGCAAGACTCCTAAGGGAGGCCTGGTGCACACAAACGTGGGTTTATTCTCAGAACGTGCATATTGTCACTTGATTATCCCAGAAGAGTAATTTGCCTGTTACTCTGGGGTAAACTGTACCTTCTGGGCCCAGTCCTGTGGCCTCGAATAGTATTATGCAGCCACCTGGATCTCCCAACTCAAACCCCACAATATTCAAGTGCTATAGCTAGGGGAATCGCCTGTCAGTACAGCCTAGTGGCTAAGGTGCTGGCAGGCAGTAGACCTACGAGACCAGAGTTCAGATCCCACTTGAGCCAAACACTCACTGGGTGACCTTGGGCAAGTCATTCTCTCTCCCAGCCTCAGTAAAATGGGGAATAATAATGACCTACCTCCCAGGTTGTAAAATGGGAATAATAGTGACCTACCTCCCAGGCTGGTTGCGAGGGTGACCTGCAGAAGGATTGTAAAGCACTCTGAACACCCAAAGTGCTATAGACATGATAAATAATAATCATGGCAGCTGAAACCCTAACCTAACAGTGCCTCATCTGTGCAGATTTTCACAATCCTGTGGCACTTTCTGTAAGTGTAGGAGTATGCCCTGGGGCCCTCACATCAACACTGCCAGGGTATATATGTGGTTGCTGGCCTCCACCCCAGAGCTCGTTGCAGAGCTGAAGGCATTTCATTTACAAAGTACTTTGGGGGTGGAAGATAGGCCATGTATTTGAAACAAGATCTAATACTCTCTCTCACCCCTCCCATTGTCCATTCTAGACTGTAAGCTCTTTGGGGCAGGAATCCTTTTCTCGTTGCAAGTGTTCAGCACCAGGCATTTTACTGGCGTTATGTAGTAAATAGATGAATAAAAATCTCCCCTCTTTTCCTGCTTCTCCCAGAGAAATCCCTGGCAGGTGGGCCCAGTCAGAGAGGGGGATCTCTGTATCTCCTTTGGGACTCCAGCACATCTGAGCAGACCTGCTGGAGCAGGACAGTAGGGGGAAGCTGTCCTTTAACGCAGCCTTTTAAAATCATCTATCTTCCCCTTTTCGGCGCTATTTTGATTTCTTGGTTTTGCTGCTGCCAGAGCCCAAAGAAAACCTTCCACCCAAAAGGAATGCTCTTACTCACGTTGCCACAACTACAGAGAATTTTTAAATAATGTCTGCCAAAAAACAAACAACAAAAAGGGATTATACAAAGCACTCCGATCCCTTGAATATTGCAAATCCCGATCCCCTTAGGATTTACTGAAAACTGTGAAACGTTTGGGACATAAAACCATGATTCGTTTCAAATTTCCGGGCTTAGCCAAGAGCCGATCCTGGTTGGATGGAAACGCATAGGGAAGAAAAATCTGGAAACCTTCCCCAGAAGAGCGGAAGACCCCCCTTTTCAAGCATCTACTTACCATTGTGTCATCTGCCTCGGAACTGAGGCAATCGGGTGCGATTTAATTTCCCAGCTAACCTATCTGCACGCTCTCTGCCTGCTGTTAATTTCAATCTCCAATGGCTGCTGCTATGCTGACTCACAGGAAGTCTGTCAGTCTGCAGGGAAACAAAATAACAACGGGGGAGGGAATTCAGAGAGACAGAAGCAGGGGGGTTGAGACTCTGCCTTTGAAAGCACTCAGCTAGCAAGCCGCAAAGTCACTCGCTGCTGGCCAGCCTGAGCTGCCCCCTGCAATCTGCGGATGCTGTTCTGCAAGGCATGCCCACTCTAGAGCGCGCAGTGCGCTCCTGGGAGTTGTAGTCTTTCTTAGGAAGGCTTCTGACGCTCAGCGCTGGTTGGAGTTTTTCGATTTGGTAACCAACCACCTTCCCGTCTAAAGCGGATATAATACCTGCTGCGAAACTCCATTCTGGCAGCCCCAGGTACTCAGAAATCCCGCGATCGGCTTGCAAATCATGAGCTTTTTATATCTAAAGTTTTAAAATTAAAGAATTTCCAGGTGGAATTCTTGTTCTTTGTCTCAGGCTTTCAATCCTGTGGGTTTCGTGCGCTGTCCTGCCAGCACAAGCACTAAAATAATAGGCAAAAAAAGGATGATGCTGATTCAAGACTTCACCTACTGGACAATTTTGTCATCCCAGTCCGGACACTGGATGAGATCTCCCCCCCATTCCTAAATTGTCCGGGAGGAAAGCAGACAGGTGGCAAACTTGGCCTTTGGCAGTCAGGGCTCTTCTCATCACATTAGGGTTGTGATGAGGGGCTGCCCATAAAGTAGGCCATGCAAGAAGAGGGGATGGGGTGGGGGGAGTAGCAAAGTTGTGACAATCTGTGACAAGCGGAGGGATTATTAGTCACAATGTGATGTCACAAACGAGTGTCTCTCTGGCTCAGTCATTTAGTACGTGGGTATTTCAGTAGGTACAGAGACATCAGGTGTTTTTACACACACATTTCTCCTGCATGCTTGCTGTTACAGCTTGAACTTTCTGTGTGTCTAAATCACTCACCCAGATCTTAAACATCTGGCTCTTTGAACTTCTGCTTAGAACTTCTCCCAGAACTTTTGTGTGTAAAAGGTTCTCCTGGTAAACTGCTTTGCTCCAGGCAGCTGTGGTCACTTGGTTTCCATGGCAGCCTGTCACGTCTACAGCTGTGGTTTACTTTAGGCTGCCTCAGGGCAGTGTTTGTGTGAAGAATGCATCCAGGAACTGCCTCAGGGCAGTGTGTGTGTGAAGAATGCATCCAGGAACTTCCTTAGGGCAGTGTGTGTGTGAAAAATGCATCCAAAACTTACTTGTGGACTTGTAAAACCAGAAGACTGAAAAATCTGGAACTTTAAGGTGGGTGTAAAAATGCCCATCGACTTGCTTTCCTGGCTGGGCCCCTCTCTACACGCACCTCCTCACATTGACCTTCATCTTTGGCTAACATGCTCCATCTTTCTTCCCTGCTGTCCTCATATTCTAATTATTTCCCGAGCCTTTTGTTGGCTTTCTTTCACTCCCAGGCTCCCCCAGCTCTCTCTGCATAGTACTACCGATTTGCCCCAAGAGGGGCTGTGTGTCTAAGCAACGCCACATAGTGAACACAGAGCCAATACAGTGTTCCTATCAAGGTCAAAACACACATTCAGACCCCCGTTGACGTTATGTCTAAAAACACAGACACATGCTCCCATTTTACAGATGGGGAATCAAGGCTGAGAGGTTGTGACTTGCCCAAGGCCACTCAGTGAGTTCATGTCTAGAGTGGGATTTGAACCCTGGCTTCCCAGGTCCAAGTGCAGCACCTTATCGGAAGCGACCCAACACGTAAGAAATACAGAGAAAAGAGGCAACCACTCTTAAGGGCTACGTGGATGGTCGCTCTAGCCAGCTTCACTAGTCCAGTCTAGGTGGAGGAGTTCCTAAAGTTTGGAAGAGGAAATGTAAAGCTCCAGGTGAGAAGCCGGGATGGGTGGAAAATGAAAAAAGATGACTCATAGCTGACAGGAGCGGGAGTGGGGCCCACACCAATCCCTCCCATGTCCCCACGCACGGAACAATCGCCGGCTTGGTGAATTGCTCCGGGAGCGGGCGATGGGTGGAGGTGCGTGGGTCACGGGAGCGTGCACACACATGCCACGCACCCTCCACAGAATGCACATGGGGGGGAGCGGGGGGCACACACACGCGCATGCAGCAGATCTGCGCGGGCATGAGGGGGTCCGTCTTGTGTAAAAAAAGCCCTATGTTTGAAACTTTAAAAAAGAGAGATTCTTTCCGTACGGTAAATGGGATAGAAACGGGGGAGCGGGACGGGTGTGATTTGTGAGAGATACTTTTTGGAGGGGGGGGGTCTAAGAGAGTGATGATCTGTGACAAGGGAGGGGGGCACTAATAATGGCAACCAAAAATAAGAAGTGACATACTTTATTCACAGCCTCTTACCCCCTTGGTTTCAGCCATTACAGTAGTCTGAAAAAGTCAGCATCCTGAACGGGCGCGGCCGGCACCACGGGCTTTTAAAACCCTCACAGGAGGAGGGGCAACGGCGGCGGCAGCAGCGCCCCGGTAAACCAGCATGGAGTCCAGCAAGGAGCCGCTGCTTGTCCTGAATGGATTCTTATTGGCTCGTTCTTTCAAAGCTGTGCTCAGCTCTGAAAAGACACAGTGTCAGCCCCAAGGAACTTGTTGTCTCAGCAATGGGTCCCATAAACCCCAACTCTTTGCCCGTGAGACCCCATTTTGAGACCTGACTAGAAACCGCAAACAGTAACAACGACCTGCACAGTCCAGTAAATCTGAGCTGAGAGCACGACAATCCTATCCACAGATGACGTGACCCCCTTTTAGGGTCCCACGCAGAACCCCCATTATATAGGTATGTGAGTGGGCTGTACCCTAGGGAGTGTGGCTCAGGGCAGGATAGGGGACCCGGCAGTGGGTTGGGGTCAGTGGGTGGGGGCAGAGCAGAACTCTGCACAACTGGCTGCTAGTGCCCCCTTCCCACCCTCCTCCCAGAAGCCCCAAATACAGCCATAAGGGCACTGAGCTGTGCCAGGATTTGGGGTGGCAAGGGAAGCAAGGCCCTTCTGCAGCAGTGAGGGCTGCACCACTTCCTCCCTTTCTCCTTGAGTCCTGCGTAGGCATGGCACCTCTCTGACCAGGGCTTCTGAGAGGAGGGAGGGAACACAAACAGTTGCTGATTGTATGGGGCCCTGCTCTGACCCCACACCCATCCCCCTAGCACTTGCTCTCCAAACTAGGACATTTTTCATGGCACATTCCCCCCAGGGACCTGGAAGGCATTCACCGGCTAACTGCTGGGAACACTTCCAGGTTACTCTGTTAACCTTTTATAGGATTCCTGGGCCTATCAGGTGTCAGAGTCTAGCCAGCCAATCAGAGCCCTGTGGGCGGAGAGATCTGGAAATGCCCTGCAGTGCAGTTAGGAGTCGGGAAGGTAAGGGTGGGGGTTGATAGGAAGGAGGAATGTTGCTCCAAGGGGGGAGTTGGGAGAGAAGAAGCTTAGGAGATAAGGAGGAGAAGGGAGGAGAGATACATGGAAGCAGACCACATATTTACTGTAGACGGCTAGGATTCACGGATGGGTGCCAGTATGTTGCAGTGATGCAGTGAATGGTACAGCAGAAAGTCACAGGAATGGGCGAAATTTGATCAAAGATGAAAGGAGACTGTTTGCAAGTCAAAGGAGGCAGCTGTTTTGTAGGGTGCAAATATGCAGCCCTGCCGGCAGAGTTTTCCACGCAGCATCCAAGTGTCTGCCAAACTCTAGCCATGCCACTGGCTGCAACCAGCCTCCCTGAGAGCCACTGCTGTCCTGCCCCCCTGCTCTCCGCGTAGGGTGACCATGGGGTCCTGTTGTATTTTGAGGGGTTTGTCTGTTGTCCTTTATTTACCTGGTTTTGTCCTGTATTTTCCCCATGCTGCCGGTGCTGCCACTTTCACTCCCTCCCTCCCCCAAATCATGATCTCATGACTTCCAGGCGGGAACAGTGGAGGCGGCCCCATGTCGACTCGGAGGGGAACCAGTGGTCCCAGCGCTGGGAGGGGACGTGCTAGTGTTCCCGTAGGGTCTGGAGTTTCCAGGACATGACCATTGTTTTGATCCACCCTACTCCATCTGGGGGGATTTTTAAAATATGCCCCCATGGCCGGGATTTGGCCGGTACCATTGCATCCCCTCCCCCAGCACTTGCTGCTCAGCCCTGAGCCAGCTGCACTCTCCCCCCCACCCCAAATCCTATATTCTGTTCCCCGTGTCCTGTATTCTGGGGATGCGTCAGTGGCCTCTCGGATTACTACCTGCCATCGGCACAATTCTTGGAGGGCACAGGTGGAGAATTTAGCCTCTCTAACTTTCAGAGTGGGAAGGAGGGAAGATGCCCACATCCCGCCCCCCGCCCCCCCTTTTGAGTCCCAGACAAAGAGTTTGCAGCAGCTCAGAGCTTCAGGGAAGATTCAGTGGGAGAACGGGACCTGGGGTTCAAGGGCGCTGGCAAAAGTTTGCTTGCGGAGAGCCGCTTTGCCCCGCCCCCTTCCGATGTGGCCATACTCCTTTCCCAAGCACCATGATGTCATCATGATGCTTGAAGGGGCAGGGCCAGGCAGGAGCCAGCTACCATGCCCCCTTGCATCCCCCTCCTGGTGCCTACTGAGGGGAAAGGAAGTCTGGAAAAAAAAGCAGTTCCTTAATGGGCGAATAGAACTAAGTCACCTTCACCCTGATGGATATAACTTGCAGGGCAGAACCAGACTTCCCCCTGCCAAGCAGCCAAACGAGGGACATAAACCCTGCCCCCTTGCCTAATAAGCCCCGCCCCCACTCTTCCATACCCCATCCAGCTGCTCTCCTCCTGGCGGCGTGCGGTTGCAGTGGCAGCCCAGCTCTGGTTTGGGGACAGAAGACGGCTCTAGCAGCATCAGCTACTTGGCTGCCTGGTTGGGGGCCCTGGTGGTGGCATGCACAGGGGCTCTGCCAATGGCCGTGCACAGGCAGCCGGTTGGCGGTGACAGATCAAGTTAATGGTACACCTGGGGGCGGGGAGGGTCAGATGAGATGCTACCCTGCACGGCCATCCAGGGGCCATGGAGGCAAGGTGGAATGGCTCGATACACGCTCCCATGAGCCACGGAGCACCCACTCATGGCCACACACACAGCAATGTCAGGAAATCCAGAGGGCTCCATACGGGGCCAGTCAAATGTACGATGGCCGTTTCCGTGGCTGCGGTAGCCACGCTGGGAGTTGCCCATTTGAAGCGCTCCCTACTCACTCCACCTGCATGGGTGCTCTGCAACGGTGCCTCTCAGCAGCCATGGACACTCCCTTCCCCCATCTCCTTGCTCGTTTGAAAACACCCAGGGACTCCCAAGTTTATGTTTAGCGGTGTCTAAAGAGTGGGCCTCTGGGGTAATCAAGAATCAGCCGCTTTTCCCTTCAGATCCCTCTGTTTCTCCTTTCCAGGAGACACCCCAACAACATGCCTCAGTTTCTTTCCGCGCTCTTTGAAGGCCCTCTTGTGTGATTTAAAGTTTTAAGTAACGCAGGCAGAACCCACACTGTTGCTTTGCAAGATTCTTTATACAACAAGGCGGGGTGCAAGATAAATGAATGGTAGAGACAAGAAAACATTCTTTAAGCCTCACGTCCGTCCTGATGTTAAGGCGACAAATTTTCCTTTTGTCTCAGTTGGGAAATACACCCCAGCGAGGCCCGCTGCCCTGAAGGCACGTTTTCCCTACTCCTTCCTGACATTCCAGGGAGACAGTCTCCCCTCCTGGCTGGCTTGCCGATCGGTGGGAATCCTGGAATGAATCCAGTATCAAAGCCATTTTTACACGAGACGCACCCATACAGGACCATTGCGTGGGCATGAGAGCTTGCCTCCTGTGTGAATGCCGCGGCGGGCGGGTCGGTGGGCGCGCGTGCTCCTGCAACACACCCACCTCCAGCCACCGCCCACGCACGGAGCAACCGTCAGCCAAAACTGCAGTTGCTCCATGCATGGAGGTTGGGGGGGGGGGTGTATCTGTCTATGCACGCACCCATGCACTGCCCTGTTCCCCTGCAGCCGTGGCCCGTTTAAAAAGGACCCAAACCTAGGGACAGAGTTTTTACCAGGACTTTGTTCTCAAAATAAATTTGTCTCTTTCATGGGTAAATGGGTTTCAAAATTTTACTTAAGTTCAGAAACAGGATACAGTGAATGAATGAATTACTTAATTGGTTAATTAATTAATTAAAATACAGTATGATTGAGTATAAAAGATAAACAAACAAGAGGAAGAATACAGTTGGAAATGATGGTTACAGAGTAATAAGCACTTAGCATAAAAGGAAACTGAAATACTGATTACTAATGGTGTACTAATTGCTGGCCAAGTGATTAGTACAAGGCTTACCCAAACTAAGGCTGAGTAGGTATCATACTTGTAGCATCTGCAGTAAGTGAGAACCCTCCCCGAGCTGCATAGAGGCTAATATTTATGGCCTTATCACAAAACTAAAACCATGTTTTCTCCCACTATAGAAGCAAAGGAAACGCATATGATTCCACGCAATATCATCTGACTGGGTGGGGTTTGGAAGGGAAAAAAATGAATGCCTAACCCAGTTTTAGTGAGTTCTGTGGTCTGTACCTTGTCCTCAAATTGACCAGACTAGTTACAAGTTGTTCACATCTGACGTCCTTCGGTGGGTGTTTTTACACACACATTTCTCCTGTATGTTTGCTGTTACAGCCTGAACTTTCTGTGTGTCTAAATCACTCACCCAGATCTTATACATCTGGCTTTTTGAACTTCTGTGTAGAACTTCTCCCAGAACTTGTGTGTGTAAAAAGTTCTCCTGGTAAACGGCTTTGGTCCAGGCAGCTGTGGTCACTTGGTTTCCATGGCAGCCCCTCACGTCTACAGCTGCGGCTACTTTAGGCTGCTTCAGGGCAGCGTGTGTGTGATGAATGCATCCGGAACTTAATAGTGGACTTGTAAACCCAGAAGATTGAAAGACCAGCACTTTAAGGTGTGTGTGTAAAAATGCCCATTATCTTTTACTTAGTCAACTTAATCAAGTCCAACCAGGCCTTACAAGCTCTTATGATCTATTAACATTCATATCTGTTTACCCCTAGTAACTACTACTGGCTACACCCATCTCACTCCAGAGGAGGAGCTTCCCTCTCTACTTTAATCACTTGTCTGGAGAGGCAATTACCCACGCTGCTCCTTCTGACATTAGCCCCTGTGTTTGTGTGAACACAGAGGGGTGGAGTGATAATGTGGGTTGGACGACCCCTCTAAAGCAGGGGTGGGAAACTTTTGTCCATTCACACAACACTTCTGCAGGCCAGATTTAGGGGTGAGGTGTCTTGCCATCATCATCAGTCATCACACCAGCCATGTGCCTGGTGCTGTACAGTCTTCCTGCCCCCAGGGGGCTTACAATCTAGAACAGACACAGGAGAGAGAGGAACACAGGGAGAGACAGGGATACATACATACCCATTTTACAGATGGGGAACTGAGGCTGAGAGGGAGTGACTTGCCCAAACCCAGTGAGTTTATGGCTAAGACAAGATCTGATCACTGGTCCCCCAGGTCCAACTGCAGCATTTTAGTCACTAGGCTACTCTGGGTGTTTTTAGACAAGCGCCTCCCCACCAATCACCCACCCATCATGTATATTGCAGAGGTGCACAGGGCACCAATGCAGCCCTGCAACATGCCTGATGGGTGAATGATTGGTGGGTAATAGGTGGGGAGGTCTTTGTTTAAAAACACCCACTGGCTCAGAGGGTTGGGGAACAGGGGAGGAATGAGGGGGTATGCCGTGTTCGGGGCAGGGGGAGGGTGGGAGCAGAGTGGCTGATGAAGTGCGCTCAGGGGAAGGAGGCAGAGAAGAGGGTGCGCACTGAAATGGGTGACTCAAGAGTAGAGGTTGGATCCATGAATCAGAAAGGCTGTGGGGCCAACCACATTCGGCCCACGGGCCCGAGTTTGTGTTAAACCAATGCTTGTGAGAACAAGGCCTGAGGGTGGGGGACCTTTCCCTCCTCCTAACCCCCAGGGTCCGGATCCCCACCCGTGCTGATCTTTGTGAGCCAGAGCCCCCTGGGGGGCGGGGGGTGGGAGGGAAGGTTAACATGACCCTCCTACAGAGGGAGCCATATGGCCTATGTAAGGGGGGCATGGCCTCCTGGATCATGCCACCTACTCAGGGGTTGTGACTACTTACATAGGGGGCGTGGCCACTGGCTCAGAAGCACTCTGCAACCATCTAGTTGCTGGTCGCTTGTCAGTGGGCTGTGGACAGGGACCCGAGTTGACTGCACCAAAAAATCTTAATTTCTGCAACCAGTAAAGCCAAATTCTGCAAGTTCACCGCAAGCATTAATAGTGGCATAATTAACTTGATTTGCATCACTCTGCATGCTGGGAAGCAAATTTGCAATAGGTTTGACATAGAATCACAACTTTGCTAATCAAACACAACTCAAATCCTCTGGAATTTCAGCACCTCCCTCACGCAAACAGACCCCACCCATCCACAATTCATCTCCCAGGGGCCTATTTACCCTCGGGTCATGATCAGGATTGGCTGATTCTGCGCGGATTCTGCGAGGATTGGCTGATTCTGCGAGGATTGGCTGATTCTGAGAAAATCACTGCAAACTGCAGCAATGCAGTCAACTCGGGTCCCTGGCTATGGAACACAGAAGTCAGGCCATATTATTCCATGGGGATATGGAGGTGCATTTGGGGGCCATGAAAGGACTACAGGCCTAAGGTTTCCTGCCCCTGTCTTAGGGAGCTCTGATCCAATCCAGCCTCCTGCTGGGGTACCTGCATGGCCTGGTAGAAGATGACAGTGGTGACCTGCGTGTCCTTGGCATGTCTCTCCCAGTGGCGCTTGAGGCTGGACTTGTGGGTAAAAGCTTTCCCACAGGAGGTGCAGACATGGGGCCGGTTGTCCGCATGGGAGAGCTGGTGGCACTGGAGGTCCTCAATGGCACTGAAGCTCTTCCCACACTCAGTGCAGATGAAGGGCCCCTGGCGGGCATGGATGAGCTGGTGGCGCTGCAGGTTGGCTGTCCGTCGGAAGTGTCTGCCGCACTGCGGGCAGGGGTAGGTCTCTTCTCTGGTATGGACTCTCTGGTGGTTGTGCAGCTTGACCTTCTGCCGGAAGCCCTTCCCGCACTCGGTGCAAGTGAACGGCCTCTCCCCGGTGTGCGTGCGCTGGTGCACCACCAGCTGGGATTTATCAATGAAGCATTTCCCGCAGTGGCCGCAGGCGAAGGGGCGCTCCCCTGTGTGGATGCGCTGGTGAACGAGGATGTTTGATTTCTGGGTGAAGCTTTTCCCGCACTCTCCGCAGGTGAAAGGCTTCTCACCAGTGTGGGTGCGTGTGTGCTGATCCAGCTGGAACTTAACGAAGAAGCTTTTGGGGCAGGTGCCACACTGGAAAGGGCGTTCGTCTCGGTGGCGTCGCTGATGCTTCATTAGGTTGCCCTTCTTGCTGAAGCCTTTGCCACACTCTGGGCATGTGGGTCCCCGCTCCTTCCTGGGGGCAGCTGGAAGCACCTCCTCTCCTGTGCTGCTTGGCTTGGAAGTCAACCTGTCTCCAGCTGGGCTACCCTCACCCCCGTGCTGGACAGCGCAGTTCCCCTTTTCAATGGAGCTCTCCCCAAATGGAAGCAGGCCATCTCCCTTAGGAGTTTCCTGGGTTGTGGTCCCTTTGGCGCTCCTCTTGGCACTGCAACACTCCTCCCCAGCCTTCACACAGTGGATTCTCTGATGTGCCACCAGCTCCACCTCCTTATCAAACTTCTCGCGCTGAGCATGTGGATGCCGTCCAACTCCCTTCAGTGTCCTTTGGGATACACTCCCCTTTGCATTGCAGCACTCCTCTCCTCCAGTAACACAGTGGATTCTCTGAGGTGCACTCAGATTATCAAACATCTCCTCCCACTCAGCGCAGGGATTCAGTCCTACCGCTCCACTTGTCCCTTGGCTTCCGCTCCTCTCTGAGCTGCCACTTTCCAGGGCCACATCTCCATTAATGCAGCAGATTCTCTGGTGTGCATCCAGGTCTACGACCTTAGCAAACCTCTCTCCACCTTCAGCACATGACTGCAGTCCCACATCCTGGGCTGTGCTTCCCTCTGCATTGCGGTGCCCCTCCCTGCCATTAACACAGTGGATTCTCTGATGTGCAATCAGATTATCAACCCCTTCCCCACACTCAGTGCCCACTCTTTCACTCACTGCTGCAGGGTTTTCCATTGCACGGACACTCTGCTCCATCACTACGTGCATATAAAAGTTCAGGTTTCCCTGCAGACTCTTAGAAAAGCTTTGTTGCCAGTAACGGAGTCTGTCTCATCTTCCCCATCTGGTGTTTTTTTGTTCTCTTTTTCTTTTATTATTCTCTGACTTGAGGCACTCTTAAAGCCAGCTCGGGTACATTAGTCTCACTTCCACTTCCTCTTTTCATTTCCTAAGGTTGTTTCAATTTTGGGTAGACTTCTCTTTTTAAAACAAAGTTTCGGTTCCCCCCTCTCTCTGCTGGATGGAAGAAAATGTGCAATCAGTTCAAGCCCAGGCTGACAGCAAAAGAAACTCATTCTTAGGATTCTCTCTGAGTGAAACCTGGTGAAAAATCCTGTGATTGTCAGAGCTAAAATGAAGGCTGGGAGGGAGCTGAGGGCTGGTGTCTAATGGTTACATCAGGGAACTGGGTAGCAGGATTGGGATCCATTACCCACTTATTCTGGAGCCCTCCCACAGGGCTTCAATGGGTCTACTCTGGAGTAAGAAGGTTATGGATCATGGCCTAGTACTCCTCCTGGAGTCTATGTCAAATCTGATTATTACTTACTGTGGGAGCCAAGCAAGTGACGTATGTTTTCAGAGCCACAATTGTGAACTTTCTGGGACCCCCTCAGTGAGAGAGGGAGGGGGAGTAGTGGCATGGGAAGGAAGGGTGTGTGGAATTTGCTTGGACTCCTCAGGGAGAGGGTGGGGTACTGACATGGGGAGGAAGGAGGGTGGGATTTATGGGGGTTGTGCATAGTGGATGGATTGTCATAGGAGGGGAAATGGTGGGATTGGGTTCCCTGCCAGCTCCTTTGCCAGTTTTGCCAACTCATGGGGTACTCTCTGACTACCCATCCCCCCGGGGCTCTGATGGCCCTCTGAGAATGATCATCCCCCAGGCTTGGCATGGAAAATCTGGTGTGTGTTTGGGTAAGTGGGGCAGCTATTGAAGCCAATTTGGGTCATGTTGGGCATGGGGAGGTATGGCACGGGGGCCGGGAGACGGAAAGACCACTGGGGATATCGGGAGAGACACTTAGGGTGAAAACAGACATGAAGCTAACTCTACTTTAACTCCGCTTTAACATTTCTTATGCATGTTGCAGGACTGTATTGGTGCCCTATGCAGCCCTGCAACATGCATAAGAAATGTTAAAGTGGCATTAAAGTGGAGTTAGCGTTATTTCTGTTTTCATCCTTAGTGTCTGTTCCCCATCCCACTCCTCGTCTTGGGATATTTGGGGGTTGAGGCCCATAGAATTCCTGAAAGCACAATGTGGCATAGTGGATAAGGTGCTGGACTTGGACTTGGACGGCCAGCAAATCTCATCCTAGCCAATGAAATCACTGGGTGGCTTTGGGCAAGCCACAACTTCAGTCTCCGTTCCCCATCTGTCAAATAGGAATATGTGTGTGTGTGTCTTTCCCTGTGTTCCCCTCATCCATCTTAGATTGTAAGCCCACTGGGGCAGGGACCTGTCTCTGAAAATCTGTGACTGGAAAGTGCTGCGTCGGCCTGGTAGCGCTAGAGAAATGATAACTAGTAGTACTGCTGATCCGACACTGTTGCTGCTTAATGTGAGACCAGTGGTGAATAAAACCTCAACCATCGTTGATCTGATTCACGATAGGGTGGCCACACCTCCTTTTTAAAAGAGGAAACTTATGAAAAATACATGGTGTGGGGCTGCATTGGTTCCAGAGCGTCCTCTTTTAAAGGGGAGGTATGGCCACCCTAATTCAGGATGAGGCTGCTGACCTCATATGCATTGCCTCCTACCTATAATTCTGTGATTTAACCTATATGGTGGCCAGAGCAGGGGATGGAGCTGGAAAATCATTAATGAAAGCCAAATAAACCTGCCAGGTGTTTTTTGTTTCCAACCCTGAAATGGCCAATATCCTATCGGCCTTTTCCTGGTCTTTCCCATTTCAGGGTGCACGCTCCTCCTGGGAACAGCTGAGCCCTGGCAAGCCCCTCCCCCCTTCCCCAAATTAAGCCCTGCTTAACCCCCAAACAACCCTTCCCTCCAGGTATGCACTTTAACAGTTTACTAACACAACCAAAGCACCCGATTCTGATTTCATTTACATCAGAGCCCACCAGGAACTAACCCAGTGGAATTACCCCCGTGTTAACGGGTGTAAATGCAGAACTGAACTTGGAGGAAGCCACTAGGGCGCTGCATTTCTATCTGCCGAGTTCTTGCTCAGATCCATGGCTTTAGGTTCGGTACTGCTGCTATTATCACAGTAGATCTTTCCCCACCTTTGAATGGTCGGGAGTCATCGGTTCTCGCTGCCCCCACGACTCGCTGTTCCTTCTCTGACCTGCTGTTTTAGCAGCACATGTCACGATCGCAACCTCTGCCACATGACCTAGTTCCCCTTCTCTCTCTCTCTGTGGCTTAATTTTGTAAAGGAAGAAGTTCCGGGGCTCAGGTTTGCCCTGGAAGTCCCATCATTCCTCCAATGGAAGCATGGAGGATAATCAGACAAGGATCTGGAGAAACTGCTCTGCTGAACCCTGCCAGCCACGGCCTTAACCCAGGGTTGGATTTAGTGTGATGGAGTGCTCACATGCCCTGCTGGTCCCTCGGGAGCAGGGAAGGGGAACTGTGGGGCTTGAGCCCAGCAGAGCCCCAGAGAGGGCTTCAGGCAAGGCAGCATGAGCAGGGAGAATGCTTCTGCCCCCAAAGATTCACTGAGAAGAGGAGGCGGGAACGGGTGGGAAGGACCAAGGGTACCAGCTGGAGCTACCGATGATCCTGTAACAGGAGAGGGTGCTGCCCAGCTTGTGGGCTCACCCCTCTCTGACTTCTTACAAGCCTGAATGTTGCAGAAGAAAATACCAGCTGCCTGACTGGGTCAGGTCAATGGTCCATCCAGCCCAGAGTCCCGTCTCCGACAGTGGCCGCCTTCAGTTACTTCAGAGAAGTGCCGTAGTGGCGCACACTAGGTTATCCTGAAGTGATGTTCACTCCCAGCTCCCGACACTCAGAGATTACGCCCCCCATGTATGGACCTATCTTATCTAATCCTTTTTCAAACTCAGGGTAAAAACAAACATCAGGTTGGGGGATAGACTCAAACCTCCCCTTGGCCTGGCCCAGCTAGGGAGGGGTGAGGAGGGACGTGCGCTCGGCTGGCTCCGCCCCTGCGCTGTGGCTGGCACTCCGCCCTCTGCCATGATGGCCAACCATAGCTGCCAATAATAGGCAGCCATGGCAACCCCCCATGCCAGGCCAGGTAGGTGGGAAAACACACGCCCGCCTGGTTCAGCCTGCTCTGGCCCACCTAGGCAGCTCCTCGGTACAGACTGTGGGCCCGGTTCCTTCCAGGCCCACATTTCCGTTCCAGCTGCCTACCCTGCCAGGATCTGACCCAGGCCCAAATCTGCCAGGCCCAGAAAAGGCATGCGGGTTCAGTGCTGGCCCAGATCAGGCTGAACCTGGCCCACGTCATGTCTGTTAACACCCTCAGTTACTACACTGGCCTTAATAATACCGTTGCATGGGGTGAGCTGGCCGTTAATGGCCTCCGTTCTACTGCTAACCTGGCCAGCTAAACCTCCCAGCTGCAGTGAATAGAGGGGGTCAGCTGGGCCTAGGGAAGTCATCTAACCGCTGGGGAGAACAAAAAAAACCCCAGCTCACATGAGAAGGGGCTGCCCTTGGCCTGGGCTGAGATGCCTAGAAGGTAATCCCTGGAGTCAGAGGCTGGGTTTGTGTTCGCTGCACTGAGGTCCCATGGCAGGTGGGAGCCCTAGGTGGAGGCCTGCAAGAAACGGTGGAGTGAAACAACTGTTCCGTTTTCGTAGACATTTCTGCAAAACCAGAACAGTTGTTTAATATTTTGACCAGATTTTGGATCAGAAAAGATTCTGATTGGACCGTCAGTCAAAAGAAAGAGAGAAAGAAAGAATAGTAAATTTTTTATTTTTGAGTATTTACGAGTTTCCGAGGACTGGCTCCGAATACTCGTTATTTGGTAATTGGTAAATACTCGGTAAAATAGAACCGAGTACCTTGTGTTTTCCAAATACCGAGTACTGAATCACCTTACATACGGGCAGGAAAAGCCCCATATGTTGATCCAAGTACTGGAACGAGTAACAAATACCAAATACTGAATTCTTTGGTTACTCGGTAAAACCTAGTTAAATACTGAGATACTCAGTAAAAATGGAATAATTTCAAATACCGAGTTTCAGCACTATAAGAAAGAAAGGAAGGAAGCTCCAGTTTGTGTTAAGTGTGAACAGGGTTTGACTGCCCCAGAACTACATAAATAACGTACACTGGGTGTGCAAAGAGAGATCTGTGTGCAATCTGACCTGCCAGCAAATTGCCATGAGGTAATCTGGCCCACGGTAGCCAACAAACCGGACAGTTCTGCCTTAAAGGGAAGCACACACCTGAGTGTTCTGCTGAACGGAGGTTGCATTTACACTGGTGAAACTAGCAGTCAGGCAACATGTTTCCGGACACTAGGTATGGGCGAACGCGGTTCGGCAGTTCAGAGTTCGGCCTGAACTTGGCCTGTTCGGATGACCGAACACAAACCCGAACGCGAACATACCGAACAAACTGAACACTGAACGGTGAA
This sequence comes from Sphenodon punctatus, assembly GCA_003113815.1. NCBI lineage: Eukaryota > Metazoa > Chordata > Lepidosauria > Sphenodontia > Sphenodontidae > Sphenodon > Sphenodon punctatus. Next base: position 6,832,693 of record QEPC01003143.1, on the reverse strand, counting down.
ATGGCCGAACAGTTTGGTCAGTTCGGATCGCGTTCGGGTGAGTTCGGGTGGCAAAAAAAGGTTCACTGAAAGGTCAAACATGACAGGGAGGTGTCAGTCACTGAGGAGCAGACTTCCAGGCACCAGGGGTGGAGAGGCTTGCAAGAAACAAAACTAATTATCTGCCTCCCCCCTTCCCAACACCTTCTGAGCTAGTCACTGTTCCTGAACAGCAGGCGTTGAGTAGGATTTTTAGATTGCTTTAAGTTTCATTTCA
>QEPC01003143.1:6819057-6829562 GCA_003113815.1 Sphenodon punctatus | reverse complement strand
TTAGTGATTTAGTTTTAGTGTTTGTAGGAGTAGGTCTGTGTACTTATTAGATAATCCATTTAGTTCATAGCATTTAGAATAGTTAATAGCAGTTAGATTTAGTGTAGATAGATAGATATAATATTAGATTAAAAAAATAAATTAAAAAACTCCATATAAAAACAAAAAAAACAAATAAAAAGCAAAAGAAAACCATATAAAACCCAATAAAAAAACTAAAAAACCATATAAAAAACAAAAAAACACCCATAACAACACTTCCTGAATGCCTGAACGGCCGAACCGAATAGCCGAACGGCCTAACTGAACGGCCTGTTCGGATGACCAAACCGAACAGCCAAACCCGAACTCGGTGAACAAGCCGAACTGCCAAACCGAACGGATGAACCGAACGCAACCGAACCGAACTGACGAACCGAATGGACGAACCGAATGCAGCTGAACCGAACGGCCGAACCCGAACTGCGATCTGTTCGCCCATCCCTACCGGACACAGAGTTACCAAGCCAACAATGAGTCAGGCCATCTAAAATCCTGAGATTGGCCTCAAAATCATGAGATTTTAAATAGACTAACAGTTCTTTTGATTCGTCTTTTGGGTTTCTGAAACTTCAGGACACATGCTATAGTCGCTGTTTCTCTACAATCATCAGAGATAGACATTTACCAATGTTTTTATTTTTAAAGTGAAGGCTGAGATTCTCATGACTTTTATCGCGAGTCTTGCCATTTGGGGCTCATGCAAATCTACAATCACAAAATTCATGGGATTTAAATCACCAGAGTTGGCAACTGTGCAGATGCTCAGGCATGCAAAAGCAGCATATAAGGCATTGCATTGTAGGACAGGGGAGCATGACCTAGGACGATTATAAGTAGGGCGGCCATATCTCCCCTTTAAAAGACGATGCTTATGAAAAAGACATGGTTCAGGGTTGCACTGGAACCAATGCAGCCCTGCACCATGTATTTTTCATACGTGTCCTCTTTTAAAGGGGAGGTATGGTAACCATAAATATTTCTTTCTTTCTTCACATTTATTGGTCACCCCATCATGCCCATGGCATCCCGGGGTGGCTCACAACAGATAAAACAACAATAAGACTAATAAAAACATCACAGGATAAAAATAATCTAAAAGAATAATCCCCCCACAACATTTACTGTAGACCCCCTCCCCTCCCAAGCCCTGGGCGAACAGCCAGGTCTTACAGGCTCGACGAAAAGCCATCAGACCCGGGGCCAGGCGAGCTTCCTCCGGGATGGAGTTCCAAAGTTGCGGCCCAGCCACCGAGAACGCCCTCTCTATTGTGGCCCCCCGTTTAACACAGGGGATCTCCAAGAAGGCGCCCCCGGCAGACCACAGGGATCACTCTGAGACGCAGAGGACGAGGCGGTCCCCAAAGTATGAGGGGCCCAGACCGTGTAGGGCTTTATAGATCAACACCAACACCTTGAATCTGGCTTGGTACGCTATAGGCAGCCAGTGCAGAGTGTGGAGCGCTGGTGTTATATGCTCCTGCCGCCTCGTCCCTGTGGATATGGGCCGCCGCATTCTGCACCAGCTGCAGCCTCCAAACCAGAACCAAGGGAAGCCCCACGTAGAGCGCATTGCAGTAGTCTAGCCTCGAGGTGATGAAGGCGTGAATAAGAGTGGCCAGGTCGGGCCCGGAAATGTATGGGTGCAGCCTCTATACTAGATACAGCTGGCGGAAGGCGGCTTTAGCCACCGCCTCCACCTGCTGATCCAGACAGAGGCCCGGATCCAAAACCACCCCCAGACTCCGAACCTGTTCGACTACAGGAGGGCAGACCCCCACCCCCCGAGGAGCCGGTACCTCCCTCGCCCTACCCACCACCATCACCTCCGTCTTATCAGGATTGAGCTTCAGTCTGTTCTGCCGCAGGCCCGCATCCAATCCGCCACGGCCTCCAAACATTGGGATAGCAACGAGACAGCAGGGTCTGGGTCGGTTGAAAACAAGAGGTACAGCTGAGTATCATCAGCATATTGGTGACATCACACCCCGAACCCACTCACGATCTCCCCCAGGGGCTGCATATACACATTAAACAAAAGGGGAGACAGGATCGAACCCTGCGGAACGCCACAGGTCAAGACCCGGGAGCTCAATGTTTCAGCTCCCAGCACCACCTGCTGGCTTCTCCCCTAGAGGAATGAGCGGAACCACCCAAGGACAGTCCCATCCAGGCCCCCCAGGTCTCGCAACCGTCTCAGCAGCAGCCCATGGTCCACGGTGTCAAAAGCGGCCGAGAGATCTAACAGGATCAAGAATGTAGAACATCCTGCATCCATCTCCCGGTGGAGATTATCCACCAAAGCCACCATCGCCGTCTCAGTACCATAGCCGGGGCGGAACCCAGACTGAAAAGGGTCGAGGAAACCAATACTGTTCAGATGTGCCTGGAGCTGCAGAGCCACTGCCCGTTCAATAACTAGGGATGAGCGAACGTGGTTCGGAAGTTCAGAGTTCGGACCGAACTCTGTCTGTTCGGTCGACTGAACCGAACCGAACTTCCAAACCAAACTCGAATTTCAAACCGAACCGAATTTCCGAACTCCGTTCTGTTCGCCCATCCCTAGTGGCAACACACACCAAAAAAACTGGGTTTTAATGGCTGAACTTGGTTTGGAAGTTTGGAATTCAACCTAACTTGGACTGTTCAGTCGACCAAACCGAACTTCCGAACCGAACTCGAATTTCAAACCGAACCGAACCGAATTCCTGAACTCGAATTTCAAGCCAAACCAGACCGAACCGAATTTCCAAACTCTGTTCTGTTCGCCCATCCCTATCAATAACCTTCCCTAAAAAGGGAAGTTTAGAGACTAGAAGAGCAGTGGCAAGGTGCATGGGTATAGTGCTCACAATCTGTACAAGCCAGATTCAAATTTGTAGCATTGCAGTTCAGAGATTTCAAATGGTATTCATTGGGGAGGATCTCCTTTCACTTTTGCTCTGTATACAGGACACACACCATCCTAAAGGATGGCCAAATTACCTTTAAATAGAGAGGGACATTCCCTATTTCACAGGACAGCGACACCAATGAATGCAAGATAACTTGAACTTATTATTTTAATGCAGTTTTCAGGCATGATGAGCTCAAATTTTGAATAATCCCAAATCAACCCCCTAAATCATGAGATTGCTTGGAAAAAAAATAATCCTAAGATTTTCCAAAATACTAAATTTGGGGATTTTTTTGTTCACTTGCTGGTTTCGGCAGGTAGGTTTTTTTAAAAAAGCCTCTCACTGCAAACATAGTGGTTAGGAATTTTTTGTTTGGTCTTAAAAGAAAGTTAAAATCCTCTTGACTTCAGCAGCAGCTGGGAGATTAAAAAAGCAGCTATGCAATAAAATTCACAAGAGTTACCCCCTCTCCCCCCTCTGAGTTTCTGAAATAAACAGAGGACTTCAGAGTTGCAAACAAACAGCATGGTAATCTTTGTAAAATTGCTGCTACCAAAGATATTCTGCAGCACGTAGCTGACTGAACAGTTCCTGTTTCAAGGCTATATTTAATTCAGATGATGAAATTATGATCAGGGCCGGCCTTGGTCTAAGTGGGGCCCAGGGCGGGGAAGAAATGTGGGGCCCTATATCTTCCGCCGGCAGCAACCGGCAGCCCTAGGGGTGCTCCCCGACTCAGGGGATGCTCTCCGGCCCGGGGGCGGCGCGATACCCGGGTCTGGGCTCAGGGATGGGTGGAGAGGCACTCCCCTCCACCCATCCCCAAGCCTGAGTGGCCATTCGGATTCCAAATCAGATCACTTGCCAGATCTGCTGCCGCCGCTGCCGCCACCTCCGGCCTGGGCCCCGCGCCGGGCTCGGAGCTTCAGGCGGGGCGGGCACCGTGGCGGCAGATTAAATCTGCCACCGCGCTACCTACTGCCACCGAACATTACGCTGCCCCCCCCTCCTCCACTGCCTGTCACAGTCTCGGCCAGGGGAAATGAGGGAGAGAGAGGCAGAGGCCCTGCCTCTCCCTCATTTCCCCTGGCCGAAACAGCCAGGCAGCGGAGGGGGCCAGTGGTGAGAGGGAGAGGCAAGGCCTCTGCCTGCTTCTCCCTGACTTCCAGCGGAAGTGAGGGAAGAAGAGGCCCCGCCTCTACCTCACTCCGCGGGTGCCCCTCCCTACCTCTCTCTCCCTCATTTCCCCTGACCGAGATGATGACAGCTGCAGTGGAGGGGAGGGGCACAGAGTGTGGGAGAGGAGGGGCCTCTGCCTCTCCCTCACTCCTGCTGCCCCCTCACCAGAATTGACCCACATTTTTAAAAAATCAAAAAATCAAACCTTAACCCGCAAACCCGCGGGGCTCCCCTAAGCACGGGGCCTGGGGCGGCCACCCCTAGCCACCCCACGGTAAGGCTGGCCCTGATTATGATCCCACCCAAGAGGAAGATCATGTAACAGCAATATAACCATGGTTTGTTGCTCTGGGCATCACACAGTCAGGCGATGACATTCTAACAAGTAGCATTCCAATAAGCAACCTCTTCATGTCTTTTCAGCTTTATTAGTAATTAATCTGGGTCCTTATAATCAGGGGCAAGATATTTACTAGCGATATCTCAGATGCAGAAGAATCCCAATAATGCATTTACCTTGCTTAGCCTGATAAGATTTAACCAGGTGAAGATTTCTCAGTCAGATGCAAACAGGCACCAACGTGGTCTAGATCTGAGTCTAACGACACACTTTCTCTCTTGCACTAGATTGTGGTCTTCTTGGCTGCTGTGCTGACTCATAGGAAGTCTGTGTCCGTTGCTTTGGAAGCTACTAGGTAAAGGGTAAAAAAACAAAACAAAGAACCCAACAGAGAAACAAAGCCAGTCGGGAGAATGCCCTTTAGGGACTCAAGCTCATCGGAGTCCGCTTTTCCTTTATGGTTCAGGATCCTCCCTTAGAACTAAGCTAAGCACCTGTACCTGCTCAGCGTCATCAATGTATCCCTGTCTCACTGGGTGGAAACAGAAGTGAAAGCCACACAGCAGCTTGACCTTGGTTGGGAAGCTGCAGCAGACACGGTCCGGACCGGGTAGGCCGCACAACCAATTTGCCGGTGGCCAGGCTGCTGGGGAGGGTGAGGAGATGTATGACTGTGCGGCAGGAAGGCCCCATTCCCGCGCTGTGCCGAGCACCCAGCCCCCACACCGTGGCGGGAGACAATGGTGGCCAATGACCACTAGTCATGGCTAGGGCTAAGAATTTGTTACGGTCATGACAAAAGTCACGTTTTTAGTGACTTTTGCCTCCCTCCATGATTTTGAGATCTTCCCATGACGTCCGTGATATTCCCAATTTTTTTGAGATTTCCCCCAAACTGAAGAGCAGAGCCAGCAAGAAGCTGATGAGAAGAGCATGCTCAATGGTGCTAAGAAGATCCACGATGTGTCCCTGGAGCTCCAAACCCCTCCCTGGCTGTGGAGACGTGGCGGCACGGCAAGAAGCCGGCGAGAATAGCACGTTGGGCGCCACCGGCTAAAGCCACGGTCTCTCCCTGGAGCTCCAAACCCCTCCCTGGCTGTGGAGACACGGCGGCACGGCAAGAAGCCGGCGAGAATAGCATGTTGGGCGCCACTGGGTAAAGCCACGGTCTCTCCCTGGAGCTCCAAACCCCTCCTCAGTGGTGTTTCTTGTGGAGGGCGGAGCTTCGGGCATGATCACGTGGCGGCACGGCATGGTGTGGCGGCGGGAGCAGAGGCGGAGAACGTTACCGTTGTCAGAGCTTCAAGAGGCGCCCAGGAGGAGACGGCAGCATTTCCTCTACCTTTATCCCCTGCTTGGGCTTGCAATCTAAGCCTGGGGCTTTCAAAGGGCTTTACAGTCCCTGGGTTTACAATCTAAAGGGTGGGGGTATTTTCCTCCTCCTTCTGTTCTGTGCTGGGGTGGGGAGTGTTTACAATCTAATCCCTGGGTTTACAATCTAACAGGGTGGGGAGGTGTTACAAAATAAAATACTGAATAAAAGGTTTTTTTAAAATTACCCATGAGTTTTCTGTGACTTTTTCTCATTCCTGCCATGACCAACTCTTGACTTTTAGAGAAAATTTCCATGATAAATTCGTAGCCCTAGTCATGGCAGCCAGCCATGGCAGACCCAATCCAGGCCGTGTGCCAGGCATGATAGCCCACTTTGGTCAAATTGGGCAGACCGTAGCCAGGGCTGGGACCTGAACATAGTCCATGCGTGAGAGCCTGAGGTAGCTGCCGACATGGCTCGGGGTAATCTTGGTCCAAAATTTGGCAGCACCTGCACAAATATTCAGGTGAAGTCCGGTGCAAAGTGGGTTGGAGCTGGCCACAGCAGCCTGACGTCATGTCTGCTTTTACCCTCTGTTTTCCTCTCCAATGATTCCCCTCTCTTTTCCATCCTAGATTGTAAGTGCCTCAGGGCAGGGACCTATCTCTAATGACTGTTCAGTGCCAAGAACATTGCTGACGAGAGGTAATTACACCAGAGTTGAGAACAAGCCCTTAATCTCTCTGTAACAAGAAGACTTTTGTTAGAGGTTAAATGAAGAGCAATCCATTGCTAGTTGCTGTAGTGCAGCCAGCTTGCCCGGCCGGCCGGGAGAGAAGTGCCGAGCCAGGGAGAGAGCAAGCAGAGACAGGGAAAAACCCTCCCACAAGGCTGGACTGTACCACGCCCCTCCAGGCCTGAGGTGTGTCCAGTCTCCCTGAACCTGGGCTATACCAAGTCCCCCTAGAACACTCTCTGTTCCCAATTTTCTCAGAGGACATAACAGAATTTTCCCCCCTTCAAGAGCTGTGAAGTTGGCCCCATTAACAGATTGGGTTTTTTCAGATGGCCACGGGGCTGCCCATCCCTGGAGGTGCTTCAGGGGTGCACCCCTACATTTGCCTGCTCCGGATCAGATGGACCCGGCCCTATTCCGCGGTCCGCCTGCACCCCCCATACCATAGAGCTGTGGACTAGAGCGTCCACAATGCTATAGTGTTGCCCATAGCACTGCGGCTGGACGTGGGGCAGCAGCGTGGGTCCACACGTCATACAGCCCACTACTCCGCTCCTGGGTTTGGCCAGCCCGCTCCGCCGGCGGTGCTCCAGCAATTCCTTTTGCCATCTTCAAACTGTGAAGAGGAACAAGCAGGCAGAAACGCCTCGTCTGAAGGTGGCAAAAGAATGGCTCTTTTCTCCTTGCTGTCTCCCTCTTTAAATACTTTCTAACAGCTCTTTGTCTGCTTCCCCCGCTTCACCTCTCAGGTGGAGTACGCGAGCCGGGTCGCATGGGAGTGTGAATTTGCAGATCAATGGCTGCTGATCGGTGCCTCGGGCAGGTGTGAGACAGTTTTCCTGATTTCACCATTTCATTCATACAATGACTTCTCAGTTTACACTGCATACAAGGAGTGTTTCATTAGCAGTTTCTGTTCCATACATGTTACATATGTGTTTTACATGTATCCCGTGACCGATATTCCGGAGCGCCAGTGGTGGGGCAGCCCCAGAGCAGGCGAGGCACCTTCAGACAGATGGGCCACCCAGGGGTGAAGGAGGCAGGCATGACCACCGGCCAGCACCGGGGCAGCCTGTCCATCTAAAAGCACCTGTTGTGAGCAGAGCTGAGTGGAAGTTTTGGTAGGAAATCAGGATTTTAAAATTTGAGCGTCCCACGGCCCTTTTTGGACATTTTTTTTTTTTGGTCAAAGGTGGTGGTGGTGGAGCTAAATTTCTGGGTTCTGGTAACTGGAAATGTCAATATTTTAATCCCCGACTTGGAGGAATTCTCAGAAATTTGGAAGCAGCCATTGTTGACTTCCACTCTTCAATTTGAGATGGGGGGGATGGGGACATTCAGAGTTTAGAAACTTCAAATTTCAGCCTTCATAATTTTTTGTGAAGTCACAATTTTTTAAAAGTTAAAAATAAATAAATCATTTTCCACTTTGAAATTTCAACGCAATTTCATTTAAAAAAAAAGTCACCCTTGCTTTCAACCATCTCTGTTTCGGAGGTGCTCGGATGCTACACCACGGCACTCCACACTCCTGGCCCATTCCTCACACCCTTTCAATCTGGTCTGTCACAGCTTCCCTTGGCTCCCCTTTAATGCAGCCTGTCTTCCTTTTCTCCCTCGCCGACAGAGCAGGTGCAGGCCATCTCTTGCTGGAGCCTGGTGGATTACAGTAAAGAGCATTGGGGGGAGGGAGGGTCCCCGCCTCCTCTCCCAGAGCACTCCCATTGGTCACTGCCCTCCCCCACCTCAAGCATTCTGGTGGCCCCGGCCTCTTCCCCTCCCAGAGCACTCCCATTGGTCACTGACTGCCCTCTCCCACTCAAGCACTCTGGTGGCCTCGGCCTCTTCCCCTCCCAGAGCACTCCCATTGGTCACTGACTGCCCTCCCCCTCTCAAACACTCTGGTGGCCCCGGCCTCTTCCCCTCCCAGACCACTCCCATTGGTCACTGCCTACTGCTCCTCCTTCAGCCCATGGAACTTGTACAAATTTTCCAAGTGCCCTGTGATTGAGACGACAGTAACTAGGGTTGCTACCATAGATTACGCAGAGGGAGGGCATGTGCCCTTCCCCAGATTTTGAGAAGCCCTATAGAACCCCCTGCCCAGCCCCCACTCTCTCGACAGTTACCAGTCACCTATGGCTGCTACCTCTCTCTGAGAGGAAACATAGAGGGGTGGGGCTAAGGGGTTGTCATGTCCCTTTTAGGGATGGACGAACAGAATCGAGTTCGGAAATTTGGTTCGGTTCGGAAATTCGGTTCGGAAGTTCGGTTCAGTTGACCGAACTATTCGAGTTCGGTCTGAACTCTGAACTTCTGAACAAAGTTTGAAAATTCAAACCCCATTGAACTAAATGGAATATTATCTTTTAGGGATGGGCGAACACAGCCGAGTTCAGAAATTCGGTTCGGTTCGAAAATCGAGTTTGGTTTGGAAGTTCGGTTCGGTCGACCGAACTGGTTGAGTTCGGTCCGAACTCCGAACTTCTGAACCACGTTCGCTCATCCCTAGTCCCTTTCTGAGGTAACCCCCTGCCTTCACAACACTCCATAGGGGCCACATTAGAAAGGGGGCCTGGCCTAGTCCCCCTTCAGACATCACAGCCCTCTGCTGGCCCCAATTTCTCTGGCTTAGCCACAGGAGCCCAGGCTGACTGACCCAGAGAAATCCGGGTGTCCCCAGACTAGCCTGGAGATGCTGGATAAAGGCTACAGAGGTGGCAGCCTTGCCTCCCAACCCTGTGCTGCAGCAATAGAAGACATGGCTGCTGGGTGGGCCATGAGTGGTGGGGAGGGGCCTACACCCATCTCCACCCATTGAGCAACCCACCTTTTCGCCAGTTGCTCCATGCATTGGGGATGGGTGGAGGTGGGTGTAGATGCCTGGGTCATGGGAGTGCATGCCTGTGCACCTCCACATTTAAAATGGGTTGCTGCGACTCGTGGGCACTGGGCGTCCATGCGTAGGAGCATCTTGTTTAAAAACGGCCCATGAGGTCCTGAGCTAAATCTAGTTTTTCCCAACTCTTCCTTTGCGTATGCGGTACGCTGAAGGACAGGCTAAACCTGCTGAAGAGGTGCCACGGTACGTGGGCTCGGACTCCGTAGCAAATCCAAGGGTCTGCTCCGTAGCAGATTTGTTTAGCCAGAATCTGGATTCCAGTTGCAAACAAAAAGAGGGGAAGTTGAATGGAACCAGCGTCCTTTCACACAATTCTCTTTTCCTTTAGGATTCAGCTGGAGGAAAAACCTTTGCTTACTCAGCCGGAACTTGCCCCACAATTAAATTCAGATCTTTTGACTTTTTTCCCCTCCCCTTCCATCATTCAGTTCGTCTCCTAAAACCACCAGCACCGTTGACTCAGCAGAAATGTTGATCAATACAAGGAAAGCTATCGGGGAAGCGAGCCAGACACACGGCAGAGAAATTAAAACTGCCCTCGCTGCTGCTGTCGTAAGATATGGGGACTAGGAGCCTGCAGCTCAGACCCCGCATTAGAAAGCCCCACCCTCCCCAAAGATCCAGCCTTCATGCATTTGGGTGGGCCATGGCTCCGGTGGTAGAGAGCAGGCTTTGCATGTAGAATAGAACTTTCCCAAGTTCTATCCTCAGCATCTCCGAGTCAGGATCTCTGATAACACATCATTTTTTGTGAAGTCACATTTTTTAAAAAAGTTAAAAAAATGCTGGGGATCCTGGAGGGTCTCAGGTAGCACGTCTGGGTGAGGCCTCTGCCGGGGATCCTGGAGGGTCTCAGGTAGCACGTCTGGGTGAGGCCTCTGCCGGGGATCCTGGAGGGTCTCAGGTAGCACGTCTGGGTGAGGCCTCTGCCGGGGATCCTGGAGGGTCTCAGGTAGCACGTCTGGGTGAGGCCTCTGCCGGGGATCCTGGAGGGTCTCAGGTAGCACGTCTGGGTGAGGCCTCTGCCGGGGATCCTGGAGGGTCTCAGGTAGCACGTCTGGGTGAGGCCTCTGCCGGGGATCCTGGAGGGTCTC
>QEPC01003143.1:6805920-6818732 GCA_003113815.1 Sphenodon punctatus | reverse complement strand
CTCTGCTGGGGATCCTGGAGGGTCTCGGGTAGCACGCCTGGGTGAGACCTCTGCTGGGGATCCTGGAGGGTCTCAGGTAACACGCCTGGGTGAGACCTCTGCTGGGGATCCTGGAGGGTCTCGGGTAGCACGCCTGGGTGAGGCCTCAGCTGGAGACTCAGATTTAAAACCCTGCTGCCGTGTCAGGCTGTGACAATACTGGGCTTTGATGGATCATTGGTCTCACTCAGACAGCTTCTTATATCATGAGCAAGGCTGAAAATAACCACTTGCTTCTGGTGAGTAAAACTGGACAGCAGGCGAGTGCCGTCCGGGGAGAAGGAGGCTCTGATTGGATTTTGCAGAGACTGCAGCATGTCCCTAATCATGGGGCCAACTCTGAACAATGAGGAGAACAGGTGAAATAGATACCCATCCATCAGGAGGGAGATACTGAGCAAGGTGGTGCCAGACTCTGTCCTGAGTAGAGCCACACTGAGTACTAAAATTAGTACCCGCGGGTAATTCCTGCATTTTGGGGCACCACACTGAGCGCCCAACAGGCTCCCCAAGAACCAATCGGGTGCCCAATGCCCAAAAATGTGAAACCCAGAGAAATTGACAAGCCCAGCAATCCCAGTGGGGGGCTGTCAGTTTTGAAGGCAGTGCTTCCCCTCTCAGGTGAGAAGCACTGTAGGTGGTGGTGGAGGGCTTTGAAAGTGACAGGTCCCAGCTGGGCTGCTGTGGCCCAGTTGGGACCCGTCACCTTCAAAGGATGGCTGGCACTTCCCTCCTCCCCCACAGCACCTCTCAGGTGAGAGGCACTGTGGGGTGGGGGGAAACAGCCTTTGAAACTGACAGGCCCTATCTGGAACCGCTGTGATGCTGGGCTCTGCAGTGGTCCCAGCTGGGGCCTGTCACTTTCAGAGACCGCCAGCGCAGTCAAGCAGCCCTGATTCGTTGAGGGTGCCCGAATCTTTGGGAGCCTGGTTACAGCTCTAGTTCTGGGCCCAGTACTGTTTAACATCTTAATTAATGACTTGGACAAAGGAGTGGAGGGGATGCTTGTCAGATCTGCAAATGACATGAAACTGGGAGGGATAGTCAACACCTTAGAAAACAGAAATAAAATGAAAGATGATCTGGATAGGTTGGAAAACTGGGCCGAAACTAACAAAATTAAATTTAATGGAGATAAAAGTAACGTTCTGCATTCAGATAAGAAAAATCATCAATTGCACAAGTATAGGATGGTGGGATCCCTGGCTTGACAGCAGGACATGGGAAAAGGGTCTAGGGGTTGTAGCGGATCACAAGCTGAACGTGAGTCGGCAGTGTGTGATGCAGCTGCTAAAAAGGCTTGTGCAATTTTAGGCTGCATTAACAGCTGCATCGTGTCCAAGTCATGACATGAGAAGTAATAGTTCCGCTCTGCTGAACGCTGTTGGGGAGGCTGTCGCTGTGGATATCCCACACTGAGCAGGGGGTTGGACTAGATGACCTCTGAGGTCCCTTCCAACGATTCTAGGACGGTAACTTGAAAAATCGATATGGGAAGTCGGTATTCCAGGACCGGAAGTGGGTACAATCGGGACTTCAGGTAACCCATTTGGCACTAATCAGGGACCAATTAGTACCAGATGGTGGCAGGTCAAGACGTGTACAAGAAATCGGACAGGTCTACCCATTTTTGTGGGTGCTTATTTCAGTTGTAGTCAGGGATGTGAGTGAGTGAGCTACCAGCACACACACACACACACGCGTCAGGCATGGTGGGGGGTAAAGCGCAGCTGTGGGGCTCTGGGTGGTGGGAGCAGAAAAAGGGGCGGGGTCTGGATCAGGCAGAAAAATTAACCTATTTAAACCTCTATGTTGCTCTAGTACGTAGCATCTGCGTGTAAAACACCACTGCTTTGACTCACAATAAAACCTTGGACGCAGAAATATCTAAAATAAAATCCTGTCCATTTCCTACAAGAGGGGCCCGCAAGCAACACGGTACCCAGGGGCCTGCAAATCCTTCAGGCGGTCCTGGCTGCCATGGAAGGCTGGGGGAGGAGGGGAAGACAGCAAAACACTCCAATCCTATTGCACTTCTGGGAGTTGTAGTCCTTTCGCCAAGAGAACGGTCCTGGCAGGCCTTTGCTGCTGGCTCATCTGTTGAACAGAAACAGCAACAAAAAAAATCCTACTTATCCACTGATTTGAATAGAGTTTAGAAATGGGAAGGGAGACTGATTCGCGCGTGAACTGTATGTTCACAGTTCTAAATAATCAAAGCTAGGGAGCAGTGAACTAGGCTGCATTGGGCCACGAACAGCTGCAATAAAATTGCAGATCTCTTTTAACCTAAAAAGAATACAGTCATTCCTTTGGGAAGTTTCTAGTACACTGCAGTCACAACTGTCAAGGATCGCTTCCACTCAGATACTTGTCACCCACCACGCTTGTGGGGATTGGTTATTATTACGGTTATTATTATTTATATGGCAACGGCAACGTGCCTGGCACGGGAACAGTTGTGACGAGAGACAGATCCCTGCCCCTAGGAGCTTACAATCAAGATATAGACAAGGGGAGGGGAGATAAAGGAGGGGGGGCACAGGGACAGACAGGGGTACATTTATGAAGCTGAGAAGTTGCAGGTGCACACGCTTAACTTTGTTACAAGGGAGGAGGGGGGATTCTGAAGGACGAGACGCTATAAGGAAAAGCATTGAAGGGCAAACTACGGGGGCGAGGAGTTAAGGAAGGCCTGAGGGAAGAGGTTTATTAGGAGGGATTTGAAAGTGACAAATGTATAAATACCCCAGGAGGCTGAGAGTGGGTAACAGCAATTTAAAAATCCCTACAAAATATATAAACAGATACAAAATCTATGACTGGTAGCGCTGCAGAAATAAATAGTACTGCACCCCCCATCGACACCTATCTCAGTGTGCGTTTAAGTGCACCAGTGGGTGGAGCTTATTGGCTGAGGGGGTGGAGCTTATTAGCAAGGGGCGGGATTTGTCCCTCTTTAGCCTCTCGAAATGTTGGGAGGTTCGCTATCTGCTGCAACAGGGCTGCCCTTCGAGTGTTGGCTGCAACTGTGACCCAGCAATGCACGCCACAACCGAGGATGGTTTCCTTAATACTTTTTTTTTTTTATTGAGGAGATGGTTACACTTTCATTACAGTCGGTCGGTACAAGTTTCCCCCCACCAGCTGGGACAGCAGACTGCCCTCAATCTCCTACCCTGATGCTGCAGAGCCCTGCGTCTGCACCTCATTACAGTAGATCTCAACACTCGCCACAAAAAGGAATCCTGTGTCCAGCTTTGGGCACCTCGTTTGAAGGAGGACATCAACGAATTGGAGAGGGTTCCGAGGAGGATGAGAAAAAAATGACAAAGAGCCTGGAAAGCAAGTCTTACGAGGAAAGGTTGAAGAAACCTGGCTACATTTAGCTCAGCGAAGAGAAGATAAAGGGGGAGACATGACAGCGGTTTTCAAGCATCTAAGTGGGCTGCCACCGAGAAGGTGGCAAGGAACTGTTCTGTGTTACTACAGCGGGCACGGCTAGAAATAATGGGTTCAGGTTATAGGAAGGCGGTATTCAGTTAGCTATCCAGAAAAACTTCGTAACAGGGAGCTGTGCACCTGTAGAATAAGCTGCCTAGAGAGGCTATAGGCTCTCCATTGCTGGAGGTTTTCAAAAAGAGGTTGGACAGACATCTGTCGGGAACGTTGGATGTCCTGCATCAAAGCAGAGGGTTGGACTTGCTAACCTTTGTTGATAAGCGGATCCTGCTCTGCCCACCTGCTCAGGTGTCTGCCTCTCAAGCAAGCCCTGTCCCCCCTAGTCACTGGGCTCAATCCCACAGCCTGCGGATCCTGTGCGGATCTGCGCGCACGCAACTTGTGCTCAAACCACGTACATCCCCACTGACGGCCCATTATGCCGCGGGGAAACGGCACGCCTGTGTGCGCACGCAGCTTCCGCGAAGGATCCGCAGGCTGTGGGACTGAGCCCAGGGTGCCCCAGCTCCCAATGACCCCACTTCTCCCAGCTGCCATGCCCTGGTGACCCCCGTCCTCTCAACTCTGACCTCTCTGCATCCTTTACCCCAGTGCCATTGGCCTCCCCAACCCACCGGCCCTATGGTGTAAAAGGAATGGATTTTTTCCCCCATCATTCTTACATTTTCCATACTAGTCAGCCACCAACCTCACTTTAATGGTAGGACCGGCCCTGCCCTGAAGCACCATTACTAGAATCTAAATAAATCCTTTCTCCTAGATCAGTTCCACTTGTTCATTACGCCCCTTCTGCATCCCCCTACATTAACAGGGCAACATTTTCCCCTTGGAGCTTGGCTTAATTCAGGACAGTGGAATTAGGTCAACCACTGATCAAGATGGGGTCAAGAACACAAGAGCTGCCATCCTGGCTCAGGCCAATGGTCCATCCAGCCCAGTATCCTGTCTCTGATAGTGACCAGCCCCAGATGCTTTAGAGGAAGAGTTGCAAACAGGGTGTCTATGGAATGATAAGCTCCTTGTTATTCACTCTTAGGTGCCAGCTGTCAGAAGTTCCATCCTCTGGCCATCTTGGCTATTGATGGACCTATCTTCCATGAATTATCCAATCCTTTTTGGAACCCAGTGATATAATTTGCTTCCCTTCCTGCATATGTCTTTGCCTAGAGATTTCCATTGCATATTAAGCTCTCCCCTCTTTCCCGAGAGGCCGCCGACCTTTGTTCTGTGGGGGGTGTCTGCTGATGGCTAACGCTCTTCATTGTGCCAAGGCCTCCCCCCCGCCTTTTCTGGACATATGGCTCTTGCCTGTTGTGGATCTTCTGATGCCTTCTCAGATATTTCTTCAGCCGGAACCGCTTCCCACAAGTATTGCATTTGTGTGCCCCGTCACTCATGTGAAGCTTCTGGTGCCTGATCAGGTTCTTCCTCTGAGTGAAACATTTCCCGCATTTGGTACAATTGCATGGGCCCATCCGGATGTGGATCGACCGGTGACGGAAAAGATTGGCCTTCTGATTGAAGGTCTTCTCGCATTCTGGGCACTGGTAAGGAGCCTCCCGGGTGTGGATTCTCTGATGTCTCACCAGGTTGGATCGCTGAGTGAAGCTCCTCCCGCACTCGCTACATTTAAAAGGCTCGCTCATGTGGTTCCTCTGGTGCCGGATGAGTTTCCGGTTCATCCGGAAGCTTTCCCCGCATTCACTGCATTTGTAAGGTCCTTCGCTGGTGTGGATTTTATGGTGTCGAGTCAGATTTGACTTCTGATTGAACTTTTTCCCACAGACGGGACAGGGGAATATTCGGTCTGCTTTCTGTTCTTCCTTTCTCACCGAGGGAACGTGTTTGCTGTTAGCATCTTCCCGGCTCTCCGTAAGCGCACCAGCACCCCTTGCTTTGCTGGCTCCTTTCAACTTCCCCTTTGGGCTGATTGTCCCGCAGTTACTTTCCGCATCCACTTCCTCTTTGATTTGGATTCTCTGGATTGCGATCGGAACTGGATTGGGACCGACATGGATACCGTACCCGGGACATTCCTGTGGCTCTTCTTTTATGCGCACTTTCTGGTGGGCTGGAGGACAATGGGCTACCGCGGCACTTCCCTCTGTCCTTGCTTTCCGTTTAGTCTTGGTCCCTGGGGGTTTTGGGGGGCAGGAGGGATGAGCACTGTCAGGGGGGTCCCGGTGGACTGCAACATTTCCTACCGTCACGACCTTCCATTTGGTGCATGTGTCTGGCTCTTCTTTAACTAGGATCCCCCACGAGGGGCTAAGCAGCAGCTTTGGACTGGATCGCCTCCCACGCCCATTCCTCCCCTGCAATCTCCTTCTAGGAGCTCCTTCCATGGGGACATTTCCCACGGGATGAAAACTTTCCACAGGCTCGCCAGGTTCTGCTTTGATCCGGTCTGCCTTTGGAGTGATGCCATTGACGCACCTGGGTTCCCCCCTCATCTTGTCTTTCACGTGGTTCCTCTGGTGAACATTAAAGTACCTCTTGGTGCTCAAGCTTTTCCCGCACTCATTGCATATGAAGGGGCCGCCTCTGATGTGGATTTTTTGATGGGCCACGAGAGTGGCGTTCTGCCCAAAGCACCTACCGCAGTCAGGACATTTAAAGGGCTTCTCTCTCTTATGGATCTCCTTGTGTGCTGTAAGGGTCCCCTTCTTGACAAAGCTTTTCCCGCACTCCGTGCACGCGTAGGGCCTCTTCTCCGTGTGGGTTCTCATGTGGATGCTGAAGTAGATCCTGGTGCTCAGGGTCTTCCCACAGTGCGGACAGACATAGGGGCCTCCCTTGGTGTGGGTTTTGCGGTGAGCGGCCAGGCAGATCTCCAGCCGGAAGCACCGGCCGCATTCACCGCACCGGAAGGGCCTCTCTCCTGTGTGGATGCTCTGATGGGTCCGGAGGTGACCCCTGGTGGTGAAGCGCCTGCCGCATTCCCCGCACGCATGCAACTCTTCAGAGGTGTGGATTCTCTGGTGCCGCTTGAGGTTACCCTTCTTGCTGAAGCCTTTGCCGCACTCGGGGCAAGTATGCAGCTTCAGACCTACACGCTTGACCAGGTCCTTCATCTCCAGGAGGCTCCGTGCAGGATCGGCACATGGAGGTGAACCTGCCACGGTTATGTTTTCCCTGGCGTAGAGAGCTCCAGGGCGCTTTACCGACACCTCCATTTTCCTCTGGACTCTGTCATGGAGTCTTCATGATGGTTCTGATTCTTCCTTGGATCACGCTTTGTTGAAGGAGTTTTCTTTTAACCCAGGGATAAGGAGCCGATCCCTTAGCAATCGTTGATCAATTTCCTGGGGTCTTAGTTCTCCTCTCGCCTGATGCTTCTCAGTTGTGCAACCTGTGTCTACTGGAGAAAAAGGAAGCTTTAGTTAAGGCTTTAGTCCCGTTTCCCCCAAACTTTTGCCTGCCCAAAACTAATCCCGTGTCCTCAGACTTCAACAAAAACATGCTAAGTATAGTGTGATTTCACTAGACTTGGAAACCTTTTTCTTCCCAGGGGCCACTTTGAAAATTAATAAAAGGTCTGAGGGTTGCGGAGAAGCTGAGTGTGGGGGTGCTTAAGGGGTGCACTCAAGAAGAGGAAGGTCGAGAGAGAGGACAGATCTGCCCCCTATCCTCGTGTGCATTCCCTCATCTCGGCTTCCTTACCGAGCACCGAACCCCACCCACACAGTATAACCTCTCTGTAACAAACATCTGGGTATAGCAAACTTTTCCACCGGTCCCACAAGGGTTTCTTCTGATGGCATTGTACCCAAAATCAACTGGGATCATGACCCCATTCAGAGAGGACAGGATAGTGCGAGAAGACGCCACATTCCTTCTGTTGTTGATAACCGGCGAGACTGAAGCCAGTAAGGTGTTGGACTTGGTGTGATCCAGCTAATGACGGACTGGGAGCATGGAGCCCCATTATGCAAGACATTAAACCTGTGCAGCGGACCGGGGGAATCCGTAGTGCTTGGCCAAACTGCGAAAATCTCACTGTGCCTCAGTTTCCCCAGTTGGGAATTGGGAGCTAGGATGCCCTGTTTAGGACAAAGAAGGGTATAATTGTTCTCTATTTACAGGTGGGGAGGCTGAGGCACAGTGAGGTTTCACAATATGTCTGTCTGTTAATATAAAACGGGGTAATCTACCCCTAGGTAGGAGCCACCAGATGAACTAACATTAACCCTGGGTAATCTACCTCTTGGTAATTTGCGTGCATTCACTAGCCATTACTATGAACAGCACCAAATTTGATGTTATTCTATCTCCCAATTAGTGGACCTGGGAGATCAGGGTTCAAATCCTGTCTCTTAACCATGAACTCACTGGGTAGCCTTGGGCAAGTCACTGTCTCTCAGCCTCAGTTTCCCATCTGTACAATGGGAATAATGATGACTTACCTCCCAGGTTTGTCACGAGGGCGAACTAGATAAGGATTGTAAAGTACTAAAAGCGCAATAGAAATGATTAAGAACCTCTCTATTCCTCACTGCTCCCACTGCTTCATAAAACTTCTCAGATATCAGATACTTGGCTAATAAAAGAGGCTATATAAATATTGCTCAGTGTCACGGATTTATTTTAATTTTGATTTATCGGCACAACTTTTCCCTCCCATAAACCAGGTCAGGTTCCACTGAAGCCCTAATGCGATTTATCATTGGTTTCTGCTAGTGTAAGAATGCTTCTGTGGGAATTTGGATTAAATCTGTAACTGCACAAAACAGGCTGTTACGGATTCATCCGTACTGAACCGAAACGGAGCGAAAACTAGCCTGTTTCAGTTTGGTTCTAAAACAATTTTTTTAAAAAAAATTACTGCGCATGTACGAAATGGTTATTGGACCCTTCTGTGCATGTACGCCCTTTCCTAAAATGCTGGCGACAGTGTTGCCGCCATTTTTGAAAAGGGAAGCTGTTCTGCGAATGCGTGGCGGCCATGCTCCGGTTGCTGTTTGACAATGCCGCTGCCGCCACCATTTTTAAAAAGTGTGCACCTGCACCAAACAGTCCGGCAACCAGTTAAATACAAATCTGCATTTAAATCCAATCACTTTGGGAAACAAAGCAAAAATAAACAGATGCAAGTTGGCATTCGAAAGACCACCCCTAGTTAACATGCTCTTTTTAAAAATACAAGAGGACAATAAACAGGAACGCTGGAAAGGAATGCTCTTGGGAGCAGAAGGGTGACTTGACAGTAGGGTTCTAAGCTGCCATCCACAGACCGCTTACGCCAGAGTAGTGCATTGGAGTCTTACGGACGCGTTCAGGGTCCAGAAAGGAAGCGGAGGGTCCAAAATCATGGATCTCTCCCCTCTCCTTGAGCGCATGCCATCGCCTCCACTCTGTTGCCTTCAGCTCACTCTTTCCATCCAATTGGGCAGGCACTGGATCCACAAACCAGATCCTGATTTACACAGGAGTGCATGGATTGTGGCCTTAATCTCGAGTGCAGCGTGTCAAGGCAACCTATGACTGAGTATTTATACAGCGCAAGCAATGTACCTGGTGCTTTACAATCGTTACTTAGAGATGGACCCTTGCCCCAGGAGGCTTACATTCGATCCCCGTTTAACACTGGGAGGAAACACCGGATCGGAGGGAGGTTTTTATTCCAGCAGGCAAAATGAGATTGAGCGAATGTAATTTGGAGTGTTCCAAGATAGACGTCATTCTTAACACTGACGGTAATTAAGCTCGAGACAGGTGACACAGGATAATCGCTCCATTATCTTGAGGGGCTAAACCGCAGGGCTGGATGTCTTTAAAGAAGACACACACACAGGCACAGTTTTGAAAGGGACCTCCTAGACCATCCAGGCAAACCTTTTACACTGAGCCAATTTTAAAAGCCTGACATCCCGCTGAGTGAAATTCTACAGCTTGAGCTAGGCAGGACGGTCACAGAGGTTTATCCATTGGAATTATTGACTGGGGAAACAAATTTGCAGGGATATTTTAATCCCCCCTATAACTGTAGCAAATTCTGAACAGCGAAATTAAAATCTGATCAAAACAAGGAATTCTTCCTCCCCAAATCACCGAGGGTCAGATTCTGCTAAGTCTGTAGCTTGGCTTGGCTTTGATCCTTGGGAGTTATTTGAATGAGATTCTTGGAGGTCTGGGATTTTAAAATAAATAAATAAAATAAATCCCGTTGCAAGTGAGTTGCAGGAAAAGGACTTACCCGAGCCACACAGATTTTTTTTTTTTTTGGTCCTTCCTCGGCATCAGGAGGGGGAGAAATTGTTTGCCACTTGGCTGTAAGTTGGATGGGATCGCAGCTGTGCTGACCTAGAGGAAGTCTGTGCCCAGTGCAAGGGAAAGCTACCGGAGGAAGGGTGAAGCCGAACAAAGACCAGGAGCAAAAGGCTAGTGCGTGCAGGGGGACAGGGGAGAGAGAGCTGGAGCTAAGCAGGGACGTGGAGGAGTCCAGGGCAGCTGCAAAATGGTCAAAGAGCTTTGTGCAGAAAGCCAAGGATATGGGAGGGAGAAAAGCAACCCCCCCATCCCATCCTCCTTTCCTCTGCATCCTTAGGTTAGTAGGGAGTTTATGGTGTTGGAATGGTCTCCAACTCGCAGTGCCTGCTGGGAATTGTAGTTCTCTTTTCCAGAAAGGTTGAGTTCAAGCAGCGTGCTGCTAGGTTGCTTTGGTCCAATAAGGTTTACATATCTATAAGACTCAGTGGGGAGTGGCAGAAGGAAGAGTTTTTAGGATCTAAAGGCACAGGAGGGCAAACTTTACATATTTCACATTTGGGGGTATTTTTTTAATGGCCAAAAAATGATCTTCACAGCACGTCACATTCTAAAAATATATATTTTGTAGGGGTGGGACTTTGGATCCAGATTAAATCCATAACTGCACGGAATGGGCAGTTGTGGATGAATCTGAATCAGAACAGCGTGACAACAAGCCTGTTGCAGTTGGGTTCTAAAATAAAAAATAACAATAACTGCATGTGCAAAACGGCTACCGGACCGTTCTGTGCATGTGCATAACGGCTATCAGACCGTTCTGTGCATGTGCAAAACGGCTACCGGACCGTTCTGTGCATGTGCATAACGGCTATCAGACCGTTCTGTGCATGTGCAAAACGGCTACCGGACCGTTCTGTGCATGTGCAAAACAGCTACCGGACCGTTCTGTGCATGGGCAAAACGGCTACCGGGCCGTCCTGTGCATGTGCAAAACAGTTATCAGACCGTTCTGTGCATGTGCAAAATGGCTACCGGGCCGTCCTGTGCATGTGCATAATGGCTATCAGACCGTTCTGTGCATGGGCAAAACGGCTACCGGACCGTTCTGTGCATGGGCAAAACGGCTACCGGACCGTTCTGTGCATGCGCAGTGGCCATTTTCCGCATGTGCAGACTAGCTGCCCTTTTCCAAAAGGGTGCACATGTGCAGAACGGTGCTGTGACCATTAAAAAGATTTTAAAAGTATTTTTAATTTTTAAATTACTGTGTATGTGCAAAATGGCCACCGGACCATTCTGCGCATGCGAACCCTTTTCCAAAATGGCAGTGCCCCGTTTTGGAAAAGGGTGGTCAGTCTGCACATGTGCAGTGGCCGTTTTTTTGCATGTGCAGACCAAATGGTGGTGACGCTGCCGCCACCATTTTGCAAAAGGTGTACATGTGCAGAATGCTCCAGCGGCCGTTGCGTATGTGCATCATTTTTTAATTTAAATTTTTTTTAAAAATTGATTTAAATACAGATCCGTAATATGAATCTGCATCTAAATCAATACATTTGAAAAACGAAACAAAAATAAACCAAAGTGAATTTGCATCCAAAAGACCGCCCCAATATTTTCTGATTAGACTATTTATGAAAGGACTAAACTGCCTGGTCACATTCAAACTATATTTTCCTTATTGTGCAACAAATGTTCCCGTACTTACAGTCAATTCTTAATTCTAGAATATGTTTACAGTTTTTAATTATTTATTATTATTATTATTATTATTATTATTAGCTATTTGTTCCAGCAGTGTAACTGTCAGTGTACAATAATTAATTAGAGGCAGGGCTTACAATCTAGGCGAGAGAAGGGAAGGGAGACGAGAGGAGCACAGGGAGAGACAGGGATACAATCACAGAGTTGATACATTGCAGGGTAAATGGGTTTAGCTTTTTGTTACAGGGGAGAAGCGGGTGCTGAAGTGCACCCCTGTGGTGATGAGGAGCTAGGGGAAGCCTTTTGAAGATACACACTGTTTTCTCCATCAGTGAATGTTCAAATATCGATTTGTCTGTCCTTGTAAGATTGACAGAAATTTTAGAAGCCTCCATCCTTTGATGCCACTGCTATCTTTTGGGTCAAAGATATTTTAAAGAAAAGCTCTAAGCAACGTGTCCAAACAAAACTGGATGTCATGTGACAGGCAATGCACCAGTAAAAACATGTGTTGGGTGCATTCTTTTATTTTACCTGATAACAAATGCATTTTTATACAACTCTTTTGGAAATGGGGGTTTTTGTGGAGAACTACAGATGGCATAGTATGGAGTAAAATTCACAGATATTGTGAAATACATGACAACATTAGGGAGGGTTGGAAAGGAGCTTATCTGGTCACCAATGTTGAAATATCTACATTTGGCCATCACTATTTAAAATGTTAATATTTTGAGATTTTTAGTCACACTAGGACATATAGCCTTGGCCTCTGCTTCCATTACTCACTGTCTATCATGGGTCCCCACAATCCAACCTGCCATGACAGCCCATTTGAATAACAAACAACTAGGGATGGGCGAACAGATTGCGGTTTGGGTTCGGCCGTTCGGTTCGGCTAAGTTCGGTTCATCCGTTCGGTTCGGCAGTTCGGTTCGACTGCGTTCGGTTCGTTCGTTCGGTTCGACTGCGTTCGGTTCGTTCGTTCGGTTCGACTGCGTTCGGTTCGTTCGTTCGGTTCGTTCGCCGAGTTCGGGTTCGGCTGTTCGGTTCGGTTGTCCGAACAGGCCGTTCGGTTAGGCCGTTCGACTGTTCAGTTCGGCTGTTCGGCCATTCGGGAAGTGTTGTTATGGTTTGTTTGTTTTTAATATGTTTTTTTGGTTTTTTATTGGGTTTTATATGGTTTTCTTTTGTTTTTTATTTGGTTTTTATATGGGGTTTTTTAATTTATTTTTTAATCTAATATATATATATGTCTACACTAAATCTAACTGCTATTAACTATTCTAAATGCTATGAACTAAATAGATTATCTAATAAGTACACAGACCTACTCCTACAAACACTAAAACTAAATCACTAACGCTATCTCTATCACTAAGCTAACTCCTACAACT
>QEPC01003143.1:6781143-6799239 GCA_003113815.1 Sphenodon punctatus | reverse complement strand
CATATAAAAACAAAAAAAACAAATAAAAAACAAAAGAAAACCATATAAAACCCAATAAAAAACCAAAAAACTATATAAAAAACAAAAAAACACCCATAACAACATTTCCCGAACGGCCGAACCGAACAGTCGAACGGCCTAACAGAACGGCCTGTTTGGACGACTGAGCCGAACCCGAACTCGGTGAACTAGCCGAAATGCCGAACCGAACGGACGAACCGAACGCAGCCGAACCGAACTGCCGAACCAAACGGACGAACCAAACGCAGCCGAACCGA
The DNA here is from genome assembly GCA_003113815.1 of Sphenodon punctatus. Classification (NCBI taxonomy): domain Eukaryota; kingdom Metazoa; phylum Chordata; class Lepidosauria; order Sphenodontia; family Sphenodontidae; genus Sphenodon; species Sphenodon punctatus. The sequence continues at coordinate 6,798,961 of QEPC01003143.1, read as the reverse complement.
ACGGACGAACCAAACGCAGCCGAACCGAACGGCCGAACCGAACCGCGATCTGTTCGCCCATCCCTAGAGTTCAGTGTGCAGGGGGGCAACAGCATGTTGGGGGCTCAGTACACTCTCTGCCCAGTAGACAGGCCCGGGGGCCAGTCCTGCGAGGCCGCATGCAGGGGAGGTGGGAGGAGCAGTCTTACAAAGAGCCGGCACAGGTGAGCGGGTGAGCGGTGCCCGGGAGGTCTTGGTGGGAGCTGTGCACCCCATGCCCGACAGTGAGGGGAGGTCGCTTGCACCCAGGCAACCCACGGTACCCATTACCAGGACCCCTCAGCCCACACACAGAAGAGACGCACTGCTGCAGGTCAAGGGTTGGACCCAGCTTTATTGAAGGGATTCATAGCTTAGGAACGTGGGTGAGGGTCGGGAGCTGCGTGTCATTCGGCTGCCTGGGCAACGATGCGGCAGCAGATGGCATCCCTGTTCTCCTCGAAGATGCGGCGGAACGCCCCTCCCTGGGCATGTTGGTACAGGGGCACAGGGCTGGCCCTGTGAAGTGGTGGTGGGTGGTCCAGGGCAGCACCCCCTGTCTCGCATACATTGTGCAGAATGCACACTGCCAGGACGAGGATGGGGGTGTGGTCCAGGTCGAACTGGCTCCTGTTCATCAGGAGGCGCCAGCGCGTCTTCAGGAACCCAAAGGCCCACTCTACCATGCTGCAGGCGGACGACAGGCGCTCATTGAACAGGTGGTGTCCGGGTTGTGCACCACTGGATAGGCCTGCATGAGTCACGGGCTGAGCGGTTAGGCGGGGTCCCCTATCACAACAGGGGCCATGGGAACCCCCTCTATCACATGGTACAGGTTAGGGGTGATCTCCCCATCGAACATGTGTGCATAGAAGGGGGAGGCATGCAGGATACACGCGTCGTGGCTCCTCCCCGACTGGCCTGTGTACACATCTATGAACAGGCCCCTATGATCCACCACGGCCTGCAAGATTGATGGAGAAGGCCTGTTTCCGGTTCATGTAGTCATTCTTTGCATGAGGGGGGCGTATGATGGGAATGTGGGTGCTGTCAATGGCCCCGATGCAATGAAGGAACCCCATTTCCTCGAACCCACGCATCACCTCCTCAGGGTCACGGATCTGGATGACCCGCTCCAAGAGGAGCTCCATGAGCAGGTCACACACATTTTATTTTTATTTATGTAAAATTTATATCCTGACCCTCCTGCCTTCAGGGCAGCCCAGGGCGGCGAACAACATTAATAAAAATGATATAAAATGTTTAAAAACAATTTAAAATACAATATGAGTGGAAACCCCCCACCCCACTCCACCCCACCCCTACCCCTCATGCAGGGCCCTGTTCATGGTGGTGGTGCCCACCCCAAACTGCTCCCCCACGCTCCTACAGGAATCGGGGCTGGCCAGCCGTCACACTGCCATGGCCACGCACATCCCTGGTGGCAGTGGGAATCGCATGTTCGTCTCCTGCCTCTGGAAGTGGGGGTTGAGGAGCTCCCCCAGGCGGGTCAGGAGGGAGCGGGGCATCTGAAAGTGGTCCAACCATTCCCCATCCGTCCAGGTGGCCAACATGTTCTGCCATCAGTCGTTGGAGTAGGAGCGTGACCAGTGCTGTCACAGGGTCGGTAGGGTCACGCGGCAGGCGTAGACGTTGAGGGTCCTTCGGGCCAGGATGAGCTGTCCTTTCTGGGACACCACGGAGCCCAACAGGGCACGGTGTTGGACAGCTGCACGCCTTGCCCATTGCACAATTGCTGCCCTCTGGAGGTTAGCTGCCCTCCGCCTCCATGCCCCCTGGAGGACGGACCTTCGACTGTGCAGCCGTAGCAGGGCTATCTGCTGTAGCAGCATGCGCAGCAGCAGGAGAGCCATGCCCAGGAGGTGCAGCATCATGTCCCTGGGCTGTAGGTACTCATCCCCCGGCAGCATGGTTCTGCAACTCCCCACACCGAGCCTACCTCCGCTGGCACATGCTGTGGCCGCAGCGCACTCTGCTCTATGGACTGTGCCCACACCTCTCTCTCCCCTGGTGGTGCGGGAGCTCCTCTGTGTCCACCCAGCCCGGGGTCGCTGTACTCTGTGTGCTGCTTGCTCCCATGCTACAGACCCTCTGCCCCATGCCCCTACCGCCTGCAGTGGGTCCCTTATAAACTGTGTAGGGCAGTGTGGGCAGGGCACCGATAGGAGATGCACCGGGGGTGTGCTGGGGCAGCAACCGGGTGATGGGTCTGGCTGCGCATCCTTGTGAGTGTGCCGGCCGCATGCCCACCATGGGGGGATGGGGCTGTGTGCACCCCAGGGTACCCCTGGCCCCCCAACTGTGCTACAGTCCCCCCAGTCAGGGCCGGCCTTTGCCTGCTGCAGCTGTGCGTGGTGTGGATACAATGCCTGGCTCAGCTTCTTGGCCTGGCACAGTGCCCGGCCGTGGCCTCCTTCATTTCTCGGCACCTGTGCTGCATCCCTTCTGCCCTGTGTGTGGGCTGCAGCACCCAGTCCACAGAGGGCTGGGCTATCTCCGGCATGCAAGGCCGCCTGTGGGTGAGGGTAGCCACATGTTCTGTGCTTGGCCCGGTCGCTGCATCCCTCCGTCTCCTGCCTGCTGCTTCACTGGAGCGGGCCCCACTCCTGCCATGGCCGGTCGTTCTGCGTGTCCTTCAGCTGGGGGTGTAGGGAGGGGTGGTCACCCTGTGCGGACATGCTGTTGGGGGCCCTCTGGCTGAGCCACGACGTGCAGCTGTTGGTAGGTGACCCCCTGTTGGAGGGGGATGGCTTCCGGCACCTGTCGTGGTACATGTGGATGATGGGTCACCAGGTCAGGGCCCCAGCATGCTGGGTCCAGTCCATCGAGCTTGGCTTCACCCCCCTGTGCCTGCCTCCGTGGGGGCGCCCACCTGCCGTTGTTGTGCCATCGACCACTGTGGAGGTAACGGCGGCTCACCTGCTGATGGAGCTACCTGGTTTCGGCCTTGCCCTGCTGTCTGGGGGTCCCCCTGTTGCTGCCCTGTACACCGGCAGCCTCCTGCAGGTGCGCGGCATCCCACGCACGCTCTAGGATGTGGGGACCTTCTATGGAACCTGGGCTTGCTGTCCCCTGATGTCGGAGGGCTGCTCCGGACCGGGGACCCCTCTGGTGAGGAGCTCGCTGCCCTTCAATCGGTGCAGGACCTTCCAGCTTTGCGGGTTGCAGCCGCCGGAGGGGACCTCCTCCTTCCCCGCTTCCTGGTGGATGCTCATATGCCGTCCCATGGCTTCCGACGAGGCCTGTTCATGTGGGAGGGTCTCGCGCTGGGGTCACCTCCCCGGGAGCGCTCACCAGACCGTCCATCAGTGGGCCCTCACCGCCAGCTGCTTGCGGCCACCCCGGTGCCCTGGCCGGTGCATTGTCCACCCCCCCATGCCTCCGGGTGGACTGTGCACTGCCCTCTGCATCGCGGCTGGCTGCCGCCTAGTTCCTAGGACCCCATCGCCTGCTCTGTGTGACTGCAGCTCCCTGCTGCTGGGGCTGCCCCGGTGCCCTCGCCCGCTCTGCGTGGGTGCTCCCGTGTCCTCCTGTTGTGCATCTCTTGCCCGGCCGTGAGTCCATCTGCACCACCCCGCTCAGCCTGTCAGTGCTTGGGGGCCCCCGTTCCCTGGGTGACAATAAACTGCTGTACTGTGATCATCTGTCCTGCCTTGCTTCTGTTGCTGCTGTGGTGGCTGGGTGCACCTTCTCCTTGGCGGCCCTCCTGCCCCCATCTGTCTGGTTGTGTGCTGGGGGTGTGCTTGGCATGTACTGGAGGGCTCCGGGCCTGTTGGGTGTACGCTGGGTGTGTGGTGTGTGTTCCCCTGGCTGCTTCCCTGCTGGGCGCAGGTGCCTGTGCTCGCTCCGGGGGAGGTATGGGCAGTGGGCGGTCGGCCGGGCACCCCCTGGCCTCACCTGTGTGTTGGTGTGGCCCTGCCCCTCCACTCCACTCCCCTCTGCTGTCTCCCCCTGTTGGTGCGGCCCATCAGTGGTGGTGGCGATGGATGGGTGGTGGGATCATGGGCGCTGGGCGGCTGAGCGTGAGTAGGGGTTGTGCTGTCCCCGGGCTTTGGCCCCTCTGATTCCCCTTGGTGCAGGGGTCAGGGTGGTCTTCCGGGTGGTGGCTCTCGGTGTGTGGGGTGTCCCCATGGTGGTGTCGCTGCCCCCGGCCCCCCCAGGGCCCTTTGGTGCAGGCATTCCCCATTGCCCTGTCCCTTCTCTCCTGTGGCTACTGTTGTCGTGCTGCTGGCAATCATGCGCCTGGGGGCTATGGTGTTGCAGCTGGAGCGGGCGGCATTGGACATGCAGGCAGGGGGGCGGCTGTTCGATGGCATCCGTGAGTGTGCTGCCGCTTTGCTGGGCCCTGTGCCTGTGTCCCTCTGTGGGGGGTTCTGTTCCTTGGTGCCCGCGGCCCGATCTGATGGCTGTCTCCACTCCCTCTGTCCCCTTCAGTGCAAGCCATGATCGTGGAGCGGACCCGGGAGTAGGGGGAGTTGCTGGAGCTCCTCCTGCACGTCCTGGAGCGACTGCACCAGCTGGACCGAGTGCAGGCCATAGGGTTCTGTCCCAGGCCTGCCTCTGCTGGCGCTGTCCCCCCCTTCTGTTGCCCCCTCCCTGCCCTGTTGTTGTTGCCCGCTGTTGCTGGTTCCCCATATTAATAAAGACTTGTGTTTTCCTTTCCTAGCGTGTCCATGTTGTGCTTTGCTGTGACCTCTCTCCTTGTGCGGGTGCCTCTGCGCGGGGTGTGGGGGTGTTGCCTGTGTTGTGTGGGTACCTTCCCCCCCTTTCTTTGCCCCCCATGTGCCCATCCCTGTGTGCTTCTGCTGCCTGCTGTGTGTGCGGCTCTGCTGTGGGTGTGTGTTGGGGAGGGGGGGCCTGGTGCCGGGCTGTCTGGGCTCTGTGCCGGGGCTCTGTGGAGCCGGCTCCATTGTAGAGGCTGTCATCCCATCTCCCTCCCACCCTGCCCGTGTGGGTCCTGGCAGCTGGGGGCTGGGGCCACGTTGCACGGCTTCGTTTGCCCTCGGTCGGCCATGTTGTGCCATTGCTGTGCCAGGCGGGGCTTCTCCACCATTCCCGGCTGTCCGTGTACTTGCACGGGTGTTTGCCAGGTGTTTCCCGGGATGGGTGTTTGTCTGATGGGAGTTTGCGGGCCCCTCCCCTTTCCTTCCCACCACCCCCTGCAGCGCTGTCCTTGTAAATGTCTCCCTGCTCGGCGATGCTGGGTGTTCGTTTGTGCTTACCCACCCATCCACTCCCTCTGCACCGTCCGTGTAAAAAAGGCCTTAGACACACAGAACGTTCTGGATGTTACCGCAAACATCCAGGAGAAATGTGTGTCTAAAAACACTCAATGGATGAGTGGAGTCTCCTGTCTGTTGTGCTCCAGCGGTCAGGTCCTTGTAGCAACTTTGCTCATTCTCCCAGCCCAGGCTGAAATGGATTTCATATCTTTGCATTTTCCACTTTAGTAAGCTTTGATAAGAACAACCTTGGTTGAGATTATTACTGCTTTGCTGTTTGCATGTGAAACAAAGTGGTTTTTTTTTTTCTTTCCCTGCCTTAAGGACAGTTTGTCACTGAGGGACTTTCAAGGGCTCATTGACAGAGCTTCTTTTTAGGGGTGTAGCTACCATGGAGCAAGTTGAACCCAGGGCCTGAACTCTAAGAGGGCCTTCTGCGAGTGGCCTGAACAGCGCTAGGAAATTTTCAGAGTGGGTGGGTGTGGTAGGGAGCAGTTGAGCACTGCTGGGAAGGACTGCTCCCCTTTAAGAGAAGGAGCTGGCATCAGCCTGGGGGCTGGTGAGGCTGTGGGCAATGAGGGGAAGCAACGCAACAGTGCCTAAAAAGAACATACTGATAATGCAGGAGGATGCTAGCCCTTTAAGAAGTGCCAGTGAAAGGACTGATCCCACCCACTGCCTGACTATAAAGGAAAGCCAAGTCAGACTGAGAGTCAGTCAGTGCCTGATTGAGGACAAGAGAAGCTCTCTGGTGGAAGGCTGAGCAGTAGAGGAGCCTTATCCTCCTTGGTACTGACTCCAAGGCTGGGCAGTTGGGGAAACATGGCCTTAGGGCAGAGGCTTAACACTCTACGCTGTCCAGGGTCCTAACTAGCTGGTGAGTGCTGTGGAATCTGGGGAAACCCATTTGGGGTTTTAGTAAGAGCCCGAGAGGCCGTGGTCTAAAAGGGAACAGGGCCTGACCTGGAGACCCTGCACTGTGAGTAACAGCAGAGAAATTCTGTTACTCTAGAAATGTTATGGAAAGTCCTGGGCAGGGGGAAAGGTGGGCAGAGTGGGGTCCTGTACAAGCAGCAGTGCCTACAATGACAGAGCACCCCCTCCCTCCTTCTGGAAGCTCAGGAGCCAGAGGGGCACCATGCAGGGTTGCCACCTTTTGCAATTTGACCCTAAGACTCCCCTAGGCCAAAATGGGAGTCTCGGGGTCAAATTGCGAAAGGTGGCAACCCACCTACCATGCCATGGCAGGAGTCTGCATGAGCAGGGATTGGTGCTGTCCCTGCTGCCGAGGAAGGGTCCTGCTGGGCAAACATTGCTCCCGCCGCCACTCTCATCCTAGGGCGGCCACCTCTCATGGTTTGACCCTGAGATTCCCATAGGCCAAACTGGGAGTCCTGGGGTCAAACTGCGAGAAGTGGCAACCTCACCCACTCTCCAGCTCCACTTTCCCCCTGGGTCCCACCTTCTATAGGGCCAGCCCTGAGTGGCACAAACCCACATCCTGAGGACTCCTTCATTCATACAGCCACCTGGCAGCTTGTCCCCCGTAGAACGATCCTACACCATTAAAGTCCGTGGAAGTTGTGCTGTAGACTTGAACGGGTGGAGAATTGTGCCCTCCTCGGCCTTGGTTTGTTTGGTCCACTAGCCAGTCATTCGTACAACTTCTCATTTCCCTGCATTTCAACGGTTTGCCCCTTGCATAGAACCATAGCATGTCAGAGTTGGAAGGGACCTGGAGGATCAGGTTGTCCAACCCCCTGCTTGGATGCAGGACAACGGCAGCTACATCATGTGGCAGAGAACACGCAACCATCCAGAAGCAGAGCAGTAGTAAGGAATTCACACAAGTAGGGCTGGGAATACCGGTAAATCCAGAATCCGATAATGCCGGTACTGGGCGTACCGGCATTATCGGATTCAACCCGGTAATCCGGTCCAGTTACCGGATTCCGGGTACCGGATTTTTTTACATTGCAGCCATTTAAATGAATGGCTGCAATGTAAGCAATGAAAGTCCCACCAAAAAGTAAAAAAAAACCCAAACCCTCCCCGAGTCCAGGCTGCGCGGGTGGAAGGGGGGACACCCCCCACCCACCCTGCCCAGCCTGGATTTTTGTTTAAAAAAAGAGCCCACCACCCCAGCACCAGCGGCCGCGGTGTTCCCGCAGCCGCCGGTAAGTATAGACCCGATCCCTGGGGGGGGGTGTTTAACCCCCCCCAACCCCCCAGGGATCACCCCTACTAAAGTTGAGTGCTTTGCTTACCTTTGCGGAGCTCCGGGTGCGGCGGCGGCGGCGGTGGGCGGTCCGGCGGCCTCAGCTGCCGGCGTCAGAGACACTCTAGGCCTTCCGGGGAACTTCCGGGTTTCCCCGGAAGGCCTAGAGCGCCTCTGACTCCGGCAGCCACAGCCGGCGCTGAGGCCGCCGGACCGCCCGCCGCCGCCGCACCCTCTCTTATCCGGACACCTCTCTTATCTGGATAAAAAGCCTGGCCTCTAATGTCCAGGTATGGTAAGGTTTCACAGTTGTCAATACTTACACAGGCCACAAACCACTTTCTTTTGATTTGCTCCGTTGAAGCCCTTATTAACTGCTTATCCTCCGCTTCTCTGCCGCCTCTTCTTAGGATAGAAGTTTGAACCTTTAGAGCCCTAGATGGTCTGGGCCCCATGTATATGAAGGGCCGCCTCTCCTCTCGTGCGCCACCGGGAGCCTCATGGTTAGGGCTGATGTGGCAGCAGCTGTTACCGCACCGCGATTCCATTCCGCCATTTCGGAATTGCCTGCGCCACACATGTCCGCTTTTCTGCGGACATTCCGCTAATTCCGCTGGCATTCTGCAAATTGCGGAAACTGTCGGAAAACCACTGTTCCGCTATTTTGTGGCGCTGGCGGAATGGCGGAAGTAGCAAAAATGTCATGTTTCCGCTATTTTGCGAAGCCTGTGGAAGTAGCGGAATGAAACTAGCGGAACTGTGGAAGTAGCGGAATGAAACTAGTGGAATGAAAGCCTCTGCCACGCCGTACCACTAATTGCGGAAACGCTGTTTCCGGCGGAAATAGCTACTGCTGCGACATTCCGCTACAACCCTACTCGTGGTTGGTCGGCAGCGCCCCCTTGCAGGTCCTACCCGCCAATGATATGATGTTCATATGATGAGGGCGTGTGGCTTTCTCAATTGCTGTCCCAGCGGTGTGGGAGGCCTGCCAGAACCGGAGTCTGAGCAGATTCTGGAGGCGAAGTCAGACTTTTCTTTTTGGCAAAGTGTTTGGCAGGTGGGGGTAGGGTGGCCGTACCTCCCCTTTAAAAGAGGATGCTTATGAAAAATGCATGTTGCAGGGCTGCGTTGATTCTAGTGCAGCCCTTCCACCATGTATTTTTCATAAGTGTCCTCTTTTAAAGGGGAGGTATTGCCACCCTAGTTAGGGGGTGGGTGGGGGGCTTTTAGGATTAGGGTGAGGGGTATTTTTGTTTGTTTTTAGGGGATTTTAATGTATTTTATGTGCTTTTTAAGCTGCCCTGAGCCATGGGGGAAGGGTGGGGCATTATATTTAAATAAATAAATAAATACCAACTCCTTGTCTTCACCTTCAAGGCTCTTCATGGCCTTGGTCCTCATCGTTTTGCCCTCATTCCCTGCTCTATTCCCACCCAGGAACTTCAACCTTCCTCTGCCACCAGCTTTGCCTGCTCCAGAGCCTCCTGCTCCCTGAACTGACTTCACCCGTTCTCCCACGCTGCCCCCTAGGCCTGGAGCTCCCACCCTGAACACATACACTCTTCTCCTTCCCTGAGTCCAAACCTACCTTGTCCATCAGACTTTCCCTCACTCCTCACCCCCGTTGATTGTTCCTCCCTTCACTGGGTGTTTTTTTAGACAGATCTGGGGGTGGCCGCGCCCGCTCCAGTGGCAAGGGGTTGAAATAGATGCTGCTGCGCTCTGCCTGCGCACGCCCCTCCCCATAGATCTGTGGGTAGATCGGCAGCTGCTCTAGGCTGCCACTCGCAGCTCTATGGCTGTTGCCGGGGCAACCCGCAGCCGGGAGCAGAGCTGCAGCGGCTGGCTATTCTTTAGACAGACCCCTGTTCTGCTCCAGGTTTGGGCATCTCGCCCCACTCGCGGTGCTCCAGGATGTTCTGGAGCACCGCAAGCAGAGCTGGCCCCCTGCTCCGGCTCACCCGAAGGTGGCCCGCCTTTACACAGATTGGCCATTCAGGGGCGGGATGGAGCAGGTGTCCATCTGAAAACACCCAGTCTTATTCTTCAGATCCCCCACCTCCCCTTGGAACTAAGCTAAGCATGTGCACCTGCAGCTTCTCACCTCTATGAAAGTATCCCTGTCTCTCCCTATGTTCCCCTCTCCCTTCGCTTTCCCATCCTTGATTGTAAGCCCCTTGGGGCAGGGACCTGTTTCTAGTCAAGACTAGCAGCGGCCGGCACATTGCCGGTCCTATATAAATAACACTGCAACTACTTATAACAGTATCTGTAGGAGATCCTTTATTCGTCGGACTGTTAAAAATATGGCGAAAGACAAAACCGTTGGAGGAATAAATGACCCCCCTGTAGATTTAGGAATTAGCAGCCTGTATGGAAGAAACATCTGACCCGTGCCAGTTTATTATTTCTGTTACTCGTATATTGTTGACAGAATGTCTGCCGGGTTGGCTGAATGAATGATACTGGATGTGATCAAAGGTATTTAGCCACAGGCCAGGGGCTGCTAAACACCATGGCAGGAGGCCCATAGCTCGGTCACGGACATAAGGGGCCGACTGGGGAAAGGGGCTCCAGGGAACTTCACACCTCCTAGTCCATCACCCTCCTCCATCCCAGGGCCCCTTGCTCCTGAAAACGTCTTTGTCCTTTCTCCCTTGCCGCCCTCCAGGCCTGGAACTCCCTCCCCGAATGCATTTGATCTCCTCGGGTTGCCCTACCTCCCTTTTAATCCAGGACATTGATGAGAAATACATGGTGCAGGGTTGCACTGAAACCAAGGCAGCCCCACACCATGTATTTTTCATAAGTGTCCTGGATTAAAGGGCAGGTATGGCAACACAACGCTCCCTCCCAACAAACACTTGCCTCTTCCATCGGCCCTTCCTAGCTCCTCGCCCCTCGGATTGTGCTCGCTGATGCGTCCTACTATCACTCAGCGTTCCCTTCTCCCCTGTCACTAAGCTAAACACATGCACCTACAACTTTGCAAATGGCTCCCTGTTTCTCCCTCTTGTTCCCCTCTATCTCCCCTCCCTTGTCTTTCTTAGATTGTAATCCCCTTGGGGCAGGGACCTGTCTCTAATTATGATGCTACAGCAGTAAGTACGTCGCCGGAATGATTATAAATAATAATTATTTTATTTTTCAAAATTGTATTTATTACAATATTTATATACCACTCCCTCCTGCCCAATGGCAACTCAGGGCGGTGAACAACAATGTATACAAATACAAACTATAAAATACAATATAATATCACATCTTGCTTTAACCATAAAACAGCAGGGCCCGAGAAGAATAAAAACCCGTTACCCTAAACAGGAAAGACACACACCCCTTCCACCCCCACTACCCATCCCCCTCACCAAATGCCTGGGGAAACAGCCAGGTTTGACATTGTCTATGGAAGGAGGGGAGATCCAGAGAGAGGTGAATCTCTGCCGGGAGGGAGTTCCATAACCGCAGCACCGTCACCGGGAACGCCCTCTTGAACGTCGCCACCCGGGAACCCCGGGGGGACAACTGAGAGGGCGTCTCCGCGTCTAAGAGGACACGGGGGATGAGGTGGGTCTCACAGGTACGGAGAGCAGACCAGTTGTGCTTGCTGCCAGCAGTTCCTATACTTGGTTAAAACATTTTCCTAGCAGAATGATTATTATTATGCTCTAGGCCTAGTCACTCATCTGAGGTTTTACACTAAGAAACGGAGGGGACAAACCTGGAACGCATCTTATTTATGGGGGAAAGGCATTTACATGAGGGCGATAGTGCCCCTCTACCCCCCGTTACAAGTCTGTTTCTCAGCAAGCGCTTAATCTCGGTGGCAGAGCCTTCCACGTTGGCTCAGACGATCACCTACCACTAGATGCCAGTGAAAGCTCTCGGCAATCAGCCCTAGCCAAAGAATCTCTTCGCATTTGCAATGTTGTCTCTGAAAACGTGGGAAAGGCTGCTTCTTGGTATGAGTCACTGGCCTTCTCGCGAGCAATAGAGAAGGAAAGGAATTTCCCAGGTGTCTGCTCCTATGTAAATGCACCACTGGCTCATTAAAACCTGAAATATATGGAGTCGGTGGTTTGCCCGGTGGAACAGAGTTCCTTTCAGCTGCCTCTGTGGAGTGGGTTGATCTGAATACATTATGAGAAGCTTTAAATAACAGCGAGAGTTTAGATGATTTATGGGTAAGTCACTGAGTTGAGACCCAGGAGATCTGGCCCACTGACCTTTACTGAGATTATGGGAACCTTTTGGAGCCTGTGGCCTCTTCACACAGCTTCCTTTAATGGGTCCCACTGCGCAGCTAAGTTGGAAGGGGCCCAGGTGCAAAAATGGACTTGGGCCCCTTCGGTCCCACCCAGACCCCACCCAGGGGTCACCTTACTGATGGGCAGGTGCATTCTGGGCCACGGCGGGCTAATGTGGGGCAGCGTCTCGTCTGTTTTCACCCAACGTGCATTTCAGGAAGGAGGGAATCCTTTCTCCAGCCACGTCCGTGCAGCAAACCCACTCCTTTTCATCCTTGTTTGTTTTCCCCTATAGCAATGCATTCACACAACGGTTGATTCCCCTGCATTTCCCTCCCTGCTTCCCACAATGCAAAGGGCATGGAGGGCTGCTTTTGTGATACCCCCCACATGTAATGTTCTGGAAGTAGCATGAGGAAGAGGGAGTCCTTGCTCTCGGACTCTCTGGCTATGCCTCTCTGGTCACTGGGAGGTAGGAAGTGATGTATTCAAGAAGGAAGCTTGCTCTCTGGACTAATCCATACCGCACAACCCCATTGCTACTTGATAGAAACAGACCCCTGTGAGTTCTCTGCATTGAATGCAGGATCTTCAGGCGCACAAGGGAAGTGGTAACAATTTTTTCCAAACACTCAGAACTGGGCTTGTGCCACTCCCCACAGATCCACATTAGGGAATTGCCTTGTATTTATTTAGCAGGGTGAAACAAGTGGTAATTTTGCTAGGGAGATGGATGTTATGTGAGTGGGTGCTAAATAGGGTGGCCAGAGGGGCAAATTGTAGAGGACAGTTATGAGAAATGCAGGTTGCAGGGCTGCAACCTGAATTTCTCATAACCGTCCTCTAAAATTTGCACCTCCGGCCACCCTAGTGCTAAATCGGCTGGCCCTTAATTTCTCCCAGTGCCTCAGTTTACCCACCTGTATAATGGGGATAATATGTTCTCCTACCTTTTGCCTTGCCTCTCTGTTCAGCTATACAAAACACCTTTGTGTTACAGGCAGCCCAAAAGCGGTAAAATCTGGAGTGTGCCACAAAATGCAGGACACTTGAGACACCTGCATGGACCTCCCACATTTTTAAAGATTACCTTGAAAACCATGTGACTTTTTCCTCTCTGAAAAATTTCCCTTTTCATGAAAAATTGCTCTGCGTGGAGGGAAATTTCCCTCTCTGGTATCACTAATGCCCTGAGCTCCCCCTGCTGGGGAAGAGGAAAATGAATTCTCGTGTCCCTTTCTTAGGTGGCCCCCCTACCCCACTTTCTGACAGGCCCTCCTCCCCCAACAATGTTTCCGGGTAACCCAGGTTCACCTGGAAATGTTGGGTTAAAACTCAGAGACTAAGGGAGGGATGTTACTCTTCACGAGGCCTGCGCATGGGGTCAAGTATCTGCATTTGTGTTTTTAGTATTCACATTTATTTTTACCTTTGCCCAATATGGTAACAGAATTTTCCCATCACCACCAATGTGGAAAATGCAGTCAAGACGGGCTCCTTGCGTCTGGGTTATTTTGGCACAGAAGTGCAGTGAGGAGGCTCTGCCATTTTGGCAGGCCTGGACAAAAAAGCAGTCAAGGAGCAGTCCAAATCCAAGGTGGATTTGTGCTAGGGATGGGCGAACAGATCGTGTTTCGGGTTTGGCTGAGTTTGGTTTGGCAGAGTTTGGTTTGGCTGCGTTCGCCGGGTTCGGGTTCTGCCATTCGGAAAAAATTATCACGAGAGCACGTGAAGCCGTATTTGCGCCGGAAACTTGAAATTCGAGTGCGTGCGGAGCTGTGTGGCGAGTGAGTGTGTGTTTGGCTGGGTGGCTGTTCGGTTTGTGTGTGTTGGCTGTGGTTGGGTTGGGTTTGGCTGTGTTGCTGTTGGGGCTGTGGTTGGTGAGTGTTGGTGTGTGTTGTGGGTGACTGTTTTGGCTGTGGGTGATTGGTTTTTTTTTAAAAAAATGAATGCTTATTCGGCAGCTGGGGACCAACTTGCCGCTTGAGGAGGAGGAGGAGGAAGAGGTGTCGCTGGCACTGCCCCGACTACACCTCTGGTGGTGGTGTCCGGCTCCTCGGCTGAGGAGCAAGCGGCGGGCACAGGAGGTGCTGCCAGGTTTGTAAACTTTTTTTTTTACTTTGTGGACAAGAAAGGCTCCAACCGTTAGAGTGAGCTCAATGGCGTGTGGGTGGGTGCCTGGGTGGTGGGCATCAGTCAGGCACAAACAGTGGGCATCAGTGGGTGGCAGCAGATGTCTGCCACAGAGAGAGGGTACTGTAGTGTGGGGGGGCTCTGCATTAGCAGCACCCCCACCCAAACATGTGCCAGGCTAGCAAATGTCTCCACTCTCCAGTTGCCATTCCATTCCCTATGCACCTCCAAATAAGGGCAGGATTTGCACATGCCAGCCAGGGTCTCCCAAGCACCCCAGGGAGCGCAGGATTTTCACGTGCCAGCAGGGGCTTTCTAGTTGCAATCCCTATCATCCCCTAGCATCTCCGGGAGGGCAGGATTTGCATGTGCTTTCTAGTTGCAATCCCTAGCACCCCAAGGAGGGAGGACTAGAGGCATCATCATCATCATAAATGCATGATATTACTTTGGTGTTCTTAATGTGTTCTCATTTCAGAGAGGAATTGGATGCCGGCCCCAGCACTGCTGCCAGGACCAGGCCAAGAAGGAGGAGGACCCCTAGGCGGAGGTCGCCACTGCCAGTGACACCCCCAGACATTCCGCGCTGGCAATCGGATGTTTGGAGGTTTTATGACAAGGGCGACAGAGTCGCCACATGCAAGGTAAGACACGGGGACTGGAACAACAGGGAATGAATTGCCCTATGACCTATTAGGAATGGAAGTTCCCTGCAGAGAGAGATTGGCCACCCAGTCCACCCACTTGTGGAGACAGAATGCAGGCAGGGCTTGACAGACCATTGGTCTGACACAGTACGGCACTTCTAATGTTCCTTTCTTTTCCTGCTCTTTTTAGATCTGCCATAAAAGATTCTGCCAGCAGAGGGAGGGGACCACATCAGGGCTCATCGGCCACATTGAGCGCACCCATGGCCTGAGAATGAGGCGGCAGGTGGAGGAATCTGGTGTGGCCATGGAGCCTCAGCGCCAGAAAGGGGGGTAGGGGAAGGCAACCCAGAAGCGAAGGCATGTAAGCCCTCCCCCCCCCTGATGTGGAGACCCCTGGGCCACGGGAGAATGAAGAGGCCAAGGCATTTAGGGCCCAGTTGCAGCGGCCCACCCGGGGACTTCATGGCCGAGGTCCAGCAGTCTGCAGCCACCATGGAGAACCGCCTGGTGGAGCAGTTACAGGTGGTCCAGGTGGAGAGGCAGAAGGTGGAGGCGTATGGCCAGTATGTCTCCACTGAGATGGACCGCCTGCAAATGTACCACCAGGAGCTCTCCAGGTGGCATCGGGACGTGGAAGGAGCCCAGAACTTTGCCGTCTCCCACGGCTATGAGCTGCCAGAATCCCGGGTGGCCGGCCCTCAGTCCTGTGCTGCACCTCAACGGCTGTTGCCTTTCCCCCAAGTCCCGGGGGACAGGCCCAGAGACTCCTAGTTTAAATTTGTAAGTTTCCTTTGAATGTTTGCTTTTGTTTTTTATGTTGCTGTTGGTTGGTGTTGTTTTGTTGTTATGTAAATAGTTTTAATAAAAGTTGTATTTATTTTTACGAGCTTCGTTTGACCTGTCCAGTCTTTTCCCTATGTGCTGAAGTTGGTGGTAGCAGCAGGTACAGGAATGCACACAGGCAGGCAGGCAGGCAGGCACATATAAAATGTTGTGTGTTATATTCCATCTCATTATGGTAGGTTTGCTGCATGCTGGATGTGGGCAATGGGCTTTGGGTGCATGAACACAGATGGGAGTTCTTCCTGGTTCTGGCAGGTGGCAGCCAGGGTAGCTGGATACACCTATCTCTCCCCCTCTAACCCCATCTCCCTCATTCTAGCTGGGAACCTCTTTCTCTCTCTCTGGCCATATAGTAGGGGTGACAGCATGGGTTGGATCGTGCCTGTCTCTCCTTCAAGCCATGGGTGGACTCTCTCTCATTTCTCTCTCTCTTGGCAGCAACCTTGGCGGGCAGACAGGCACCTTGGCATGAGAGGTGGAAAGGCAGGCTGAGGCAGGCTTTTACTTGGCGGCAACCTGGGGTGCAGAACCTTGGCACTGAGAGCATATAGGCCTGGCAGCAGCAGCTGTTCCTTGATGCCATGGCATCATGGCACAGACAGCATATAGGCCTGGCCTGGGGGCCATTGGCACTGGAAGAAGCAGACATTGGTGGCCATGGTACAGAACCTTTGGCACGGATAGCATATAGGCCAAGGGCTGGGAGCAATCTCCGTGAGAGGAATGACGGCAAATGGGAGGAGGTCTATAGACTGAGGTGAGACAGGAAAGCAACTAAAACTTCCCACCCACACCTAAAAATACCCACATACTGGATCTTGGCCACAGCCCTCCCTGCCTGTAACTTGACCCCAGGACCCTGGCAGTAGGTGCTTCTTGATGCGGTGGAACGAAAGCGCAGTGTGTGAGGAATGATGGCCCCAGACCCATGACGGTGGGTCCTGGAGCTAGAGTGGCAGCTTCTGGATCTTGGCCACAGCCCTCCCTGCCAGTAACTTGGCCCCTGGCAGTGGGTCCTGCGGCTGGAGTGGCTGTTTCTTGATGTGGTGGAATGACATCGTCTCCGTGCAAGGAATGATGGCCCCAGACCCATGTCGGTGGGTCCTGGGGCTAAGGTGGCAGCTTCTAGGTATTGGCCACAGTCCTCCCTGCCAGTAACTTGGCCCCAGGACCCTGGCGGCGGGTCCTGGGACTGGAGGGGCTGCTTCTTGATGTGATGGAATGACAGCGTAGTGTGCGAGGAATGATGGCCCCAGACCCATGATGCTGGGTCCTGGGGCTAAGGTGGCAGCTTCTAGGTATTGGCCACAACCCTCCCTGTCAGTAACTTGGCCCCAGGACCCTGATGGTGGGTCCTGGGGCTGGAGTGACTGCTTCTTCATGCGGTTGAATGATGGCTCTCTGTGAGTGGATTGACGGGCCCCAGAACCCGTGGCACAGAAAGCATGGGTGGCATTGGCAGCAGCAGCAGACACTGGAGTGCCGGGGCACAGAAACAATGGTACAGACAGCATATAGGCCTGGCCTGGTGGCCATTGGCACTAGCACCAGCAGACATTGGTTGCCAGGGTACAGAACCCTTGGCACAAACAGCATATGGGCCTGTCCTGGGGGCCATTGGCACCAGCAGACATTGGTTGCCAGGGTACAGAACCCTTGGCACAAACAGCATATAGGCCTGGCCTGGGGGCCATTGGCACTAGCACCAGCAGACATTGGTTGACGCTGGGGGCAGGCACTCACGTGGTGTGTCATGAGTGGCAGTCAGGCAGATTGAGGCAGGGTTCGAACTTTGCAACCTGGGCAGGTGGGTGGGCAGGCAGACAGGCAGCGTGGCATGAGAGGCAGTAGGGGAGGCAGGCTTTGAGCTAGTCAGCCTGGGTGGGCAGACAGGCACCTTGGCATGGGAGGCATGAAGGCGGACTGAGGCATGCTTTGAGTTTGGCGGCAAGCTGAGCGGGCAGACAGGCAGCGTGGCATGCGAGGCAGTAGGCCAGGCAGTCTGCGACCAATATTGACAGCAGGGCACTTAGCTACGCTAGCAAAGACTGTGCAGCATGAGAGAGCGAGAGCTAGTCAGTGTCACATAGATGGGCCGAGATCGTGTAGCCATAGGCCGGCTGGCAGGCTTACAGTTTCCCAATGCCAACCTGCGTTCTGAGGTCAGTCAGATAAAGCGGCTGAGGCCATCTACTATAAGAGAGAGAGGGGGAGAGAGAGAGGCAGGGTGGGTGCCAGGCTTTGGGAGGGAGGGACAGCACCTCAGCAGCACAGGAACCGTAGCCCTAGCCCAGATTGAGGAGGAGGAGCCCCGTCCCGACTGCCCCTGGCATGGGATGGCGTGTGCCACTGCACCATCACTCCTTGTCCAGGGGCAGTTTGGGGAATCCCAGCAGTGGAAGATTCACCTTCAGGAACAGCAACTGCTCCACCAACTTGGCCCCCAGTCTCAGGCGGTGCGGG
>QEPC01003143.1:6750686-6778902 GCA_003113815.1 Sphenodon punctatus | reverse complement strand
GTCAGAGATGCTCTAGGCCTTCCAGGGAAACCCGGAAGTTCCCCAGAAGGCCTAGAGCGTCTCTGACGCCGGCAGCCACAGCTGGCGCTGAGGCCGCCGGACCGCCCGCCACCGCCGGAGCTCCGCAAGGTAAGCAAAGCAAGCACTGAACTTTAGTAGGGGCCATACTTACCGGCGGATGTGGGGACGCCGCGGCCGCTGGTGCTGGGGGGTGGGCTCTGAGTCTTTTTTTAAACAAAAATCCAGGCTGGGCAGGGTGGGTGGGGGGTGTCCCCCCTTCCACCCGTGCAGCCTGGACTCGGGGAGGGTTTGGTTTTTTTTACTTTTTTGGTGGGGCTTTTTACATTGCAGCCATTTTTAAATGGCTGCAATGTAAAAAAATCTGGTACCCGGAATCCGGTAACCGGACCGGATTTACCGGGTCGAATCCGATAATGCCGGTACGCCCGGTACCGGCATTACCGGATTCTGGATTTACCGGTTTTCCCATGCCTACTCTCCACCCCTGTTGCCTGGAAGTCTGCTCCTCAGCTGACTCCCCCTTCCTGTCACGTTTGACCTCCCAGTGACACTTTTTTGCCACCCGAACGTGATCCGAACTGACCAAACTGTTCGGTCATTTCAACGTTCGGAATTGAGTTCACTTTGGTAAGTTTGGGTTTGGGTTCGGTCATCCGAACAGGCCAAGTTCAGGCCGAACTCCGAACTTCCGAACCGCATTCGCCCATCTCTAATTTGTGCGGTACTTGCCAGGGTCTATTTTGAGGTCTCTGCTGCCACATTGTGCTGGAAATTGTGTGTTCACTCGGAACCTGAAGAATACACAGCCCTAGTATTTGTGGGTAATTTCAGACATGACGGGCCTTTTGGCCCGCCACGCTGGACCAGGATCTGTCTTGAATCCCAGTCCATGATCAGACTGGCCGTCCATCAGACGTGCTGGCCTGATCACAGAGGGGAATCTCGGAGGGGCTGCATGGCGCAACGTGCAGCCACTCAGCCCGGCCCACCTCACGTGTCCCTGGCCACCTATCCTCGGGGAGACAGACGGGCGGAGAGGCCAATCAGGCCGCTGCGGCCGATCCTGTCCCGTGGTTGGGACCCGATTCTGGGACGGGTTTGGCAAACAGATGTTCATCGTGGCCATTGCCAGCCCCATCCCGGATCGTAGCCAATGTAACCACGGTTCTAGAGGTGAGACTGGCCTCACCTCTAAAACCGTGGCTAGCTCTGAACCCCGCCAGGAATTCACCGTGGTGAACATCTAGCGGGGCTCAAACAGACGTTACCGCGCTCGCTGCCACCACACGGAAGCCACTGTGGTTCAGTGTGCTGAGCAGTGATCCCGTAACGTTTGAAAATACCCTGTGTTTTGACTACGGAAGCTGAAAAGGGCTTTTTTTAGCGTTTGCGTTTCACTGAAACCCAAATGCAAATGCACAGCCCTACTCCTCGCCCACGTTCATGTGAATTGAAACCATTCCCCCTTAGATAGAAGCAGATTACTCCAGAATGAACATTGCATGCAGCCAAGCTCCTAGCGCAGGGGTCCTCAACCTTTTCCCAGTCACGAGCACTGGAGTGATGTAAGTCACTACTTGGGGGCACTGCCTCATTTGCATGAATCATTTGCATAAATATGCATAGATTCAGTCTCCCCCCTCTGCAATTCAGCTCAGTGCAAACTGAGATAATCAATTAATCCCAACTCACATTGACTTTAATGGATGAAGGACTCTTTCAAAGTGCTTCTGAGCACTACTGACAGCTGGCTTGGGGAGCACTTTCACACGCTGTCTGAGGCTGCACTCTGGTGCTCCTGAGAATCCCTGTCCTAGTGCTCTTCTGTGCGAGTTGTGCAGCACGGGGGCAAGAAATGATTCCCAGGGCAGAAGAACCAGACGTTGTCAGTGTCTGCTGCAAGATAAAGCCAAGTGAGACAGAGAGATTGGACTGGAGTGGAGAATCGTGTTCTCCTTAATCAGGTTTCCCAATAACAACTGGAGAATGGAAAAGAAAACTGCATCTTATAAATGCTATTCTCCTTTATTAAGTTTGCCTCCATGTGAATGTCTCTTTGTAAATTAAAAATAAAAACAATTTGTGGCTTATAGGAGCAGCCAGAAATCCCTCTTGGGCCCATCTGACATTCTGTTCTGTTTG
This sequence comes from Sphenodon punctatus, assembly GCA_003113815.1. Classification (NCBI taxonomy): domain Eukaryota; kingdom Metazoa; phylum Chordata; class Lepidosauria; order Sphenodontia; family Sphenodontidae; genus Sphenodon; species Sphenodon punctatus. Next base: position 6,776,739 of record QEPC01003143.1, on the reverse strand, counting down.
CGAGACACAAAAAGGTTTCAGTCCATCTCTGCAGAGTGTGTGGTGCTTTCCCACTGTCACTAGGATGCATTGTACAGCACTCAGCCAACCATGTACTATTGTTAATCATTTAATCAACAGCAGTGTTCAAAGTGCTTTACGATCTTTGTCTAATTCATAACAACCCTGTGAGGTAGGTTGTTGTTACCATTTTACAGATGAAAAACTGAGGCTGAGCAATAGCCAAGACTTCCTAGTGGCTAAGAAAGAATTTGAACCCTAGTCTTCCAATTCCAAGTCCAACACCTTATCCATAGGCTACACTGGTTCTCACAGGATCTTGAATATAGCATCTAATAACCTCTGCAATGTGATAAAATACCTTTCAAAGCAGAGGTATGATTTGATTTTCTTTTCAAGTCTTTGTTTAGCTTAATGAACTGCTGTTGCAGTCAAGAGAACTGCTCCTATGCTGCCCTCATTTACACCTGTGAAACCCCACTGGCGTTAGCCCTTATTGCGTGTCTATATTGCAATAGTGGCCTGAGAGACCTAGTGTGATCAGAACTGGTCATCATGCAAAGTAGTGTGCAGACCCAGAGCAGCAGGCAGCCCAAGCTCTGGAGTTTGTAGAGCTGAATAGAGAGATACAGCAAAGGGTAGGAGAAAGTATTATCCCCATTGTACAGATGCTGCACCTCAGGGGAAGGGTCTACAGCCACGATAAGCCTTGCCATAGGGTGAGCCAACCAACAAGGGGCCCAGGGAAAGGCTTTAGGAGTGTGCACCAGGAGCCCATGTTGTTTTCCGTTATCGTTTTCATTATAAAAATGTGTCATTTTTCTTAACGAAATGTCGTTTTTGTTATCATTGTCGTTATCGGTATTGGTACTGATTTTAAACGAAGATTTTGTTTTTTGTATTGTTATTGGTATGGTATACACAGAATATCATATATAATTATTATTATTAGACATTTATATAGCGCCAGTCGTATATATATATATATAATATATAGTATGTGTGTAAATATATAATTGTGTGTGTGTATGTGTATATATATAATATACAGAATCTAAGCTAAACCTAGCCTATGTATAAATAAATTTTATTTTAAAATAAATAAATTTAAATAAATAAATAAATAATGCAAAATATTGTTATCCTATAATCCTTATATATACAAATCTTATATATGGACAGGGGGAGACAGACAGGGGATGGGAGAAGGAAAGCCCAGAGGTATATCCACTATCTCGAATCTATCTCTATTCTATATCTATCATCTAATATATGTATCTAAATTATACTACCTCTCTCTCTCTCTCCCTCTAGGTATTTGTGTACAGGGGGAGACAGGCAGGGGACGGAAAAAGGTAAAATGTAAGGGTAAGGAATAAGGATTGGAAAGGTAAGATGGCAGGGATATATATGGGAGGATTTTTAGTGCAAGGACCAGCAGATTCTGCAAATGCACCCTGACAGAGCAATAGCTAACACAGAACCAGAGTCAAGCAGCCCAGCCCTGCAGTATGAAAGGTTGCAGTGCCCTCTCCCAGAGCTCCCCTGATTGGTTCTGAGAGGCAGGAGGCACCGAGCAATCACAGGGTGCCATTCAACTGCCTGGGACCTGCTTGCACTGCTCATTGGCTTTACATCTATCAGGTCCTTCCCCTCCCATCATATGCCCAGTTCAAGAGTTCAGCACTGTTTCTGGCTCCGAGATGTCTGCTCCCTCCTCCCCTCGCCACATTTCCCTCCAAAAAAACATCTGCCAGGCTGCTAGGCAATAAAAAAAATCAATAACGACTTTTGTTATCGTTATTGATTTCGTTATTATATTTTGTCATTTTCATTATTACAATAACAATAATGAAAATGACAAATTTTGTTTTCATTATTGAGATAATGAAAATGACATGCACACCCCTTAAAGGCTTGTCTTCTTGGTCCAGGTGGAATCTTGGAAGTTCATCCTTGTAGCCCCTGCCCTCCTCCCCCATGGGGCAGAAGGATCCTGCCAGGACAGGGGATCGTGGAGTAGGGTCAGCTCAGCCCGGGGACGTAGCTACTGTGGAGCCCGGGCCCTGGACTCTAGAGGGCCCTCTGTGGCAGTCACTAGGAAATTTTCAGTGTGGACGAAGGAGGAAGTGGGGCCAGCGTTCTTCCTCCCCCCCCCACTCTGAACATGTTCTAGCAGTGTCCAGGCCTCTTGCGAAGGGCCCCACCAAGCAGCAGGCTTTCAGAGTGGGCAGTGCCCTGCCCAGTCTTAAAACTTCCTTCCTGGTGGGGTTGCTGCCACTCTGAGGGATTCACGGGAAGACAGGGCAGCACCACAACCTTTTCAAGGGGAATCTGAGAATGGTTAGGAGCCTTGGGAGCGCCACTGCTTAGGGAGACACCACTGCCTTGCCCTTACGGGGGGTGTGGCGGGGGTGGACTCTAGACTAGGGGACTGGGAAAGGCCCTCTCCCAATGGGCGGTAAATATCCCTAGGGACAAAGAGAAGTAGCCATGTCGAAGGGAGCAAGGCGGTAACCCATCGGCACTGGTGAGAGCTCATCTGGAGTACTGGGTCCTGTTTTGTCATCCCGTTCCCATTGAAGATAATGGGAGTTGAGCCACTGACTTCAATAGGAGCTGGATTGTGCCTGTTGACAAATGGGAGTAGGTTCAGAGGAGGGCAAGAAAGATGATTAAAGGGACTGGAAAGGGAGTCTTACAAGAAAGGTTGAAAGAACTGGGTACGTTTAGCCTTGCAAAGTGGAGATTAAGGGGAGACATGATCGCCATCTGCATTGCCCTGTACTGGAACCAATGCAGCCCTGCACCATGTATTTTTCATAAGCGGCCTGGATTAAAGGGGAGGTATAGCAACCCTACCCCACACCGTGCCCTGGTGAAAACAAGGGCTGCTTCAGGACCCTGGACAGAATGGAGTCCAGAGTGGTCTCCCTGGGTTGCCCTGTGGTAAGGCCAGCCCCGACGTAGACTCTCTAATATTGGAGATTTTCAAAAAGAGGCCAGACGGCCATCTGTCGGGGATGTTGTAGCTGCAGTCATCTTGCATTCAGGCAGGGGGATGGACTAGATGACCCTTGAGGTCCCTTCCGGCTCTAAGATTTTGTGATTCTAAGTGGTTCTAGAGAGAGGCTGGGTTTGGGAGGGGGTACAGGACTCCCCAAAAGTGGGTGTTTTTAAATGAAATGCTACCCCGCATGGCCACCCAGGAACCACTCATCCAACCGCCCATTTGAAGGTGGGGGGGGGGGGGAATGCACGCTCCCGTGAGCCACTCAGCACCCACTCACGGCCATTCACGGTGCGCTGTTGAGATAGACGGAGCGCGCCGTCCAGGGCAAGCCAAAACCGTGTGTGCCAATGGGCACCTGCACATCCCCTGCCTGTACGAATCGGGGTGGCCACCCACCCCGGCAGACAGGTCCCCTGCCCAGAGGCACTGCGAGCGGGGGACATGGCTGTTGCAAGTCACAGGAACTGGCCGCGAGTGCTGGGGAGCCCGGTTCCCCATCGCTCACGGCCGGAACATGCCCATTTCAATGGCCGCTGCTCCGTAGCTCTGCTGCTCAGCAACCGCAGACGCTCCCCTCCCCCCACCTTGCTCGTTTAAAAACACCCTTCATCAAGCCCCTCCAAAATGTTACCAAACCTAGTGTGTACCCTGTACCCACCAGTACCCCCTTTCATCTCTCTCCTGAATTACATAGTCTGGAGCCACCAGTGAGACTCACCATTAGAGTAGACAATTGCAGGATGAATGGTGCAGCAACAATAAGGCCATATTGTGCCAGAGTCAAGATAAAATCATTCTTAGGGAGTCATTCATATATCTACTTCCCTTGCATTCTCTTTTCAGCCCCCTCCGCACCTGCTGCCGAGTCATTTGGCTCACTTCTTTCCGGACCCCTTATAATTCTGCCAGATCTTTGATTCAGGGCAGCCAGCTCCAAACACGGCGTTGTAGGCCTGAAAGTGCAAAGACCTACTTCCTTTGGAAGATGGCTTTTTGTGGGGATGGACGTATTTTACAAGTTCAAAGGGGCTTTTTATCTTCCAGGGAATGAGACTGAGGGCTGGAGCGGAGCTAGCTTTCATCAGCTTTGGTGGCTTCCTCAAAGGCCTGGGAAATCATGCACAAATTTGACTAATGCAAGGATATGAAAGGCAGGCGTCTTTCTCTGTCGGAGAAATCATACCCCTCTTCCATTCCTTTTCAGAGTGCTGTCATCTTCTCTTTGGTCATGGTTTCTTGTGTCCCTCACGTCTGCGTCCTCTGAAAAGTCTTTGGATTCAAAGCAACAAGCACTAAAGGGGAGTACATTTAGCTGCATTAATGCCAGAAAGCTATAATTTAGGTTTCAATACACAGCCTCCTGATTCTCTTAAAGCAGGGCTAGGAACACTTTTCTCTCCTGTGGACTACTTTGAAAATGAGTACAAGTGCTGTAGGCCTGATAGGCAGGGGGCAGGGTACTGAAAGGATGTGTTCAGGATGGGGAATGAAAGGGAGGGTCCAGAGCATGGATCTATGCCATGGATCCATCCCTTGATGATATGACTGTCTAGTCTCAGCATCAGGCACTTTGCTGGCACTATATAAATAAGAAATAAGAAATAAAAAACCAATCCCTGTCTTTGAGTGCGCGAGCCTTGGCTGATCGCCGTATACCTCTCAGCCTTGTCTCTTCAAATAAACTTTTCTTTCTTATATTGACACAACTTTAAAACTTCAGTGTCATTGTTCCTAATTCTGGGTAAGGAGGCTTAGCTGTGGGCTGGGGCCCGTTCCCCAAACTCTCATCCCCACTCCCTTCCCTGAATTCAGTCTTTTAGAGCTTGAGGGTAAAGGCTAGACCAAGGGCTAGATCCAGGAGTTGGAAAGGGAGCAAACAAACAAAAAATGGTCTGTAACAGAGTGAAGCCTAGTAGGGCTGTTGGCCCTTTAAGAGAGGCGGTGTGGGCCCAAAGCCATGCCCACTCAGCAGTATAAAGCTTGGAGGCAAGAGGTGAAGAGGCAGTCTCTGCCTGAGAGTTGAAGGAGCAACATCGTCTTGATGAAGAGCCTTCTCACTCTATGCTCTCCAAGGTGCTGAAGGCTGGAGAACCAAAGTGGAGCCAGGCAAGTGAGAGACGCGGTGCCCAGGAGGGAGCCTCCTGCCTGGGGAAGGCTTACTGTGAGCCAGGGGCTTTGAGGCCTGGCTCCTAAGAACTTTGGGGTTTGTTCTAGGTTGCTCCTGAGCGAGAGTGTGCTGGGCCTGCAGGGTGGAGGCGGATGAGCCAGTAACCCAGGGACTGTCAATAGCTGCTGTGGACATAGAATAAACTACTGATGCTAATTCCCTGTATAACTGAGTATTTGGGGCCTGATCCTGACACTGCTCGCCACACCTCACTGACAAACTGTCACATGGTTGTCAGCCGGATTTGGTCCCTAGGCCGACCGTTCACTCCCCCCCCCCCCGGGGGTGAAAATATAGATGCAGCTGCTCCCGCACCCGTGTGTGTGTGTGCGTGTGTAGGAGATGGTGGCCACCACCCTTAGGCTCAGGTCAGGGCACAGAATAAATGTGCGCCTGATGGGGCTGGCAGGCAAGCCTGCCCCCTGGTGGAAGAACAGAATAAATGCACAGCCAGATGGGCCTGCTGCCCCCAGCGCACCCTACCCCCTTCTATGATGGGCAGCCATGGTGGCCAGTCAGAAGCAGCCAGCCATGGTGGCCCCCGATCTCTGGTGGGGATGGGGCTGCAAACAGATGCTCTGGCCTGCTATGTCCTGCATTGGCCTGCCTGGGTGGCCTTTCGCCTGGGCTGTGTGCCCGGGATCATCCAGGGGACCAGTGCCAGGCCAGGACAGCAGCTGGTCCACATCTGATGGCCTGGAAACTGACATGATGGTGAATCTCTTGCCCAGGCAGACCTTAGTGGGCCCTCGTCATGTCTGTTATAACCCCCCTGTCGTAATGAAAAGCGATACTTTAGGAGCTCCCTACACGTGCCTAGCACTTTTTGCTGTTCACCCACAAGGTGCTCCCCCGGCTCATGCGATTACTGAAACAACGTTGAGCCTTGATCGGCTGATAGTTTGGCGTGCAGGCAAGCACGGGGACCAGACTGACTGAATAGGATGCTTGGCAGGCATTTTCAACAGAGTAAATTATGCACTCGTCTCCAAGAGAGGAGTCATTAAGAAGTCTCTTGGCCTTGGAAGAAGTTTGCTGTATGAATGCCATGAATGCCATGCACTGCCATGCAAATCCTATTTCTTTGGTGAAAGCTGTTGCAAATTTAAATGAAAGGGGACATTTTGTGGGTTTGAGCTGTGCATTTTTGACCAATGGGTGGGATCCTTTTGCAATCATGGTTATAAGCCTAGGGTCCGCTGCTTGTAATCTGACATCCAAGGCAGGGTTGTCAGCAGCAGGGGACTGAACTGGGGACCTCTTGCTGCATCTGCATGAGCTTCTACCCTCTAAGCTAGAAGACCGGAGTCTAGTAACTCGGTAAAGTAGCAGGCTCATGGACCTGTGGGTGATTTGCCACCTCCACACCATTAGAGGGAGCCACTGTGCCAACCCTCTGGTGCTACAGACGTATGCATGGGAAGGGTGCCCTTTGCATGACTAGGGTTGCTGTTTCTCATGGTTGTGGTTTCGACACTCATAGGCCAGGACGGGAGCGGGAGGGTCAAAACCATGAGAGGTGGCAACCCTACACGCAACACTTTTTTTAGAGTGGGTAGTGGCACAAATCGACATTTGGAATGTTGTGTGAAATTCTTACCCCTGCCTGTCCTTCGGGTTGCCAAGTCCCTGGGTTTGACCTGAAGCCTCCAGGCTTTTATAACGTGGTCTCCAGGTCAAACTTGGCAACCCTGGTCTCTAAGGGTGCAATCTGCTACCTTTAAAGTCAGTAGGTCTTGTCCATGAATCCAGCCACTACACTCAAGCACTGAGGCTGCATTCACACGATATGCTTAGCAAGGGAAAAAAACCTCACCCCTGCCTTATTTGTGAACATGTGCAAGGCTGAGGTGAGGTGGTGCAGGATGCATCGGGTGTGATGCTGGTTAAGTTCTAAAAGTTAAGCTGGACAAGTAGGGTTTGACATTCATGCTAAATCCATCTTATGTATTGCCCATTTCATGTGAAGGGATTTAATCCACACAGTCAGTCAGTCAGTCAGTCTTAATTGCTGCAGGAGGGGAATAGAGGTGGTTTCCCCCCAGAGGATGAATCCCCCACTGCCTGCTAGTGGGGAATATGCATTGATGATAAAAAGAAACAAAAACAAAAAAGGCATAATAATGGGGCACCTATTAGCAGCCAGGAGAGTACCACGGTAACTTTGGAAGCGGGGAAGGGAACGTGGCAACAATTTAAAATGTGGGAATGCAAACTCCAACAGCAAGTACAGACATGAGAAGCCTCATGCAAATACAGCCTGAAAGATGGCGGATCCCTTACCTTTGAGTGCATGGAGGGTGGGAGCAGAGATGAGGGCATGCACTCAAAGATAAGGGGTGAATTCATGGCATATGAGATTCATGATCTGGACCTGCCCTTTCCTTCCCCCATATTTTAAAATGGCCCAACGGGAAGGAAAGATTTCCCCACCCCAGCAAGACAGCCTCCCCAGCTATATCTGATCCAGAAGGCTGCTCTGAACCAGTTGCAAAGGATAGCTTCAAAAGCAGTATTCACAAAAGCTAGGGATGTGCGAACAGAAGTGAGTTCGGAAATTCGGTTCGGTTCAAAAATCGAGTTTGGTTTGGAAGTTCGGTTCGGTCGACCGAACTAGTTGAGTTCGGTCAAATTCCGAACTTCCGAACCGAGTTCATACATTCAGAACCAGTGTTTTAAGCTGTTTTTGGTCTTCTGAACTGGTTTGGATTCAACCGAACAGTTCGGTAAAATTCGAGTTCGGTTCGGAAGTTTGGTTCGGTCGACCAAACTAATCGAGTTTGGTCTGAACTTCCGAACCGTGTTCGCACATCCCTAACAAAATCAACAGCAGAGCATGAGATATTTGCATTCTCTAGTGTGGGAGAGGCTGAATCAGCTCTTCAAAGCATCAGCATCTGGTGCGCATTAACTTGCTAGCTGCTGCCTTTCTTAAAGAGAAAGCTGACCAACAAAGGCTTTCAGTAAGCACTGGGGGGTGGGGGTGGGGTGGGGTGGGAGTTTGTCGTGGCCAATAACTAATGCCTTCTCTGTTGGCGAGGACTGGTTTGCTCCTGACAGGGGTGCCGGTGAGAAGTGGAGCTTTGTTTGAGAACTAGTAGGTGTTGGGTCCCAGGGTGCTGGGAGCTTTTGAAAAGAATGGCCCAGATGCTGTATTCTGTTTAGGTTAAAACAGACGGGTAACTTCCTACCTGCCGACATGGAATGTGGCAAAAGAGGGACGTAAGCTCTGCCCTCTCAGACAAGAAGCTCTACCCCTAACACAAGTGCTGTCTCCCACACACATGTACCTGGCATAGCAGGGAGAAGCCCCAGTGGTGGCAACTGTACTATCTGGGTGCCGCAGTGCTCTGGTGGTGTACGGACATCCCAACAGCTGCCACAGATAAGTACCCTAGTGCTGTAGGAGGGCACACATGGGGGCTGCGGTCTGCGAGCCCTGCTCCGACCCCACCGCCCTGGTTTTTGACTGGGCAGCAGAGCTCTCATCCTATTGGCAGACAGACTGAAATAAACAGGAAGCAGGAAGTGGGAGGTGTTTGTGTGATGGGAGTAGGAGGGCACTAGGTAAGAATAAATGTGCAGCTGGCACACTGGCTAAACATTCTTTGGCTGGGGGGAGGCAGTGGGCTCAGGTCAGAGAATAGAATAAATGTGTGCCCAACTAGGCTGGCCGGTGAGCCTACCCCACCCCTGGCAACAAACATGCGGGTGGCTCTGCCCCTAGCATGCCCCCAGCATTCTTCCCCCTGCTATGATGGGCAGCCATGGGGGTGGGGGGTCCACAACAGGGGCTACCGGCCATGGCGGCCCCTGATCTCCAGCAGGGGATGAAGCTGCAAACAGACATGTGAGCCTGTGCTGGCCTGCCTGGGCAACCGTTGGCCCTGACTGTGGGCCTGGGATCTTCTGGGGGAACCACATCTGGGCTAGCTGCCTACTCAGGCTGGGGCAGCAGCGGGCCCAAATCTGGCAGCCCCGTAATGACATGATGGGGAGTTTCTGGCCCAGACAGGCTATAACAGGCCCCTGTCAAGTCTATCACCCTGTGTCTCCAGTCTTTCTCTAGCTCTGTCTTCGTCCTCCTCAAACCTGCTGCTTGTGCTTGACTGCCTGGCTCAGACCTGATCCTGGCTACTGACGCCACACATGCCAAATTGGCTTTGGCTCTAGGTCTCTGAGCCCTGGTTTCAATTCTTACTTGGTCACCTGACTTTAGGCTCCTGGCTTCTGATTTGGTTACATTTCTTGCTCTAACCCAGGGCCGGCCTTACCAAAGGGTGACCTGGGGCAACCGACTGCCCTGGGACCTGCTATTTTCTCTACTTCTGGAGGTCCAATAGTGGTTGCTGTTTTCCACATGGCAGGGTGCGGGGCCTCCACTCTCTTCCAGCGGGGCCCCAAATATGGCCACTTTGCTCCTAAGGAGGCAAAACTACAGGGGCGTAAGAGGGGTCACCAGGGCCCCCACATTTTAACTTTCCCCTAGACCATGCAAAACCTAAGGCTGGCCCTACTCTGACCCCTGGTTTATGGCCCTTGGCCACTGTCCCAGTAACTTGATCCTCACCCAACATGGGTCCCTGATGCAGCCCAACCTTCTGCCCCCACCTACACTTCATCCCACAGATACTGGACTGGACCATGGCACTGGTTCTGAATTGCCCCTGACTTTGGGCTGGGGTGCTGACACTGGATAAGTCCAGATTGGTTCCGGAGTCTGGACATGTTGGTGATTTTCTGGACGCAACCTGGACATAATCAGTCTAAACGGTCTGGGTCCCGCACGTCTGAGAGACGGTCTGTCCTTCTATGTCCCATTACCCCTGCGCTCGGCTGGGAGCACCTCCCTGTGGGTACCATCGATTAGCCTTGTTCGTACAGGGGGGGCGTTCTCGGTTGCTGCCCCAATGCCGTGGAGAGGTTCGGTGGAGTCCGAGACTGGGCATCTTCTGAAGATGGCATAAGACCTTTGTCTTTGTAAAGGAATTTAGCAGGCAGGATTAGGGGATGGGCGGTTTGCTGGGGTGGTTTGGAGTAGGGTTCTGATGGGGGGTTGGAGTGGGATATCGGGAGGTGGTATTGGGTGTTTTCTTGGGGTGGGTGGGGCTGTGGGATGGTTGTTGGGGTTTTTTGTATTTTGCTTTTATGGATTATTTTTTTTACATGTTGTTAGCTGCCCTGAGCCTTTGGGGAAGGATTGGATACAAATATAAATAAATAAATACATTCAATTAAATAATCGGGAAAGGAGCAACTCTAGCTCATCTATTAGGTTTTTATATCTCTTGGCCCAGACCTATCCATGTGTCACTTGCTTGGAAATGTCTCTGCTTTATAACAAAAGCCAAGGTTGTAGTGTCATTATAAACTGAGCATTGCGGATGGCCCGTTCTACTGGCCCTATAAGGGAAGTCCATTCGGTGGAAGCAAAACATCCAATTAGCCCAGATCTCTGGTAGTGAGAGAACTTGGGACTGAGGCAATTTGTGAAATGGAGGGGAAAACATCAGGGCTTTCAGCACAGGCAAAGGCTTCATTAAAAGTGAAATCCCCCAAGGACTTCTCAGGGACTCTCTCCAAGCACGGCCCCCCTCTTCAACTGGGTAGGCGAATGGTGATGATTATGTAAATGCAGGCCATATTCCCACCCCCTGCCCCAAGAACAAAATGCTACTAGTGGCTCTGAGGAGGTTTCCGTGGTTTAAAGGACTGAAAATTGCCTATTAATGGGCATAAAGTGCCGTAAAGAAAAGATTTGAAGAGTTGGCTCCTAGTCATTGAAATCAACTGAGAGTTTTAACCTTGACTCCAGCCGGAGCTGGGTTAGGCCATATGCGCAAAAGTATCCATTTGATGAGATAACTAGGGCTCTGTTGATACAAAATTATTTAACGTTTCTCTCATTTTCAGTGTTGAATCCTTACCTAGTCCTCTCTACAACCCTCTGAGGTAGGCCATTATTATTCCTGTTTCACGGGTGGTGAATGGGTACTGAGAAAGAGAGACTTGCCCAAGTCAGGCAGTGAGTTTCTGGCTGAGACAGAATTTGAACTCTGGTCTTCCAATTCCAAGTCCTAGATCTTAACCACTAGGCTACACTAGCACAACTTGAAGATTTACCCTCGCCCCCAGATAAAGTAACACAAACCCCAACCAGCTACACAAATATATTGGCCCCAGGGTGAAGTACCACTTACCTCACAGCCTGCGGGAGGGAGAGATTATAGCCCAGGAGTGACCAGACATACAGTGCACATGATCCACTTGATCAAGTTCAGGTGATCTACAAGCCTTCCTGCCTGCTCTGGCATTTCAAGCGCGGACCTGTCAGCTGTCTCCCAGCTCTAGGGCACCTCAACAATTGGTACTGAGCGGAGAGGAACACTCCTTTTAGAGAGAACCTTCCCCTCTGACTGCACTGGAGAAGCTCTTCATGCCTGTCTTTTCCCCAGACACTCTCTTTGGAGTGGGTCCCCTCCCCTCCCCTGCTCCCCAGAGGCAGTTTCCAATGGGCTAGTCCCCCTCCCCACTCTGCAATCTACCAGAGATTAGCTTGTGGTCCACTACTGGATCACAATTTACCTCTTGGCTGCCCCATGATGCTTGATTCATAAAGCTACATTTGGTAGAAGACTAATAGAGAGAACGTTGGTGACCAGAGCAGCATGGACAGTGGCTGCTAAGGACACTGGGAGTGACTAGAGGACTGATTGATTGCCACAAACCCAGCCTTCACACAAACCCTGATCTGGGTGTGGGTATGTGTATTAAACTCAGGGCCCCGATTCTTCTGCAAAAATTCTGCGACGCAAAATTCAAAATTCTGCGACCCAGCAAAGTTGCAAAACACGTCTAGAAAAATTAAAAATGAGTTGTTTATTTATTTGCAGTACTGACATCTTTAAAATTCACACCCCCCCCCAAAACACATGGCAATGCAGAGAGCACAACAAGACCCCCCCCAAAACACATGGCAATGCAGAGAGCACAAGACACCCCCCAAAACACATGGCAATGCAGAGAGCACAAGACACCCCCCAAAATACATGGCAATGCAGAGAGCACAAGACACAACCCCCAACACATGGCAATGCAGAGAGCACAAGACTCTCCCCCCAAAACACATGGCAATTCAGAGAGCACAAGACACCCCCCAAAATACATGGCAATGCAGAGAGCACAACAAGACACCCCCCAAAATACATGGCAATGCAGACAGCACAAGACTTCCCACCCCCCCAACACATGGCAATAAAGAGAGCACAACAAGACACTCCCCCCCCCCCCAACACATGGCAATGCACAGGGCACCGCTGTAAACCATCCCTCCAAAACACATGACTTCCCCTCCCCAGCTGCTAAGGCTTGCCTCCCCCCTTCCCAGGTTTGAAAATGAAGTGCTCCCGCAACTACGGTGGCAGAAGCCACTCCCCCACTCGTCCCTAACCAGCTCCCGGTCTCCCCCCAGCTGCTCCAACAGGGCCTCCCAGAGCAGCGCAGCCAGATGACATCATCCGGCTGCGTCATCCTGAGAGGCCCCATTGGGAGAGGCCAGGAAGAGGCCAGGAGCTGGGACCCAGGTAGGGACGAGTGGGGGAGTGACTGCTGCCGCTGCTGCTAAAGCACTTCATTTTCAAAACAGGGAAGGGGGGAGGCAAGCCCTGGCGGCTGGGGAGGGGAAGCCCCGAGGGTTTGTTCATTCCCCTCCCCCTGTGGAATCTCCTGCCCCACGTCTCCTCAGCGCAGGCTAGAAATTCTGCGCTGGGGTAAGCGGGGCAGGAGATTCCGCGGGGGGAGGGGAATTCTGCAGGAAATTTGCGAATCGCAGACCCGCGTTTCCTTCAGGGCCCTGACTAAACTCTAAGAAACAACCACACACTGCCCCAAAGGGACATCTGAGAATACAGCCACAAACTTTACCACATGCTGGCACAAACTATTTGTGCGGCTATTGGGGATTTAACTTGGGGACAGCGGCAAATTACTTGGGTTGGTCAGTATGACAAAGCAGGTTGCTGGCCCTTTAAGGGAATCTACTTCACCACTGAAGACCCGCCCCTCTGGGGCTATAAAACCTGCAGAGCCTGGTGCACAGGCAGTCTGTGCCTGGACAGGGGGACAGAAAGACATGTACTAGGAGCTGGCCAGGGTGCTGACACATTGAAAGAGGGAACAGGAAGGCACACTGGGGCAGCGAGAGCCTGACTGGGAGGGAGGAAGGAAGTGGATCAAAAGCTCACCTCCAGGAACTACTGAGGGCCACCGAAGGGCTTGCTGTTGTCAGAGAGTCTAGCCTGGCTTTTACAGGAGGTATTGTGTTTGGGACTGTGTACATTGGCTGACTGGCAAAGGACAATAAAGCTGTGCTTTTTGACGTGGTAGGGTTGATTGGGAGGGCCTGCTATGGGGAAGATCTGTCCCAGCAGGCCTCCATGTGACTCCAGGCTTGTTCAGAGAAATTTGGGCCCCTGATACATCCTGGTAGTGAGGGATCCCCCTACCTCTCCTCTAGGGTGGCCACTTCTCACAGTTAGACCCCGAGACTCCCATTTTGGCCTATGGAAGTTTCAGGGTCAAACTTAGGTACTCTCCCCCCCCCCCTTTGCTTTATGGCCAACCATGCCAATTTCTGGAGAAACTGGTACTTTATTAATGCAGATGCTGCTAGCCTATAGGCTTGGGAGCTCCTCTGAGCTCAGGGGCCTTGTACAATTGTACCCCTATTCTCCTCCTCTGGTCAGGCTTGGCTGCAGCAGGGATTTGAAGGACATTCATGAGGAAAAGATGGACAGAACACCCTGAAAGACAAATGCACCTGGGATTAATTAGATTATGGGACATTTGAGCAAATAGCACAGTTATAATAACTCAAAGCATTCACCTTTTCTATACAAGCTCTGCTTTTGCTTGGATCTGAGCTGGTGTCAGTGGTTTTCACTGGAGGGCTTATAGATACAGATGACTAGATATCTGGGAAGCTACTGAGTGATTAAGTTGCCCTTGCTGGAATTGAATTACACTAATTATATTAACGGTGAGCAACTGTGCAGTAAGAGGCCTCCTTGAGTTCATTACGCGGAGCACTACATTGCCTTTTCAATTAGGAAAGGTCTACTCTGAAAAAGAGCTCACCCATGCTTCCTTCTTTCCTGTTAAGTATTGCTAATTATATATGTTGGGAATGGCCAACATTGTGGCTCTTGGGAGTTGAGGCATGGCTCTGGGCCAGGACTGGTTCTGGGCCCTGTGCTACCTTGATGGTCCTGCATCTTACTTCATTGCACCCATATCTCAATGGGTTGAATCACAGCTGCCCTTCAGAATCTCAGCAGTCAGGATTAAACTAAGCTGCCTAACTGAGTCAGACCAATGGTCCATCTTAGCTCAGTATTGTCACAACCTGACATGGCAGCAGGGGTTGCAAATTTGGGTCCAAATCTGGCTCTTCCAGGGTCTCTGGTGGGGGCCATCCTGGTGTGCTACCTGGGGCCCCCTTCAAGCCCCCAGTAGAGGCCTCCCCCAGGTGTACTACCAGGAATCCTGAGGTGGAGATGCTGGGGATTGAACCTGGGCCCTTATACATGCAAAGCACATGCTCTTACCACTTGAGCTATGTCCCCCCCACAGAGCACTGGCTCTCCCAACCAATTGTGAAGAAGGAGGAGTTTTTGTTGATGCGCGCATGCGTGTGTGTTTCGTGAAGGGTTGCTGCTTCTCACAGTTTGACCTCGAGACTCCCAGTTTGGCCCATGGGAGTCTTAGGATCAAACCGCAAGAGTTAGCAACACCAGTCTTGTAGGTCTTGGCCATATGAAGATTTTGGTATGTGGCTGTAGGGGATGGGAACTTCAGTATATGTTATTCGTTTCTCTCCTGTTCCTACTATGTTAGTGGACCCTCTCTGGCTCATACAGTATTGCGTTGCACACTGTTACCATCAGGAGAATTCCATAAAAGCAGGCAAAGCTATGTATTCTCCCTGGAACTGCAAGATCCTAGAGCAGGACTGGAGAACCGTTTTTGCCCAGAGGCCACATTGGCAATTTAAAAATGGCCACTGGACCAGGGGGGCTCCCCCCCCAGGATATTTGGGGCATAGCCCCCCTAATGCCATGGGTGGCCCTGCCGCTCCTCTAGGTTTTTTTTAAAAAAAAACCCCTGTGGCGCTGCTTCTGACAGCAGCAGAAGCCTCTGACTTCTGCTTCAGAGGCTGCTGCTGCTGACAGTGATCTGTCTCCCTTCCGGGACCCACTCTCAGAGCCGCTCTGAAAGTGGTTCCCAGAAGGGACAAAAAGGCTGAGCTGCTCAGCCTCCCAAACCACATTTTCTATTGAAAACGCGATTTGGTCGGCTGAGCCCCTCAGTCCACAGCATGCATAGGACGTGCTGTGGAGGGAGGGGCTAGCCTTTTCCATTGCGCCTAATGGACGTAATGGAACCTCTCGCCTGGGCGCTTGATGCAAATGCCCAGGCGAGAAGCTTTGGGCCGGGCGACTGAGTCAGGGAACAGGGCGCATGCACGCTGCTCCCTACCTCAGCCACACATGGAGTCAGGGACAAGGCTGGCGGTGCACTGTTGTGCTCTCCCGGCATCTCAACAGCGCGCCGCCAGCCTCAGATGCTTCCCTGCCGCTACCGCTCTCCTCCCCCCAATCTGCTGCTCAGAGCGGGGGGTGGGGGGGCGAGAGGGGAGAGGAGCGGCAAGGCAGGGAACTTTTTTTTTTTTTTGTTTAGCTTTTAAATTGCCCAGCAGAGGGCAAGAATACAGGGACTTCTGAAGCAGGAATTGGGGTCCCTCCAACATACATGCAGCATGTCCCTTCTTTCTGAAGCAGTATTCTTAACCTCTGCTGCGTGTGCGTGTGCGTGTGTGTTTGCTAAAACTGCTTGTAAGTGAGGTTTAAGGTTGTCTGCCTGCTTTTAAACCTGGCAGAGGAGGTAATTATAACATGCCTAACCTAACTGAAATTGCTTGATTAAGTAATGTAACGTCCATCCAACATTAACCCTTGGAACTCCTTGCTGCTGGGTTATGCTGCCCACTGTTGCCCTGGCTCTGCCCACCATTGCCCGCTGGCCGGCCTTACTACCCCTCCAAACTCGATACCCACCAGCCGCCCCTGCACTGGGCCACACCAATTAATAAAAGGAGATGTTGACTTACAGCTCCCAAAATTCTCATATTTCCTATTCGTGCTTAATCTCTACCTCTGACTTCCTTCAGAGCCAAAGTAACCCTATGGCTGCAAAGGACTCTGGGAGTGGCTAGCCAGATCCTGGTCACTGGTGGCTAGAGCCACTCTGGGAGTGGCTGCTCTGGTGGTTACCATTATCTGAGGCAGTGACGAGGAGAAGTTTGCAAGGCAGGGGCTTCAGGATGTGTACTGCAGAAAGATATAGGAGTGGACAAGAGATGTGGGGAATGCATGCGAGGACAGTTCATGATTGGGTGGGCACTAAGGGCAAAAGGAGGGGAAAGTCCTGATCATTGATCCGGGCCTTGAATCCAGTCCCTGCTATTGAGCGCACACTATGATATCTGTCATCTTCCGCCTAGGGTTGCCACCGCTTGTGGTTTTGATCCTAACATTCCTATAGGCCAAAATAAGAGTATCTTATTACTCGTATATTTTGAGGTCAGTGTAGAGAGCAGGGTAGACGGTCTTCCCTCCCACAGGGAAGCCAAGAGGGTGGGCACTGTTGAAGGTCCAGGCTTCAGCGTCGATTACATGGCTGACCGCCCAGGCCCCATCCCACCCACTATCCTGCCCCCGGCCATGACATGGCCACGCAGGAATGGAGGCAGCGCCCGCTACTCAAAACCCTGAAGCGGGCCTCACCACGTGGTGGGGCAACCGAGTGGTGGTCCCATGAGCGGCGGTGGGCTACCGCGCTGTAACCGGGTGACAGTGCCAGGAGTACGGTATATCAGGATCAGGTCCCACAATAGGGGTGGGCGAACGTGGTTTGGAAGTTCGGACCGAACTCGACCAGTTCGGTCGACTGAACCGAACTCGATTTTTGAACCGAACCGAATTTCCGAACTCGGTTCTGTTCGCCCATTCCTAAAATATAATATTCCATTTAGTTCAATGGGGTTTGAATTTCTGAACTCTGTTTGGAAGTTTGGAGTTCGGACCGAACTCGACCAGTTCGGTTGACTGAACCGAACTGAATTTCTGAACTTGGTTCTGTTCGCCCATCCCTAGGGCACAAATCGCAGTCCCTTCCCGGGAATCGGCTCTCCACCAACAGCTGAGTTTATTTACAACACAGCATCAGCATTGGTCTCTTATCAGGCCAGGCACCAGTCTTTTGACTAAACTCACTGTAGTCAGGCCCAGCCTCAAGCCTCTTGGCTGGCTACTCAGAGTCCCAGTTGCTCACCACCGCTCCCCTAGCCAGGCTCAGTCCTTCCCAGGCCAGGTGCCTCTGGTTCAGACTCTCTGCTTTGTCTGTCTTCTCTGGGCCAAACCCACTCTCTCTGTAGCCCAGCAGCACCCTCAGCTCAGGCCAATCTTCCACGCTCTTGGCAAAACTCTTCTCAGCTCATCAGCTTTTCCCGCTCTGAGCTCTCTCAGCTTTAGCTCAGCTTAGCCATGTCCAGCCCACAGCTGCTTCTCCAATTAGGCATGATCCTTTCTTCCTGACTACGCCTGCAGCTTTGCTGGGGCCACTCACGCGCCAGCACTCACTGCCTTAAAGGGCCAGCGACTCAAAAATACTCTGGCCTGCCACATGCGCGTTGGGCAGCCTTGCCACGCTTTGGGTAAGGCTGCTCCATGCTGCATCCCCAGCCTTTTTCTGAGGATGCAGGGCATAGCAGCCAGCGGCCTGCCATGCTACACTGCAGGGTGAACATCCGGTGACTGCCGGGCACATGATGCACTGCATCGCGCACGGTAAGGCTGCCCGGTGTCAGGTAAGGCTGTCCGAACCTTGGTAACAGTTCATGCGGCTGCACCCACGGTCAACATTGTGAGAGATGGCAACCCTACTTCCACCTGAGCATGCTGTTTCAACGATTCAGTGTGGCGCTGGATCCAGAGTCCAGATCCAGGAACGAGAAAGGGAGTAAATAAAACACACCCATAGGCTGGATTTGACTCCTGGATTGGGACTTCCCCATGTCTCCTCTACAGAGTCTAGGTAAATACAGCATAGCCAGACACCTTGGGGGACATGCTCTTTGTCAAGAGATTAGAGAGGTGTCTGGATAGGCAAGTGTTCTTGCTGATTAGTCTGCAGTGTTGAGCAGACACACAGAAAACAGTAGGGAGATAAACGCTGGTCTAGGAGAAAGAAAGATTGAGATACAGGTAGTCAGGTTAAGGAAAGTAAAAGTATGAGTCATTTATGGTTTGGAAGTTTCTGCTAGACACAAAATTCACCAAGACACTGAGGGAGTTTGCCACCTGCTGCCAGCTAGTCCTTTCTCTCACTGAATGAATGAACCCCAGGACCAGTCTGTGCTGGGTCTGGTGGTGTTTAATATAGTCATTAATGATCTGAAAAAAGGGGAAAATAGGGATATTTTTCCATATAGGGAAAATAATCCAGATTATGCATACCCATAGAACTCCCTTCCTCCGGAGGTTTGGAACTCCCTTCCTCTGGAGGTTTGCTTGAGCCCAAGTCTGCACATCTTCCGGAGGCGGTGTAAAACATTTCTGTTGGTAACGCATTTGGCAGGTGGGGATAGGGATTAGGGTTGGTTGGGGGATTGTATGTGATTGTAGGTTGCAGGGTTGGGATAGGGAAGTTCTTGGAGGGGGGCTTTTGGGGTAGGGTCTGGGGGAAGGTAATCGGGGGGGGGGGATTTGTGTGTTTCAAAAGACTTTTTAGTAATTGTAAGCTGTTCTGAGCCAAATTGGGAAGGGCAACATATGAGTTAAAATAAATAAAAGATATTATTTATATATATTTATTTCGTTATAATAAAATGTATATATGGTGCCCCCTCCTGCCTCAGGCATCTCGGGGTGGCTCACAACATCTTTTAAAACATTTTAAACATTAAAATAAACAACAATAATTACAATTAAAAACAATATAAAACCCCATCCCCACCTACCCTAACCCAACCCACCCACCCCACCTACCTCAGGAAAGGCCTGGCGGAACAGCCAGGCCTTACAGTGTCTATGGAAAGAGGGGAGGCCGGCAACCAAGTGGATCTCTGACAGGAGAGAGTTCCACAGCCGCGGCGCAGCCACGGAGAACACCCTCCTCGTAGTAGACACCCGGGAAACCCAGGGGACCCCGATGAGGGCGCCCCCAGTCGACCACAGGGGCCGGTCCAGGTCCCAGAGGGTGAGGTGGTCCTGCAGGTAGGTGGGGCCCAAGCCATTTAGGGCTTTAAAGGTCAACACCAACACCTTGAATTGGGCCCGGAAGCCTATCGGCAGCCAGTGCAGAGAGTAAAGCACCGATGTAATATGCTTGCTCGTGGTGGCCTATCCCAGTCAAGAGATGGGCCGCCGCATTCTGCACCAGCTGCAGCTTCTGAACCAGCACCAAGGGTAGCCCCACGTAGAGCGCGTTACAGTAATTCAGTCTCGAGGTAATAAAAGCATGGATGACCGTGGCCAGATCTGAGTCCGAGACATACGGCCTCAGCTGACGCACCAGATGTAACTGGCGAAATGCTCTCTTTGCCACAGTTGCCACCTGGGCATCCAGGCAGAGCTGTGGGTCCAGGAGAACCCCCAAACTCAGGACCAGAGAAACCAGGGGAGGATGGACTCCATCAATGATGCGGGCCACCACTCCCTTGGCCTTGTCCACAACCATCACCTCCATCTTGTCAGGATTTAGCCTCATGCAGCTCACCCTCATCCAATCCCCCACAGTGGACAAACACTGGGTAAGCACCAAGACTGCAGGGCCTGAGTCGGAGGAAAATGAGAGATATAGCTGGGTGTCATCAGCATATTGATGACATCTCACTCCATACTCCCTAACAACCTCCCCCAAAGGCTGCATGTACGCATTGAACAAGACAGGGGATAAGATGGAACTCTGCAGTACCCCACACGTGAGGCCCCAGGGGGAAGATGAAAAATCCCTGAGCACCACATGCTGGGTTCTCCCGGCCAGGAAAGAGTGGAGCCATTCAAGAACAGTCCCGCCAGTTCCTGCCTGGTCCCGCAGCCGAGTCACCAACAACTCATGATTAATGGTATCAAATGCAGCCAAGAGATATAACAGGATCAATAGGGTCGAACGACCCCGGTCCAACTCACGGGAGAGGTCATCGGCCAAAGCCACAAGCGCAGTCTCCGTGCCATAACCCGGATGAAATCCCGACTGCGAGGAATCGAGAAAGTTAACCTGGTCCAAATGCCCCTGAAGCTGCCGAGCCACCACCCATTCAATAACCTTCCCTAAAAAGGAAAGGTTAGGGACTGGCTGATAACTGGCAAAGGCGTCAACATCCAAAGATGGTTTCTTGAGCAGGGGCTGCACCACCACCTCCATGAGTCAGCTCGGCACCCTGCCCTCCCCAAGGGAGGCATTCCTGGCTAGCTTTAACCAGCCAGGACGGACATGGATCTAATTCACAATAGGTGGTTCGAACAGGCCCAAGAGCACCCCGGGCGGATCCGAGGGTGACACCGCCCGAAACTCATCCCATAAAACAGGACAAGAAGGCGCTTCTACTGCCTCTGACCCATTCTCTGCTAAAAAAGTTGCATCAAAACTGTGGTGAAGTTGAGCGATTTTGTCCGCAAACAAATTACAGTGAGCATTTGATGGTTCTACGTCCTGGCGGAGGGAGGCTGAACTGACACCCCCCCCCCCCGCACCACCCTGAACAGCTCAGCCGGGAGGGACTTAGCGGATGTAATGAGGGCAGCAAAGAAAACCTTCTTTGCTGTGCTCACCGCAGCGGCATAGGTGCGTAACCAGACTCTATGCCGCAACCGGTCAACTTCAGTACGCGAATGACCCCACCGTCACTCTAACCACTGCCCTTCCTGTTTCATCTGCCACAGCTCCCCGGTATACCACGGGGAGCTGCGTTGGCAGCCATTCAGGAGAGGACACCTGGGGGCCACACAGTCGATGGCCTTTGTTAACACGATATTCCACATGGACACGAGGTCATCGAGTGAACAGCCATCGAGGTCAGAGGAAACATCCCCTAGAGCTATCTGGAACCTTTCAGGTTCCATAAGCCTTCGGGGGCAAACCAACCTAACTGGTTCCACACCCTCCCAGGGTGCCAGGATATCCGCCCAGAGGAGATAATGATCCGTCCATGACAAGGGCACTGTTGACACCTCCCCCACCAATGGATCCCCGCAGGGTTCTAAATTAGGTGCTATCGCTGAGGAAAGGGAGTCGTGGAAAATTCATTGAAAACCTCTGCTCCGTGTGCAGAATGGGTGAAAGGGGCAACCAGAATGTTAGGAATTATGTGGAAAGGAATAGAGAATAAAACAAAAAATATCATAATGCTGCTATATAAATCTATGGTGCAACTGCACCTTGAATATTGCCTGCAGCTTTGCTTGCCCATCTCCAAAAAGATATAGGAGAACTGGAAAAGGTTCAGAGAAGAGGAACAAAACTGATCAAGAGTATGGAAGGACTTCCATACGAGGAGAGGAATGAGAGGTTAGGGTTCCTCAGCTTAGAAAAGTGGTGACTGAGAGGGGATATGATAGAAGTTTCTAAAATCATGAGTAGTGTGGAACGAACAGGGAGATGATATTTACATGCTCAAATAATACTAGAACTAGGGAACACGCCATACAACTAACCAGCAGAAGATTTAAAACAAATGAAAGGAAGTACTTTTTCACTCAACATACAATTAACTTGTTGCCAGAGGATGTGAAGAGTCTTGACCAGTAGTATAGATGGGTCTAAATAAGGACTGAGTAAGTTCTTGAACGGCTATTAGTCAAGTAGGTTGGGGGAACCCAACCTCTGAGTGTTGGGAGCTTGGAATGAACAGCAGGCAATGGATCACTCGGTTACTTCTTTGAAGTGAGTGAGATGGGCCGCTGTCGAATTCAGGATGCTGGGCTCGAAGGACCATTGGTCTGACCCAGTATGGCACTTATGGCTCCTAGTACAGTTCTTATGGAACTCAGGATGCTTCTTATGTTGTTGAGGTATTCTCAATCATCCATGCCAATTTTATACCAGTGTCTTAAGGAGACTCAAAGTAGGGTACTGTTGGCATATTATTTAGTTATTTATTTGGTCAGCATTTATTTAGTTATTTAGTTATTTATTTATTTCATTTTTATCCTGTGCCTCTTGCACAAGATGACTCGGGGCGGCTTACATAAATATAAGAACAAAAATACATTATAAATATAAAACAAGTGCAGCACTTAAAGATCTGTGTAAACAACCACCCAACTTCCCGTTAACCATCCCCCCTCCCCCCAACGCCCCCAAATGCCTGATGGAAGAGCCAGGTCTTACAACTTCATCTGAAAGCAAGGAGGTCTGGGCTGAGCTGAATCTCTGCTGGGAGGGCATTCCACAGCGATGGCGCAGTTGCCAAGAATGCCCTCCCGTCCATCTGGACCCGCCAATAACGCAGGACCTCCAGGAGGGCGCTCTCGGACAACCGCAGGGGCCACCCAAAGGCCCAGGGGGTGAGGCGGTCCTTCAGGTAAATGGGGCCCAGGCCATGTAGGGCTTTAAAGGTCAAAACCAGTGTCCCCGTGATCGGGGTCCCCCTCTTTCACTAGTCTGTCCCCCGAATGCCCACTAGGCCAGCCGCAACCCAGTTGCCTGTGCCCACATGGGTTCCCAAGTGATCAGAAACCCTCACCGCAATCAGGGAGCTTCTGGAGGTCCGCATCCTCCAGAAACGCCTCCCCTTGATCTCCCAGCCCAGCCGTAACTCAGAGAACCTTCTCTGGCCACCCGTAGCTTGGAAGACTTCACGGTGGGGTTGTCTTATATAAAGAAAGGTCTGTCTAGGCTCTCACCTAGATAGGGTACCCCCTTAGTGAACCCCCCAAGGCCAAATAAACATACAAGCACACTAGGCTTGGTTATAAAACATACATTTAGTACATACAAGTATAAGGCTGTTGGTCAGATGGTGTAAGTCAATAAATCAAATATAAAGCGAACACATTCTAAAATCCACTGACGTTCCCTAACTGTCCTCTTACCCTAAGGCGCAGTACAGGTCAATCAGAGTCTCTCATGGCCTTGGTAGTGAGGCCGGGTTCAGTCTTTTTAGTGAATAGAAAAGTCTCTAGTTCATGTTTGTGAAGCCTCTCCTGCAAGCTGCTACTCCTTGCTGGTCAAGATGGAAGAGAGTGTGTAGAGATCCTGTCTCTTCCTTTTTCTTTGCAGTGGGCTCTGGTCACTTCCACCTCCTGCTCCTTTTGTTATTCTGAGCTGGTTGCAGATCCCCTTCGGGCATTACCTTGGTGGCAACAAAATGCTCGTCCTGCCTGATAATGTTTTTTCTGTCCCCCCATCCTGCCAAACCAGTTCAACAGGGTGGTAAGGCTCACAATCTTCTCATATTTCTCTTTAGCTGTCCTTGTTAGTAGCCAAATGTACCCCTAGTACCCCAAATTCTGTGTCCCATTACCCCAAATAAGTGTGTTGCCCCCTTTTCCCCATGACAACCAGCACCTTGAATTGGGCCCGGAAGACAACAGGCAGTCAGTGCAATGCTCGGAGCACAGGTTGAGCTGCGGCCTGTTCCAGTAAGTAAGTGGGCTGCTGCATTTTGCACCAGCTGCAGCTTCCGATCTGTCACCCTGGACAGCCTCACAGAGAGCACATTGCAATAGTTTAGCCTCGAAGTGACAAATGCATGGATGACAGTGGTGAGATCAGAGTCCAAGACATAAGGGCGGAATCTTTTCACCAGATGTAATTGGTGAAAGGTGCCCTTGGGGCTGACCACAACTGACACCTGTAAATCCAGGCACAGCTGTGAATTGAGGAGCACCCCCAGGCTTTGCACACATGGAACCAATGGAGGGTGGACACCCCCAATAATGGGAGTGTACCCCTCCCACAGAACACCGACCCCACCCACCAACATCACCTCCGTCTTGTCGGGATTGAGACTGCAGGACCTGGGCCAGTTGAAAAAGAGAAATACAATAGAAGAGGGAAGATAGGATGGAAGAGACTTACAAATTATGTATGCTGAAATGTGACAGATGAATTGGGAAGTGCAACACATGTGGCAGGAGCTCCTACAGCTGTTAGACTGCAGGAAAAAGGAAGAGAATGGAAAGACATTGAGCATAATTGGGGATAAATGTGAAGCAAAAAAAGTCCTGTTTCTCACCCATCCTTAGAATATAAAAACTTGCTTCTTAAATACTTCCCATCCAAAGGTTATCATTGTAAGTGCCCCTCCCCCATGCAGCCTACATGCCTTAATTAATGGAAATTTAATTCTCCCCGACTGGCAAAAACAGTCATTAACGTGGGATGCTGCTTTTGTTGCACGGTATAAACTCACCTCCAACTAACTCAACGTGAGCGGAGCTTGTGAGATCATCGGCACCTCCTACGCTCTCCAAAATACTGTACATTGAATAAAGAAGCCAACGGAACTGGCTTCTTGGGAACAATTACATTACTAAATGTGACTTGGGAGCACTTTACGTCAACACTTCGGTAATCTCAGGTTTACGAGCTGAATGCGCTCAATTTCAAAGCTAGGATAATCTGTTGTGATCTTAATATCTAGGGTCCCATTCCCTATAATATTACCACTTACCCACACTGGTTACTAAGGGGTCTTGGATTCCACAATGGCCTTCATAGAATGGCAAAGTTGGGATGGATCTTGAGCATCATCTAGTCCAACTCCATCCTAGGATGCAAGGATGACTACAGCTCCAACATCCCTGACAGATGGCTCTTTTTGAGAATCTCCAGTGATCGAGAGCCTATGGTGTCTCTAGGCAACTTGTTCAATTGCCACATAAGTCTTACTGTTAGGAAGTTTATTTTGGATATTTGATCAAGGTCTACCTACCTTTTAAGGAGCCGATTATTTCTAGTCATGCCAACTGTAGCAATTTCTCCAGGAACAATGAAAATGTGCGGGCTGGAAATGGCTGAAATGAGCAGAATAAATGAAACAAAAGAACAGAACATATTGAAGTGAACGACTCAAACTTGGTTCATTCATTTCAGGCTGGATTATTCAGATTCAACAAGTTGGTTTCTTTTGGCTGGTACTCATTTCAGTTCTAGTTACAAAAGTGGTTCGCAAACTTGATCATATGGCTCCACATTCCACAAAGCCACTGTTGTGTGTGCCACCGTACAACTCCTGATGAGTTGTTGTGTACTACCTAGTGATGTTTCTTCTACTTTGGCCACTACTTCGGTCTTTCTGTGCTGCCTTTGAACCGGGAACAACAAAACGGATGCCAGAAAGTGATGGAAATAGCCAAAAACTGATGGAAAATGATGAAAAATTGCCATCAGCATTTCCGATTTCAGTGAAAGCATGATATCAATATGGAATGCAGAAATACTAACAAATGTTAGTACCAATACCACCTCTATGCTGATGACACTCAACTCTATCTCTCTACTCCCTCTCTCTCTCCCTCTGTTCAAGCTCGTCTCATCAACTGTCTGACATCTCTACCTGGATGTCTCAACATCAACTCAAACTCAACATGGCTAAAACTGAACTCCTTATCTTCCCCCCTCATCCTTCCTCTGTTTCCTCACAATCAATAACTATTGATGGAGTCACCATCCTGCCTGTCCCCCAAGCCCATAGCTTAGGCTTAATCTTTGACTCAACCCTTTCTTTTAAACCCTACATTGACTCTGTTGCTAAATCCTGTCGCTTCTCCCTCCATAACATTGCTAAGATTCGCCCTTTTCTCTCTGTC
>QEPC01003143.1:6724308-6748060 GCA_003113815.1 Sphenodon punctatus | reverse complement strand
AGACCCCTTGTCTCTCCCTCTGTTCCCCTTCCTAAGTCTCTCCCCCAGCTCCTGTCTCTCAGATTGTAAGCCCTAGGGGCAGGGACCGTGTCTATTTTATTACTTTGTAAAGTGCCAGGTACACTGCTGGCGCTAAATAAATGTTTGTTAATAATAATAATAATAATGTTTGTCAACATTCCCAAAAGGTCGAACTTTACTGACAGTTTGGGAACAGCAGTTCCTCATTCAGCTGTACTTCAGTGGTGGCTGGTGGTCAAAAATTTAAGTGAGGCTGGGGGAATAGGAGTCGTTGGGAATAAAATGTATTGCTTTAATCCCTTCCCACACACTCATCCTGCAGTCGCTGCACTCACACACCATCTCCTAAAAAATGACTTGTTGTTATATGATAGGACTCTCCATGGAGCCATAGCCACCTCATAAAGGGGGTGGGAAAGTCGCTGTGATCTGCCCCCTTTGTGACATAGCTACCCCCAGAACCCCTGTTTCCTCTAGGTAAGCAGAGATGCTCATGGCTGCCCCAGAGAAATCAAGGCTTCCCCATGAACTTAGAGACTCTGGGTCAAAATTTGAGGTCTCTGGAGACAGATGGCTGCTCTTGGGATGCCCTCTTGCTAGATGTCAACCTGAGGCAGCAGCAGACTCCAGCCCCTCAGCTGCAGACAAGTAGTAGCAACAACACGCCACCCTGAGCTGGGCCTCCTTGTGTGGAATTACTTGGCAGCTTCTAAGGAGAAAGCAAAATTTATTTTGTCCAGGAGAACAAAATGGCCAAGGCCTGCCCTGGTCAAGAGGGTTGGGGTGGCCAGACTCAGTGTTGATCCATGTGTCAACACTGGATGATCTTCCAGGACTCCTCTCCCAACTCCGTTGATCATGAGTTGTTGGTGATTTGGTTGCAGGACCGAGCCGGAGTGGGCGGGACTGTCCTTGAATAGTACCGCTCCTTCCTGGCCAGGAGACCTCAACTTGTGGTGCTGGGCCTGGCCTGGGGGCCATTGGCACCAGCAGACATTGGTTGCCAGGGTACAGAACCCGTGGCACAGAGGGCATATAGGCCTGACCTGGGGACCATTGGCACCAGCAGACAGTGGGTTGCCAAGGTACAGAACCCTTGACACAGATGGCATATAGGCCTGGGGACCATTGGCACCAGCAGACAGTGGGTTGCCATGGTACAGAACCCTTGGCACAGACAGCATATAGGCCTGGAGGCAATCACCTCTCTTGTTCAAGATATATATGTAACCTTTGGAGGAGGTTGTCAGAGGGTTTGGTGTAAAGTGTCATCAATATGCTGATGACACCCAATTGTGTATCTCCTTTTCATCAGACCTGGCAGTCTCGGTGCTTACGCGTTGTCTGTCAGCTGTGGGGGACTGGATGAGGGCAAGCCACCTGAAGTTGACTCCTGACAAGATGGAGGTGATGGTTGTGGAAAAACCAGTCCTCCCCTGGTATCTCAGGTCCATAGTGTGGGGGTGTTCCTACACCCGCAGCTTCGCCTGGATGTCCAGGGGGCGGCTGTGGCGAAGGGTGCATTTCGCCAATTACATCTAGTACGATGGCTTAAGCTGTATGTCTCGGACTCAGACCTTGCCGCAATCATCCATGCTTTCATTGCCTTGAGATTGGACTACTATAATGCACTCTACATAGGGCTACCCCTGGTGATGGTACGGAGACTGCAGGTGGTGCAGAATGCGGCTGTGCGTCTCCTTAGGGGGACGGGTCGTCGCAAGCACATTACACCGGTGCTCCGTTCTCTGCACTGGCCGCTGATAGTGTTCCAGGCCCAATTCAAGGTGTTGGTTTTGACCTTTAAAGCCCTGAATGGCCTGGGCTCCACTTATCTGCAGGACCACCTCACCCTCCAGATTCTGAATCGGCCTCTGCGGTCATCTGGGGGTGCCCTCCTTGAGGTCCCCCGGGTTTCCCGAGTGTCGACCATGAGAAGGGCATTCTCGGTGACCGGTCCACAGCTGTGGAACTCCCTCCTGTTGGACGTCTGCCTGGCCTTAGACCTCCCCTCTTTTCGTAGACAGTATAAGACCTGGATGTTCTGAGGGAGACGGGCGATGAGTGGGTTGGGTTAGGGTTGGTTTATTTTCTTATTTGGGCTATTTTAATGTTTTATATTTTTCTGATGTTATTTGTTTTTTATAATGTTGTTAGCCATCCCGAGATGCATAGGCAGGAAGGGGCGGCATAAAAACGTGACAAATAAATAATAAAACTCCAGGGCACTTGAATAATCGGTCCCAGGAGTGGAGAGGAACACTCCCCTTTAGAGAGACCAGACCTCCCCTCAATATTAAGGTGCTCTCGTAACCTATCTCCTCCTCAGAGACACTCCCTGGGAATTCTTTCCTCCCCAGTAGCAATCTCTGAGAGGATGGTCCTCTTTCCCGTACTGTGATCTATTTATTTAGTTAGTTTGATTTTTATCCCAATCTTCCCTGAAAGGCTCACGACAGTTAACAACATCATACAAAAGCTATAAAATGCAGAAGATAAAACCACATAAAATACTCCCCAATATCCTAACTCTGCCTGTTAAATGCCTGGCCAAATAAATTGGTCTTACATTGTCTCTGGAAGATGTTAGACTAGGGCTTTGGCCAACCTCCAGGGGAAGGGGAGTTCAAAAGCCAAAGACCAGCCACCAATAATGCCTCTCTGTATGCCCGGATCGTATGGACCTGGACCAATGATGGAACTTGCAAGAGGTTTCTCTCAGCTGATCTTAGAGGCTGTGACATAAGTGGGGTGGCGGTCCTTTAGATATAGGCTCAGGCCTATTGGAAGCTAGTGTGTGATCTGCCACTTGATCCCAATCTACTTTTTGGCCCTTGCTGATTTAGACAACACTCTTTCATCTTTGCTCTGGGGAGGAAAAAGGGCCTTACCTGAAGTTGATCTTTTCTCGAGAATCAAGTCAATGGATGGTTAGTTGTGTTGACTTTGGAGGGATTTCTGAAAGGCAAAAGAAAAAGAGAGGAGGGGGGAAGCATGCTGCGTTTCAACTCCTAACTCCTGTTAACCATCCCCACCCAGGATTATCCCCCACCTGTTATCTGTAAACTCCCAACTTACTGCAACCAAGCCAAGAACGTGCACCTGAGTTCCTGCATCCTCATGAATGTCGCATCCCTTGTCTCTCCCTCTGTTCCCCCTTCCCTGTCTCCCCTCCCCCTGTCTTTAGATTGTAAGCTCTTGGGCAGGGACTGTGTCTATCGTATTCTTTGTAAAGCGCCAGGTACATCGCTGGTGCTATATAAATTCTTATAATAATAATAAGGGTTAAAGTCAATTCATAATAATTAAAACCGACGAAACATCGTGATGGCATTAGCTGTGAAAGGAAATATTTTTAGCAGGTCCACACAATGAAATACTGAATGAGAATAAATCTTTCCCACCCATAATTGAGAGTCACTTTTTTTTTTTGCAAACAGAATACCAAACGCTTAAGTGGGGTGTTATGTTAATTCTTCTGCCAGTCGCAAAGCCCTATTGTCAGATGTTGCCCGAGGCTTTGTTTTCCCTCATTAAAATGGGTTCCATTTAAAACTTGAGACCTTTTAAAAAAAGGAATTCATTCTCCCCCACCCTTCCTCCCCCAATTCATCCAACTCAAATCCATTCCGTGGCAAAGGTGCCTCTCTTTTCAGCGCGCTCCTGATGAAAGGAATATACTTGCTTTCAGAAAATAAAGAACAAATCCGCCTACTGTAAATCAAAATACAATACAAGGGGAAATGGATTTATGGAAAAAGAGACAATATTTTTGAATGCACTTTTATCCATCTATATTTTTCTGATGCTGTTACTTGATCTCAGTCTCTGCGGGGGGGCAGGATGTACATTTAAATAAATAAATATAAATCCATTTTCTCTATGCTGTAGCTGGCAAATGCACATTTCCTTGGCACCTGTTTCAACTCAGTTGAAAGATCTCTGTTAAAGAGCACGTGTAGCTTTGTGGATGATATAATGTGCTGGATTTGGACCTGAGAGGCTCTGGGGTTTCAAACCTGGGTCAGATAGCGCCAGAGGCAGTAGCCCGTAACTACTCTGCTGCAGAGTTGTAAGGACAAGGAAGGTGAATACAACGTCTGACCACTGTAACGTGGCTCAAAGTTGCTGAGCTTCTGATTGGCTGCCCCCCATAGCAGGAACAGGAAGTTGAGTGGAAGAACGGTTGGACCGTGTGTTCGTGTGTTGGCCCTCCGCCTCGCCACTGACTAGCCCTGTCCCCTATTTCCAGCCTGACTCGTGCCTGTCTTGTTCCCTGTCAGCCTGTCACAAAAAACTAGCACAACATGGCCTTGATTTCAGCTGTACATTCCTGGACCGCCAGCAATAATATTAGAGAGGTGCTGACTGGTCATAGTCCTCCATCTGTTATCGATTCTGTTCCTCATGAATACAGAAGCAGCAGTCATCCCTCTTCAAGGCAGGCCAGTTGCACTGTCCTGCCCTGCTGCCAACCTAGAGCTGCTCTGTCATGTTAAAGCCAGGTGGGACCATTTAAATGTCTGACCGCTGCCTCTGGGCAGTGAGATGGGGCCTCTCATGGCATATTCGGACTGCTGGGCCACAGGCAGTGGGGCCAAGTGGAGTTGGGTCACTGCTTGCCGCCTGCCCCACGTGGGAGAGTCAGGCCCCTGCTTCCTGCTTGCTCCACCGCCAGTGAGTGTGTGTGTGTGTGCGTGTGTGTGAGGAAGCAGCAGCAGTGAATGGATTACTCCCATGGCAGGCCTTAGAATCGGTGGGGCCTGGGGTGAAGATAAAATGGAGGGCCCCTGGTGGCCCCTCCCCCTTCCTTGTGATCCTACCCACTTGAGGGGGTACCCTGCACGGCGCCCTAGAAATGGGCATGTTTGGGACACGGCTGGGAAGGAATGGGTGCCAGTCATGCTGCCCTGGTGAAATCAGGGGCCACTGTGCGGAGGGGGCAGAAGTAAAGACCGGAGCGCAGGGTGGTCACCTCAGATCATCCTGTGGTAAGGCTGGTCAGGCCTGATGACCTGTTAGGGACTTCCCTGAAGCAACCGAGAATGGCCACTGTTGGAGGCAGGACGCTGGGCTCAATGGACCATTGGTCTGACTCGGCTAGCATGGCACTGCTGTCACTCTGTGTGTATATGAGAGTCGCACACGCATGTGACTATGCATGTGTGTGAGTCATGCACACTCTCACACACACTGCATGTGACTCTCTGTGTGTGTGTGTCATACACTCCCACTGAGTGTAACTGCCTGTGTGTGTCAAGCACACTCTCGCACTATGGGTGGCTGTGACTGTATGTGTGTGCGCATGCGAGTCACACACCCACAAACACACTGAGTGTGGCTAATTGTGTGAGTGACCCATGTTGTGTGTGACTGTGCATGTGTGCGCATGTCACCCGTGCTGTGTGTAGTAACTGTGATTGTGTGTGATAAATCAATCTACTACTGGTTTGCTTTTTTGGGGGCCGGGGGGAGAGGATAAAAAAGAAAATTCCCAACCTAGCCTCAAATCTATTTGCATTTATATGGATGATACCAATTTATATGTTTTTATGCAAATCATAGTAACACAGTTGGAATATGGGCCGTCCCACTTTGCGGTTTTAAAAAATCTGATCCCTAGGGTCTGTCGCTGCTTGCGGAACATTATTGTTTTGTAGCATCTTGCCACTCTTGACCTTCATACTTCCGTGCTTCTCTAAATCCAAACAGATTCCCTTAGCCCAAGTGTCTGTAAAGCATGGAGAGAAAGAAATCAAATGGACCGATGGCCAGTTGAGTCATTGGAAATGAGAAATAGCCCACTGGAACAATAGAGAAGGTTTTCTTTTTCGGAATAACCCAGCAGGAACAATGGACAAAGCACCAGCCTAGACAAGGCATTTAAAAGCAGGCATTAGTTTAAAGAGCACAAGCGAACAGCGAGTGGTTTCTTTGTATTTATTTGTTTGGAGGGGGATGGGAGAGGAGGGTCAGCTGCAGTTCAGCATTTCAAACTCCCAAGAATAACATTAAAGAGGATTAAGTGCCTCAGCAATGAAACATGAGAACTGGATAATAAGAGATTTATTTATTTATTTTTAGTTGAAATGAATAGTAGATTTTTTTTTTTTTAACTTGTGGACGTTATTTGCATTTTTGAATAGTCGTGCAAATATCTGACTTCGTTTCCACGCCCCAAACAAATCACTGGATATTTTGTTTCAACTATTCCCATTTTTCTGGTAATTTTGGCTCAGATTTTCCGTTATTTGACCAAATATCTGAGGCAAAATTATCAAAATAACTGGGGGAAAAACCAACCCAAAATGAAAGGAATGTGCAAAATGGAATAAATGAAGCAGAAATGGCTAGTACTTTATAACTGCTTCATTAGACCTAATTCAAAACGGGCATAATTAGAGCTGAATGAGTATTAGATTTGCTACCGATCGGTAATTCCCACAGTTTTGAGCAACTTATCGGTTATATGATCATTAATAGATTAATGAGCCAGGTAACTGACAACCTGAAATTCGAGTTAATACCGTTTTTGGGGTAACCAACTTTCTATTTTGCCAATTTCCTGATTTCCGTGTTACCAATTTACCACTAATCGTTTCTGGGGGGGGGGGAAAGCAGGCAAAGGACAAGCAGAAGAAATTAACAATTTAATGGGTGCAATTCGACTGCCAGTGTACGCCGGCAGCAGGCACATTGGTGAGCTGAGCGTCAGGTGCTCAGGCATGCAAGTGCCGCGGGGCAACGGCGTGACCCGTGCTGCTGTGTCGCCCCGAGCCCAAACACCCCACGGCCCGGGAAATGAAGCAGAAATGGCTCCTGCTTCATCCCCTAGGCTGCGGGGGGTGGTGGGTTCAGGGGGTTGCATTGGAAGGGTGAGCCACTGCGCCATGCTGCTTGCTGTGCCGGTGGGGTGTGTGCACACCTGAGCACTGGTGTTCTTGCACTGCACCTCACGTAGGGCTGCAGGATTGCACCCTACGTGTTTTACAGTTTAAGG
This sequence comes from Sphenodon punctatus, assembly GCA_003113815.1. Lineage (NCBI taxonomy): Eukaryota > Metazoa > Chordata > Lepidosauria > Sphenodontia > Sphenodontidae > Sphenodon > Sphenodon punctatus. The sequence continues at coordinate 6,741,039 of QEPC01003143.1, read as the reverse complement.
ACCAAATTGGGGGGGTGGGATCGGGTGGCTGGAGGAATGATCCATGTCATGTGCCCACAGCATCCCAAGCAAAGATTACACACTCCCCACTAGTCTGAGTTCCAGTGTGGAGGTTACCAGTAGAAAGTGGGAGAAGTTGCACTGCCTGGCTTTTTTTCCTTGGGCCTTGAACCCAGCTTTTCAGCACACTTGCCAATAGAAGAGTTGCCTTGCGCTCTCTCTCACCCAGCCTTTTGTGTGATTTGGCCAATACCAACACTGCTTCCAGGAGATATGAATTGGAGGTATCCAATGGCAAAGAGAGTTAAACTTGTAACTGGGGATAAAGCTCAATAATGCAGAGAGAGCCAGAAATGCAAAAATGCACCGCAACGTGTAAACGGTAAGAAAAACGTGGTAACTTAATAACATGGCAGGGACACTTGAGTAACTCATCAGTACCCAACAATACTGAGCGGGTTGGGGTATCAAGATGCTGACCGGTTTAGTCGTTTGCATTAGTGTCTGTTTCAATTCTAGGTGTCATTGTTGGGTAGGGGACAATACTCACCAAGGATATTTGTTCCAGGTCTAATTTTTCTCCTGCTCTCTGTAGTATGTTGCCAGCTGTTGCAAACATTTAGTGTTGCGTTACTGCTGTAGAGGCAGGGCTAGCATTTATTATGGAAACCACCAGCACACCTTCTCCCATGCATCTCTCCAAATGGCATTAACAGGATGCCCCACCTCCCGTGCCTCCTGGAGAGTGACCGCTCCTTTGCAGAGTGACAGCTGATTGACAGGCCTAGCCACACGTGGGGTTTACAGGCTCATGGAGAATATTCTGAATGGAAAATAAACCACAGTGAGGTGGTGGAGGGGAGTGAGAATTAGATCTACTGGAAGAGTCTTTGTTTTACTGTCCTCTTCTGAGACCACTCGTACAGCTCTAGGTACCTGAACATCCCAGAAGATTTATTATATTTTATTTTATTTTAAAATTTTACTATCCCCTCCTCCTGCTACAGGCAGCTCGGGGCGACTCACAGTCATATAAAAACATAAAAACAGCATTTAAAACAATTTTAAACAGCTTTGAACAACATTAAAAGGAGGTAACAAACACTCACCTTCCCCCCGCCTGGTCCTCCCGAGCCCCACACCCATCACCCATCTCCCCCCACCAAATGCCTGGTGGAACAGCCAGGTCTTACAACATCTTCGAAACGAGGGGAGGTCAGGGGCCAGCCGGGCCCCCACCGGCAGGGAGTTCCACAGCCATCGTGCGGCCATCAAGAACACCCTCTCCTGTGTGGCCCCCCCAGAAGACTTGGGGGACCTCGAGCAGGGCTCCCCCAGATGACTGCAGGGGCCGATCCAGCACCTGGGGAGTGAGGTGGTCCTGCAGATAGGCAGGGCCAAGGCTGTTTAGGGCTTTATAGGCCAAAACCAACACTTTGAATTGGGCCCGGAAAACCACCGGCAGCCAGTGCAGAGAACAGAGCGCTGGTGTAATGTGCTCCTAGTGGCCCAGCCCTACCAGAAGACAGGCCGCCGCATTCTGCATCAGCTGCAGTTTCCGTGCCATCACCATGGGTAGCCCCACGTAGAGCGCGCTACAATAGTCCAATATAGAGGTGATGAAAGCATGGATGATGATGGCCAAGTCAGAGTCTGAGACAAATGGCCGAAGCCGTCACACCAGATGTAACTGGCGGAAGGCACTCCTCGCCACAGCCTCCACCTGGATATCCAGGTGGAGCTGCACATCGAGGAGCACCCCCAGACTCCGGACCTGGGACACCAATGGAGGACAGACCCCGTCAATGATGGGGGCCGCCATCTCCATCGGCTTACCCACCAACATCACCTCCATCTTTTCAGGATTCAGCCTCAGTCGGTTTGCCCTCATCCAGTCCCCCACAGCTGTCAGACACCGGGTAAGCACCAAGACTGCTGGGCCTGCGTCAGTTGAAAAGGAGAGGTACAGCTGGGTGTCATCAGCATATTGATGACACCGCACGTTGAACCCTCTGATCACTCCGCCGAGTGGCTGCATGTAAATGTTGAACAGGAGAGGGGACAAAACAGAACCCTGTGGGACTCCACACGAGAGGTACCGGTATGATAAATACTCCCTGAGCACTACTCGCTGGGTTCTTCCGGCCAGGAAGGAGCGGAACCATTCAAGAACAGTCATGCCCACCCCTGCACCATCCCGCAGGCGCGTCACCAACATCTCGTGATCAACAGTATCAAATGCAGCTGAAAGATCTAATAGGATCAGCAGGGTCGAACGACCCCGTTCCTGGCGTAGATCATCCACCAAAGCCATAAGCGCAGCCTCAGTGCCATGACCCAGCCAATATCCTGACTGCGAGGGATCAAGAAAACTGATGCGATCAAGAGGTCCTTGCAGTTGCTGGGCCACAGCCCATTCAATAACCTTCCCTAAAAAGGGGAGGTTAGAGACGTCCGGTAGCTGGCGGGAGAGTCAGCGTCAAGTGATGGTTTCATGAGCAGAGGTCGCACCACAGCCTCCTTGAGACAGCCTGGCTCTCTGCCTTCCTGAAGGGAGGCGTTGACCACCCCAGCCAGCAACGGACCCATTGTCTCCCGGCAAGATTTAATTAGCCAAGACGGGCACGGATGTAATTCACAAGAGGTGCCTTAACCGCCCCAAGAACACCGACCGCATCGGCAGGTGTCACCAACTGAAATTGATCCCATACAATCGGACAAGGTGGGGGCTTTCATAACCTCCAGGTCTTCTTGTATATCAGTTGCAGCGTCGCAGTCTTGGTGAATACGAGTGATAATCTACAAACACGTCACAACAGGCAGTAGATGACGCCACGCGCAGATGAATTGAGGCCAGACTGACCATGAGTATTTGTTTGTTTAGATCTTTATCCTGTCCAATGTCCAAACCATGGACTCCGAACGGATGACGAATAAAGCCAGACATATATAAAACTCTAAAGTTGAACTCTCTGGAATAGGGACTTGGGTAATGGTTCCCAAATTCTTTACATGTATGATATCATTTGAAATAATAATCCTGTGGCCCCAGACAGCAACAAAGACATACCAAGTATATCAACCATCATTTGGGATTGTGACCCCCCCCATCCTAGATGGCATGACCCCACATAACATTCTGGCCCATATTTTGAGAATCTCTGATCTATAGCAGGGATGGGGACTCTTTGGATCAGGGGCCAAATGGAGCCCGTAGCCAGTTTTTATTTGCCGTCTTTCCAATTTCTGGATCTGGCCAATGGAACCAATGCATTCGTTCCGGCCAATGGAACCAATTGGAACCAATGCAGCCCTGCACCATCTATTTTTTATAAGCGTCCTGGATTAAAGGAGAGGTATGGCAACCCTAGGCCCACAGATCCCACCTCGGCTTTCAAGCATGGAAGGAGTGTACTCAGGAGGAAGGGAGCAGAGATGAGGGGCATGCACTTGAGACTAGGGGGGTGGATCAGTGGATTGGATCCAACTGGGGCCCTGGAATTTATCCTTCCCTCCCTTCTTCTTACTTGAACGTGCCCCTTGAGTGCCTCAACTTCTACCTGGCTCCTGGAGCTTGTACTGTTTTTTAAAGTGCACCCCCACCCCCCCTGGAGAAAAGTGTCTCCTCTCCACAGACTCAAATGATGAAGTCGGTGGCCATCATACCTTTGCCAGCATGACCCCATCTTGTGCATATAAACCCGTGACTCGAGACAGTCACAAAGACATGCAGAGTTTCTCCACCAACTGTTGGGATTGGGACCCCGTCCACAGATGGCATGGGGGGGGCACAACCCATAAACTGAGGCTCCTGATTGAGGTTCATAGGTGCCACTGCGATATTATTATCATTACTACTGGATCTTTGATAACTCTTTCTGTTACAATCCTTATTTAGTTCCCCCTCACAGCAACCCTGTGAGGTGGGTCATTATTCTTCCCATTTTACAGATGGGGAACTGAGGCTGAGAAAGAGTGCAAGTTGCCCAAAGCTGCCTAGGCAGTGTTTGGTTAAGATAGGATTTGAACCCTGGTCTCCTAGGTCCAAGGACAATGTGGCCACTTGGCTAGACTGACTCAATATAATGAATATCAACACCATCATCCAGACCAGCGGTGGGTGGCCTCCACTCATGCATCAAATTGGCTCATGTTGCTGCTGTTCTTGAGGCATTCTTTACGCAAAGCGTAATAGGGAACGCCTTATGTGGAGGCCGTGTCTGTCTGTGCCCCTGTTTTGTCTGTGACCCTGTATCATCTCTGGAACTACCCCAGCCAGGCAGACGTGTGATACCTCGCATTAAAGGTCTTGCCGAGACAAGACCAAAATGCTCACCATCATGTTTGTGCATCGAAGGATTCCAGAGATATGAGGGTCTACAAACCCTTAACGGCATGGTACAGCCATGACTGGTCCCTTCCCAGTCATGTCACAAAGGCCGTGACATGGGAGTGATGTCATGGTGCCCGGTGACCAGGGGGTTTAGTGCTAAGTGCCAGGGCAACCGGTAGGGTTGGGGCCAGAGGGTAGTGGGGACTGGGGATGGGGGTTATAGACAGCGGGGTCAGCGGATGAGGGACTAGGCTGGCAGGGGGCCAGGGATTGGGCGGGGGGTGGGGGGTGTAAAGAAGGCCTATCCTTTGCATGTATGGACGCCCTGGGCGTGCATCTTTCCTCCCTTTTTTAATTTGGCCACTTTCCAGTTTCTGGATTTGGATCTAACCCTACCCTCAGAGATCTGTGTTTGTGGCATTGCCCCCACCGCTGCCAATGGGGAAAATGCCATGAACACGGGTCCCTGCCCGAGTGCTGCAAGAGCGAGCACAGATAAGGGAGCCAAGAGAAGGGCATGCACTCAAGATGCGGGTGGATCCACAGCATAGATTCATGATCTGGACCCTCGCCATCCTGAGCACAGCGCTTGTGCAACCCCACGCCCCCCTCCTATCCAGCCCACAAAGCTTGTACTAATTTTCAGAGTGTCTCTTCAGGAGGGAAACGCTTCCCCGCTCCTCACCTAGCCCTAGCTCCGTTTTCAAAAGTGACAGGCATGCCATTGTGCCTTGTCCCTGTCTGCTCGGTCGCCGCAGTGATCGATGCAGCAGAGGGTCGCCAAGAGAGAGTCCTAACAGAATATATTCGCAGCAGTGCTCTGCCTTGCAAGTGAATGAACTCTGATCTAGTGGAACTCAGTCACTTAAAACAAGGAGCTGGGGGACGCAACAGTGGAATTCAATTGCATTTTGAATACCTCGACTTCTAATTACCATCAAATGAGTTTCTTTCACTAGAGAATCAGGTTTAATGTTCCCTGGTGCACCTGATTAATCTGGAGTGTGCTAATGGGAAGGGATGGAAAGTGGGCTGTCTGACCTAGTTAGTCAGCACAATCTGCTTTTTCACCTCATTTGAGAGGAGGAGGTGATTAATTGAAGGCATACACTTAGGTTGCAATCCTGAGCCCACTGTAGTCCCTGGCCAAACTGCAGGTGAGAACTACACCCCTGGGGACTAAAATCTGCCACCGGAAATGCCTGTGAATCTCTCTCTGTTTAAAGTGGGGGCACGTGTTGTTATTGGATTTAGAGTTGAAACCAGGGGCATCACGGTAGTGTTTGTAAAACCTACAAAGCAAGCAGTGAGCTACCATGGAGCTCAAGTGAGCCCAGACTCTGGCCCTCTGCAAGTGGGCTGAGTGCCACTGGGGGGGGGGAATTTCAGAGTGGGTGGGGGAGGAAATGTGCCAAAACTCTGTTCCCCTACCCACTCTGAACATTTTCTAGCAGTGCTCCCACCAGTTTTCAGAGTGGGCACTGGGCAGAGCGGAGTGCTCACCCCACCAACTCTTAAACTTCCTCCCTGGTGGGGTTGCTGCCTCACTGAGAGCCAGGGGAGCACCACAACAATGACTGTGGGGGGGATTGTAGGGCTGAATTGAGAATGGGTTCTCATTCTCGCGAGAATGTCACGGTAATCGAGAACTGTTACTGAGATCTCGGCATGTTCTCGGTAGCGTTTCGAGTTCTTGGTGAGACTCTCAGCAACAGTTACTGTTTGCTGTTGTCAGACCAGGTTCCCTGTAGGTGTATACTTCCACACAAACAGTTAGCACAGAGACGGACAAGCGGTTGGCAGCATAAGTGTTTATTTAACCTCTATAGTACGAAGCTTCAGAGTTCTGACTTACAACCCCAAATTGATGCCCTGTCAGGAGACCAAGGCAGTTACATCAGTTCATATCTTGTATACCGTTCCAAGTTAATGACAACATTATAACATTCCCACCCAGGTTGACACCCCTCTATCATGACACACTCCGATCTGATTGAGACCCCCCGTTGCATATGCATTTTCAGTCCCCAGGTTCATTCGTAGGTTATTCAAAGTGTTATGACTGTCTCCTAAATTCTAGTGTCCTTCTACAGCACCTCGGAGTCCCAGGGATTCTAAATCCCCCATCCATAGCTGTTCCCTTGATCGCTTCCCGTTCCTTGTCATGCCAAGTGAAACACACCATCTGGGGTGTCAAGCCTCCTGCCAAGCCTGCCTGATTTCCTGATAAGATTTCCCTTTAGCTCATTTGCTCTTTTTCCCAACCATCCCATGATCACCTTCTCATTTCATCTTCTTAGCCTGACTTTCAAAGTACTCGAAAACTCATAACATATACTGTGTTTAATATCATTACCTATTATGTGTGAGTATCCTATCATTTCTACTCTATGCCAATATATACTGTGAATATAATCATCACTAAATGTGTATGCCACTTGGTATGGTTAACTGTGTCATTTTCATAACAGATCAATATTTCCATCCAACAAATGTGACTTATCCTGTACCATATACTTATTTACTGGATACCACATTCATCTTGGTAATAGGCATTTGCAAAATGGCAATCACAGTCGTTCTGCACATGTGCAGCCCTCTTCCAAGATGGCACCAGCAGCGTTGCCACCATTTTGGAAAAGGGCAGCCATTTTGTGCCTGCGCATTACCAGGACCAACGCGGTACACGGTAAGTGGCACACGGTAAATCAGTATACAGAACACGGTAAATCACGGTAAACAAAATCAAGAAAAATGATTGATCAAGAAAGTGTTGAGAACTGCGGGTTTTCTCGATACTTTCTAAAAACGAGTCAAGAACTGTGATTCTCATCAAGAATTGAGAAAACTGAGATTGAGCTACAGGCATAGGAGGAGTCCGAGGCTGGCCGGGAGCTCTGGAAGGGCCACCACTTGGGAAAACCCTTCTACCTTGCTCTTGGGGGAGGGGCATAATTTGGACATGAGCTCAGGACTGCCACAGTCTTGCTACCCCACTAGCTGAAATGGCGATTTATGGGAAATGCCTTTTCCACTGAAAATGGCCCATTTGCCACTTTCCCAAATGATTCTGGATTATTTTTATTTAATTTTTAACTTACATTTCTATGCCACCCTTCCTACAAAGGATCAGGGTGGCTCACAAGCATAAAAACAGAATAAAAAAACATTTAAATCCCAATCCACCCCTACACCTCCCACCCATCCCATCCCACCTTATCCCTACCTACCAAACGCTTTGCAACCCACCCACAAAACCCCCAGCTCATCCTTCCCCTTAAATTAATCCCTCCCCTTCCTCTCCCCTCCACCCCAGTTCATTCCTCTTTGCCAAATGTCCGATGGAACAAAATGGTCTTACATTGCCTCCGGAAGACCACTGGGCTTGAACCTAGGCGGTTCTTGAACACAGGAGGTGTCTGGCATTTCAAGTGTCAATTGATACGGACACCAAAAGTGACGACAAAAATATTGTCAAAGTTTCAGAAGTTTGCCCATGGAAATACCGAAAGCAGCGGATGGGTGAAAAGAACCCTGAATGTGAAAAAACAGTGTGGAGGGTTGGCAAGATTCTGGAAAAGACGCAAAAACAAAATGTGTCAATTTGGGAACAGCCATTTTCATGCCAGACCTAGTTGATTTGTCCCTTAATGGACAGAGTGAGCCCTCACACAGAACCCGCATTCAGATGAGATATTGCACCAGTATTTTTACTTTGGGCATTCCCACATTGCTTCCCCCGTTTGCCCCACATATTACCCAGTCATGGGCTTCCCTTCTGATCACAGTAGGGGAAGGGTTCCCAATGTGAGCAGCACCATCTTCAGAGTGGTGGGGAGAGGGAGCATGCCACCACTGTGATCAGGAATCTTGGAGGCAACCAACAACTTCCCTAGCCATGGTGCTGAAATTTAAAGAGGCAAAAAATATCCCCATTAGGAGTGTGCGAACACCGGGAAGTTTGGTGTTCGGCACGTTCGGTGTTCGGCCCCCCTGAAACCATTCGGGTTCTGGATATTTGGCCCGAACCTGTTCAGGGGGGCCGAACCCGTTTGGGCGGAGGGAGGACAGGGGGGGGACCCGGTTTTCCCTCCCCCCTCCAGGCTGCGCAGGTGAAAAGGGCTCCAGGGCTCCCCTCCCCTCCACCCTGCCTAGCCTCGTAAAAGATTTTTTTTTTAAAACCCCCACCCCAGGGATCGCCCTACCTGGTGGTGTCAGGGCTCTGGCCCCAGGTCCAGCGGCGCTCCGGAGCACTTCAGGTCTCTACTAGGCCTTCCGGGTCATGTGACCCATCATATGACCCGGAAGGCCTAGTAGAGGCCTGAAGCACTCTGGAGTGCCACCCAACCCGCTGCCACTGCTGCTGCCACTGTCGCCAGCAGACCCGGGGCCAGAGCCCCGGCACCACCAGGTAAGGAAATCCCTGGGGTGGTTGTTTTTTGTTTTTTTTAATTATTACGAGGATGGGCAGGGTGGGGGAGGTGATCCCCGATGCCCCTTCCACCTGCGCAGCTAGGAGGGAGGAGGGAGAACCGGGTTCCCCCCTGCCTGAACGGGTTTGGAACCCGAACTTTGTTCGGCCAGTTCAGGTGGGGGGTAGTTTGGGTTCGGGGTGTTTGATAATGGGCCAAACACCCTGAGTTTGAGCTGAACCCTGAACCCCCGAACCACGTTTGCACATCCCTAATCCCCATTATTAAACCCAGATTTGCAGGATTACACTTGTGGGTTAATTGTGCATTAGAGCCCATGCAGCCTGCAACCTAATGTCTTCATATACACTTTAAAAGAAAAAAAACCCGAGAGGACACCAGAAACTGCGCGATTTTCATCTCATGGGAATGCGCCCAGGGATTGGGGTAGGGGCGTTGCTATCTACGGAAAACTTTCAGGGGAGGACGGGCCCAAGAAATGCCTTATTCTACAGCATAATTACTGTGTACTCCACAGTGGAGTTAACCTGATATACAGTGTGGTAAAGAGTGGATTTGTGATTGTCCCTTATATACGTATCAATTGGAGACAGCAATATGAAATGTAGTACTTGATTTTGAAAAGAAATGCACTGGCCCATGGGTTGGAAAGAAATGTGCTTGAGCACTGCATTCAGTTACGTTGGGTACAGAAATACAGCAGTGAATCTTTTTATTATTTTACAGGAAGAAAACACCCACTCCTCACCGTCTCCCTCACCCCTGCTGCACGCGTGCGCTGCGCACTGGATCCCAAACCCCCCGGCTTTTTTCCTCTCTCCACTAGATTCTGCTGCGAAAGGCAGCTCCATTGAACCCAATTTGGGAGTCAGTTCCATGCCACTGCTCTGCCCACATCCAGTCGCAAAGGGGCTAGGAGCTGTGTTATCTGAGTAGCAAGCCGTTTTCTGCCCTCACGAGGGGAGCCAATTGAGCTGAGGCAGACTTGCCTGCCGGTTTGGGGCTCTGAAATATACATCCAGGGCTCTGGACCCATGAGTCTAGGCCTGGAACATTGCTGCTCTGGAGACACCTGTAAAAGTGCATCAAAGGGTCCCTTCCTTGCCTGGCTGCATTTCCTTGCTTGCATGCCTTGCATTTTCTTTGCATGGGGTTTCAGCAAAACACAAAAGCCCTTTCCAGTTGCTGCCACATTCAAAACACAAATACTAGGGCTGTGTATTTGGGTTTCAAGTGAACACAAAAGGTCTCAAACTGGACCCCAGAAACTGTAGCACATCTTCACCTCGGGGTTAGGCTGCTCTGACTCCCTTCCTTATAGGCCTGTCAAAATCACAAAGCCTCCTCGCTCCATTTCTGCGCCAAAATAACCCATAGGCAGGGAGTTGCGTTCATTCCATCTGCCACATTGGCGGTGATGGGGAAAAAATCAGTGAACGTGGGTAAAGATACAAATACACGCAAATACAGATACACGCAAAACCAGACACCAGACATATACAAATACAGATACACACACAAATACAGATACACGAAAATACTACAGACACACATACAAATACAGATACGTACAAATACAGATACAAATACAGACACACCTACAAATGCAGATACGCACAAATACAGATACACAGACAAATACTTGACCATATGCACATTCCTAGTTTTCTTGTTAAAAAACATGAGAAAGTCTGTCTCAGGCTTTCCCTAGCTTTCCACTCCCACAGGTTGCTCACTGATTGCCCCCCTCTACTGTCCTTTCATTCACAGTCCCCTTTCCCCCAGTAACTAAGCTAAGTACATGCCCCTCTGACTTCTCAACTTCCTGAATGTATCCCTGTCCCGCCCTATGTTTTTCTCCCCATTCCCTAGTCCATCCTAGATGATAAGAGCCTGAGGGCATGGATCATCTGTCTGTAATGATTGATTCTTTAACACCAGGAACCTTAATGATAATAATGAAAACAACCAAGAGACCTAAAGGAGATATTCTTGGTCTATTCGTTGCAATTCCCATTGGTGTCACTAGATGGTGTGAAGTTCTAGCAGAGCTTGCACTGCAGCCTGGGGACAGAAGACTTACATGATCACTTCACGTTGAAAGCTGAGATTCGTAGAATTAAAAAATGAAAAGGTTAGCTAGTCCATCGCCCTGCCATTAAGGGTTCTGTTTTGTCCCCTCTCCTGTTCAACGTGAACATGCAGCCGCTCGGCGATCAGAGTGTTCGGGGTGAGGTGTCGTCAGTATGCGGATGACACTCAACTGTATCTCTCCTTTTTGACTGACTCAGGCCCAGCTGTCTTGGTGCGTCCCCGGTGTCTGGCAGCTGTGGGGGACTAGATGAGGGCTGATCGACTGCGACTGAATCCTGACAAGATGGAGGTGATGTTAGTGAGTAAGTCGGTGGAGGTGACGGCTCCCTTGGTAGAGGGGGTCTGTCCCCCACTGACTTCCCAGGTACGGAATCTGGGGGTGCTCCTCGATGCACAGCTCCGCCTGGATCTCCAGGTGGAGGCCGTGGCAAGGAGTGCGTCGGCTTCGGCCGCTGGTGCGTCGACTTCGGCCGCTGGTGTGTCTTTTACAGATGCAACAATCTCGTTGCCAGCGATGCTGCCACTTATGATTTTCCTGGGTTGCAGAGAGCAGCAGCAGAGAGAGAAGCATCTCCTTTGGAAACGACTTACTGCTCCCCCAGGACCATCTCCCTGCCGGCATCAGGAGAAGCGATGGATCCGGGGAGCAGTACCTGCTCTTGCCACTGTTGCTCGCTGCTCTCTGAGGGTGTTTTTAAATGAGATGCTACCCTGCGTGGCCAGTCAGGAGCTACTTATCCAACTGCCCGACTGAAGGTGGGGCGGGGGGGATGCGTGCTCCCGTGAGCCACTCAGCACCCACTCGTGGCCCCACACTGAGTCCTTTGGAGAAATCTGGAGTGCACTGTGTGGGGCAAGCCAAGAAAGAGCGTGGCAATGGGCGGCCATGGAGCAGCAGACAGGTCCCCTGCTCAGAGGCACTGTGGGTGGGGGACACGGCTTTTGCAAGTCACAGGAACAGGCCGCGAATGCTGGGGAGCCCGGTTTCCCAGCGCTCACGCCCAGGACGTGTCCATTTCAAAGGCCAGCCCAGTGTGCATGGTCCATGGCAGGGAGGGTGTGAGATGGCTGCTGCGGTAGCCATGCTGGGAGCCACCCATTAGAATGCCTGCCCATGCACACCTCCTGAGTGGGCACTCCGCAGCTGTGCAACTCCACGGCCTCAGACACCACCACCACCTCAAGCCTTGCTTGTTTTAAAAACAACCTTTGTGTGACAGCAAGCTGTGCAGGCAGCTAGTGCAAGATGTCCGCAAAACCAGCTGCCTATTAAAGGCAGCTTCCTATTGGCCAACCCAGTCCCCAAGTTCCAGTTTTAAAACCAGCTTCCTATTGGCTAACCCAGTCCCCAAGTTCCAGTTTTAAAACCAGCTTCCTATTGGCTAACCCAGCCCCAAGTTCCAGTTTTAAAACCAGCTTCCTATTGGCCGACCCAGTCCCCAAGTTCCAGTTTTAAAACCAGCTTCCTATTGGCCAACCCAGTCCCCAAATTCCAGTTTTAAAACCAGCTTCTTCTTCGAGTGGCTCCTCCCATTCTCACAAATGGGTTTGCGCTTGCGCACCCTTCTCTTATCGGCAGTTACCAAGCTCATCAGTTGAAAACACGTGACGTTCACGCGCCCCCACCCTATATAAGGTACCCTCCCGCCCAAGCCCACAGTTCCTTCCAACCGCTTCGCGGCTTATCAGTAGTACCAAGTTCATTATGGCTACCACGAAACGTTCTTTCAAAAAATGTGTTAAATGTGCGAGAAAGATGACGACAAAAGATCCCCATAGACAATGTCTGGTTTGTCTGGGGATCGGGCACGATTATCTCCAATGCCCAGAATGCTTGCTCCTCAAGCCTAAAGCCCGTAAGGAGCGTGCCATCAGACTCCCTGCCCTCCTCAAGGAGATGGAGGGAAAACAGGGTAAGTCTGGACATAGGTCCCGCTCCCCCTCCCCTGAGGTACCTATAGTGGGAGCAGAGGAAATTGTGGCTAGTAGTGCCTCGGCACCATTGGTACAGAGCCCAATGCTACCGTCCACCTCTAGACCCACACCTCCTTCACCTGCCAGGAGTTCTGTTAATATGGGGTTAGAGCCTGCCATTACGGTGGATCGCTCTTTATCCCCATTTTTATCATCAGAAGATGAAGCATTTCTGGTGACGGCTTCGGCCTCCCAGGCTTCACCCATGCAGATAGCATCTCCGCTATATACTGCGATGGAGGATGTCAAGCCCAGGTTCCAAGGGTCGCCGTACCAACCACCCTCACTGCAATGGCTCGCTGAACCTCGACCAGAACCCCCCGACCTCGAGAACAGCGAAGGGAAGCGAGGGAGGATGATCCCACCCTCAGATTCTTAAAACAACAAGAAATTGAAAGAAAAAAGGACAACAGTCTATTAGTGTCCTGCCTACAACAGCTTATACGGGCGACTTCTACAAACTCATCCCAGAGATCAAGAAGTGCAGCTCATTCCAAATCTCCCTCGCCGCCACCTAGAGGCAGAGATCCTCGACGTCGTACCACCACGACGTCGACAGTTCTACCATCGATGTCGACAACCCAGCTCTCGACGTCGAGAGATCACCAGAGAGAATTGCAGCCGCCTCCTTGATGTCGACGCCGCTCGACATCCACTCACCACCAGAGGGAGCTCGAGACACCTCGTCGACGTTGACGATCCTCGACGTCTACAGAGAGACGGGCTGATTCTCAATCCCCTCATCGACGTCGACGCCGCTCGACGTTGAGGGAGCCCATTCCCGACCAGCTGCCTTCCTCCAATCAGCCCCTATCAGGGCAACTGCCTGATGAGGCGTCCCGAGAATGTGCTGAGCTATTTAAAAAGAGGATGCTAAAGCATAAAAAGAGGATTGCTCGCCGCAAGTTGTACAGGTCAGCCCTCCTTAAAGCAAGAGCCTCTCATTCTACCCCTCCCGAACCGGAGGAAGGGGAGATTACTCACTCTGTCCCTGACGTCGAGATTAATATCGACGTAAACGAATCTGACCAAGCTGGGGATCCTGAGTCGTTGTCCCCACCACCTTCTGATGATGTTCAGTCACCCACAGCTTCGACTACATCACAGGAACACAGAGACTTCCAGCACCTACTTAAGAGATTCTCGGAGGCTCTCAACATAGCTACAGTGCCGGTAACAGAGCAGGAAGTGGATCCTGCCTATTCTCTTGTGAACAAGCCTGTACAGGCGAAATTAACCCTTCCTCTGTTCAAGAAACACGCAGCAGAGGCGGAAAAGTTGTGGGCTACCCCGGCTGCCATCCCTCCAGTGTCATTAGCTAGCAGCTCCTTCTATATGTTTCCACCGGAAGAGGGCTCAATCTTCTTTAAGCACCCTCTGCCTAACTCCTTAATTGTTTCAGCATCAGCTGAAAAGTTTCAGAAAGCGACACAGCAGACGTCACCAGCAGATAGGGACAGCCGAAGGATCGACATCTTCGGTAGGAAGACATTTGCGTCCGCTACGATGCTCATGCGGACGGCGAACTACTCAGCCGGCATGGCGACCTTCCAGCACTATCTGTGGAAACAGGTGCAAAAGGTGATTCCCACACTGCCTAAAGATGCACAAAAGAACCTACAATCGTTGGCTGCTGAGGGTACAGCTACGGTACGCTGCCAACTTCACACTGCTCGCCATTCTTCCGAGACAGCGGCTAGAGCAGTGGCCAATGCAGTCGTGACTAGACGATTTGCCTGGCTCTGAGGAACGAAGCTCAAATATCACCATCGAGCACGCATAGAGAGCCTACCATTCGACCAATCCGGTCTTTTTGCAAGGGACACGGATGAAGTGCTCGATAAAATACAGAAATCGAAGACAACGGCCCAGAAGATGAAGATTTCCCAGAGGGAACAATCTTCTGCTTCTTCATCCCATCGCCAGTATCAGCATGAAACGCCTTACCATCGGCCGCAAAGACCATATTATTCCTCATCACAACCTTATAACAGAAGGTATTATGCTTCCACCTCCTCTGTTAGCTATGGGAGGAAGCCCAAATACCCCTATTCCTCATTCAGACAAAGGCAGGGCAATAAGCAGCAGTATGCAACCCCTTCCAACAGAGGAAGACGATGACAACTACTGCTGTCCAGGGTAGTAAATGAGGAGGCATTGACCAGTTCACCCAACTTTCCCTATGCCTTGGCTAACGCCTTTCAATTCTGGGAAACCATCACTTCTGACTCTTGGGTTTTGTCAGTTGTATGTTCAGGGTACAAAGTTCAGTTCCTCACTTTGCCTCCTCGTTGCAGACCATCTGCTAATGTTTATTTTTCTGCGGCCCATGCATATACCCTAAATAAAGAAGTTGTTGAGTTATACAACAAGGGTGTTATAGAAATTGTTCGCAACAATAATATAAAGGATGGATATTATTCTAACTACTTTGTCATAGACAAAAAGGATGGCGGTCACAGACCCATCCTAGACCTCAGATTTGTTAACCAGTTTGTCAAGTACTTTAAGTTTAAGATGCTGACGCTGAGCTCATTAAGATCTCACTTACAGGGCGGACAGTGGTATGCAGTCATAGATTTAAAAGATGCATACTTCCATGTTAGGTTGCACCCCTCATCTAGGCCATTTTTCAGGTTTGTCCATAATGCTACGCATTACCAGTTTTCTTCTCTCCCTTTCGGGCTAGCCTCAGCTCCTAGGGTATTCACTAAAATGATGGCTCCAGTCATTGCCTTTCTCAGAAATCAGGGGATAGCCATTTATCCTTATCTGGATGATTGGCTGCTAATTGCAGATGATCCCGAATCCCTCTGTCATGCAGTCTCTATAACTTTAGACCTCTGCCACAATTTGGGCATTTCTATTAATATACAGAAGTCCCAACTAACACCCTCACAGAGGACACCTTACATAGGAGCCATAATAGATTCCAATAAGCAGAAAGTGTTTGCTCCCGTAGAGAGGTCTGTGGATATCTCTAACATGGTAAACCTATTGTCTAGGCATAAGAAGCAGCCTGTTAAACGCTTTCAGCATCTGCTGGGACTTATGGCCTCTACCACCTCAACAACCCCATTTGCACGCCTCTTTATGAGGCCTTTTCAGCTGTGGATGTTGCATACAATTGACCCTCTGGTCAATCCTCCCAGCAAAAGGGTCAAGGCCCCTAGACATGTGTTGGATTCTCTGGTGGTGTGGACAAAGAGGGAGTTTGTGTTAGCAGGTATGCCATTTGCTTCTCCTGTGTCTGAGTGTGTCTTAACCACAGATGCTTCCTTGACAAGATGGGGAGCGCATCTAGGCCACACGGACATTTCGGGAACATGGAACGACAGCCAAAAGGACCTCCACATCAATATGTTGGAGACCATGGCTATTCAAAAAGCGCTAGACTATTTCCACCAGCAGCTCCATGGTCGGGTAGTGACAGTGGCGTCAGACAACTTGACAGCAGTATGGTACCTGAACAAACAGGGAGGTACCAGGTCACCAGACCTCTGTCGCTTAGCAACTCAGATATGGCACTGGGCAATTGCCCACAAGATTCACCTCATAGCTACCCACGTTGCTGGAAAGGACAACTCCAGAGCGGACATCCTGAGCAGGCTCAGCCAGGAGCACCACGAGTGGAACCTATCCACTCCTGCTTTTCACAGGTTGACTCGCCAATGGGGGTATCCGATGATAGACCTGTTCGCCACAGCAGGTTCAGCCAAATGTCCACTGTTTGCATCTCGGGCGGGCCACGACCCTCTATCCCTGGGGGATGCGTTCTCCCTGGACTGGAAACCGCAACTGTGCTATGCCTTTCCACCAGTGCCATTAATGGGCAAGGTGATAGACAGGATCACCAGGCAGGGGGCCGATCTGATATTAGTAGCCCCATATTGGCCA
>QEPC01003143.1:6709229-6719438 GCA_003113815.1 Sphenodon punctatus | reverse complement strand
GTCCGTGAACTCCGCTCCTCCTCTGTCCCCTCTCTCGCCCTCCCACACCTCCCCTGCTCCCCTAACCACCTTTGTTCCTTCTCCCTAGCTGCCCCCCACGCCTGGAACTCCCTCCCTGCCCACATCTGCCTCACCCCCTCCCTTCGTTCCTTCAAATCCTCAAGACTCACCCCTTCCACTCTGCCCTCCCTGACTCCTCGCTCCCCTCACCTAACTCCTGCTGATACCCTCCATCCAGTACAATCTGTTGCCTGAGGTCTGTGTACTCATATCCTCACCACATGGACCAGCCAGCCATCATTCTCGATGTAACCAAGCCAAGCACGTGCACCTGGGACCCCGCATCTTCGTGAATGTTACACTCCTTGTCTCTCCCTCTGTTCCCCTTCCTTCATCTCTCTCCCCCTGTCTCTCAGATTGTAAGCCCTAGGGGCAGGGAACGTGTCTATTCCATTACTTTGTAAAGTGCCAGGTACATTGCTGGTGCTATATAAATGCTTGCTAATAATAATAATAATTAATAATAATCTTTTACATAGATAGTGATTTTTGTGTTTGCATTGTTATTTGCTGCTATGGAAACCTCTCAGGTTGAAAAGCAGCATATACATTCTTTAAATAATAAATAAATAAACTACTGGATTGTTGAAATGGCCTAAATTTATTCTTTCTTCCCATTTCAGGCCAACCACAGACTGCTGATATGAGAATTAGTGGAATACAAGTGAACATAATGGAAGCTGATGGGATTCTTCTAGCAGGCATGCAAGTCTCCCACCCATGTTCCAATTATGACTTGTGCAAAATCTGTCAAAGAAAAACTGCGGAAAAATTAACTTCAACACCTTGATTGTGCTCATACAAGAAACTTGGACACTATTCATACACACAGTTCTTATCAAGAAAAAGAGTATTCTGTAATAAGTGCAAGATTAGTAAATGATTTCGAAGAAACTCTGAAAAACATATGTGCAACATGGCACAACTCCTGTTACGAGAAGCTGACCAATGTAGAACATATAAGAAGGGCAAGAGCTTGTTACGAGCAAGATAAAGGCTTCTCAAATGCAATTGTAGATGGAGATGAAGTGGCAACAACTTCAGCAGAACCTCCTACAAAGATAATTCAATTGACTCGTTCACAAACTTCCCATTGCAAAAAAGATAACCGTTTCTTTTGTGAGGGTGGAAGTTCCTTCTACAAACCACTGCACAAAGTTTCAACAATGAAGGCTGGAAAAAATCTGTCAGATGTGGTAAAACTATCCAATAATGAAAAATTGGCCATAAAACTTAGTACAGCAATTAATCCAAATGATGCCCATACTATTGATATTTGTTATCAACGGCATGGAAGGGCTCCCTATGAGGAGAGGCTTGGTAGGCTGGGGCTGTTCAGTTTAGAGAAGAGACGACTGAGAGGAGATATGATAGAGGTCTATAAAATCATGAGTGGTGTGGAACTAATAAACAAGGAGCAGTTATTTACCCTCTCAGCTAGTACTAGAACTAGGGGACACTCCATGAAACTCATGGGTGGCAAGTTTAAAACAAATAAAAGAAAATATTTTTTCACTCAGCGTATAATTGGGTTGTGGAATCTACTGCCAGAGGCTGTGGTAAGGGCCAGTACTATAGCTGAGTTTAAAAGAGGTTTGGACAAGTTTCTGGAAGATAGGTCCATTAGCAGCTATTAGCCAGACAGGATCAGGGAACATGACGGGAGCTGGGGGAAAACAACAGGGAATGGATCCCCCATTGTGACCTGTTGGGTGCTTCTCCCAAGTCACCGTGATTGGCCACTGTCGGAGACAGGATGCTGGGCTAGATGGACCATTGGTCTGACTCAGTATGGCACTTCTTATGTTTTTATGTTATCATAAAAGTTGCTGGAGAGAAAATGTTTTGCATGTACTTAGAAAAGATGTAAGTAATCATGAAAAACATGTTACAGACTCAAGCTGGAGCTGAAGTGGAATTCATATCCTGATTATTATTATTATTATTATTAGCAAGCATTTATATAGTGCAAGCAATGTACCTGGCACTCAATAAAGTAATAGAATAGATACGGTCCCTGTCCTAGGATTTACAATCTGAGAGACGTTAGTGGGGGGGAGACGAAGGAAGGGGAACAGAGGGAAAGACAAGGGGTGTAACATTCATGAAGATGCGAGGTCTCAGGTGCACGTGCTTGACTTGGTTACATCGAGAATGATGGCTGAAAGTCTTTTGTCAGAATGGCAAATTCTTAATATGGCTACTCTACAATGCACTTATGAAAATATTTGCTAGAAAACAATGCTGAAGAGTATACAATTAGAAGACCATCAGTGAAGTCACTGATGATTGATGAAATCCCTGCTGTTGAATTCCACAAATCCCTTTGAAAAAACCAACCAGAACAGATCAATCTCAAGCCATGTCTATCTTATTTTCTGTAAAACGCCAGGTACATCGCTGGCTCTACATAAATAATAATAATAATTAATAAGAAAGTTTGAGTCCATTCTATGAGTAGTGCAGCAGCTTCCACTGATGACAGTCAAGAGACGAATATGAAATGCCTTTCAGGCAGCTGTCAACCTTAGAAGAGCAATTTTGAATGCTGAGAAGTGGCAATGAAAGACACATGACTAACATGCTATACTCTTTCTTCGGATGGATAGTTGCTGGTCCAAAAGTAACAGTGACTGGAAACAGTAAAAGGTTACAAATAGACAAGGACCTTGCTTGATTATTATTAATAGTATGCAATGACTTTGGTCACGCTCAATAAATTATTATCTAACCCATGGTCAATAGACAAGGATGTGATCAGCCTGTGTCAAATGACTCTTTCTGTGGGTAAAATAGATAGGCAGATTACAAGGAAAGATTAAAACATAATGCGATCATCAACTGTTGTTCCCTGCCAAGTTGCTGTAGGAATTGCTATTCATCATTCATCCCATAGTAAGAAAGCCATAGAGCGTCTACATTCATTCGGCCTCAGTGTACCATATGGACATCTCCTTTGTCTAGAAACACAGTTGGCAGAGAGCATACTTCAGAATGTTTCTGAAAATGATGGTGTGTTCATTCCTTTAAGTTTTGTAAAGGGATGTCAAATGTTCTTTGCCATGGGCAATGTGGATTTCCTTGAAGATACGTCTGATGGCAAAGGGACATCACAAATAACAGCTTTGACGATGTACCAACGAATGGAACCCAATGACAAGCAGCAAAATCTTCTTTTTGTAGAGGGAAGCTATGAGAAGACTCTCATAACTGAAGACTTACCCGAAATAGTGACCGTCTTCAAACCATGGGCATTTTTACACACACCTTAAAGTTCCGATGTTTCAATCTTCTGGGTTTACAAGTCCAAAAGTAAGTTCTGGATGCTTCTTTACACAAACACTGCCCTGAGGCAGCCTAAAGTAGCCGCAGTTGTAGACGTGATAGGCTGCCATGGAAACCAAGTGACCACAGCTGCCTAGAACAAGGCAGTTTACCAGGAGAACTTTTTACACACAAAAGTTCTGGGAGACATTCAACGCAGAATTTCAAAGATCTGGATGTTTAAGATCTGGATGAGTGATCTTGAACCCCTGGCCCTGGGGATTGGGGGGCATTGCATCATCAGCTTGTATCACCTGGTACTTTGGTGGCTTGTGTTTCCCTTCTCGTTATGTTTCCTCCTGCATCTCCGCCTGGTGTGTGTCCCGCCCTTGCTCACCTGTTGCCCATTTCTGCAGCCTGTCTCCTGGCTTCCTGATTGGCCACCAGGGAGTATTTAAGACCTTCTGGTGGCCTCATGAAGCTGGTGTAGCAACTGCTCTTCCCTGTGTGTGGTTATTGTTTTGTCTCTTGACCCTATATAGCATAGACCTGTTTCTTCCCCTGTGGCTATGCCCGTGGTGTGTTGGAGTTGAACTCTCTTTTCTCTGTAGTCCTGGTCCGTGTTTGGTAGGCTTTAGTGCGTGTGTTTCCCTTGTCCTGTGTGTGTGTTGGTGGGTCTTGCTCAGGGGTGGATTGGCCATTGAACCCACCAGGAGGATTCCCGGTGGGCCGGGCTGGGCTGGAGGGCTGGTCCTGCTGTGACTGTCTTTTAAAAAAAAAAATATTTCTTTTTTTAAAAAAAAAATTGTTGGTCCTGACCCCTGTTGGGCTGGGTGGGGGAGGGAGGCCTCACCTGCCTCTCCCTCCTAGGAGCACAGCAGCAGCTGCAGCAGCAGAGGGGGCTCGATCGGGCTGGGAGATAAGGTTGTTTGCAAACACAGCTCCTCCTCCCCACGTGCCGATCAGAAGGTTGCTACTTTGTGTAGAAGAAAAACTCATACTCACAAGCTGCTGGTGAAAATCTGTCAGAGTTCTGTTTATTAATTTCAAAGCGCAAAGAGAGAGCAGTAAATGAACCCATGCAAGGATTCAAAACCGGTCTGCCAGATTGCCAATTACATAGGTATTTTATAGATACCAGTTCAAGCAGATAGATACAGCGTGTTAATTAAGAATAATTTTATACAGAGTGAAAGGCTACAATAATTGTTTACATAGTCAGCAAGGATGTTCTCAAAACAATATGGCTGACCTAGAAAGTCTAAACAATTCAATTAGTATATGNCAGCGGCTCATACATTAGATGTCAAGAGAGCGGTGCTCGCTTACTTGAGTAGAACTTCCAATATCAGACTTTCTGATAACTTGTTTGTGTCCCCTGCCCCACACTCCCTGGGCAGAAAAAGTTTCCTCCCAGAACATCTCCAAGTGGCTGGTACACGCCATTACTTCGGCTTATCAAATGAAGGGCTTGTCACCACCTCCTAACATCAGGGCTCATTCCATTCCAGCCACAGGAGCTTCCACGGCTGCGTTTGCAAATATCTCCCCTCAGGAGATCTGTAGGGCAGCCACGTGGAGCTCACCCAGCACCTTTATTAAGCACTACGCAATTCACCTTGCCTCCCAGGCACACACTGCGTTGGGACAGGCCATCCTATCTACTGCTGTCCCTCAGTAAGCTTCACCACACTGTTAGAAAGTTAATATGTATTTAAGTTACTGGTCAATTTATCTACGATTAAACAGGTGTTACCTGATCCGTAGGTTGCTACCTTGTAAACAAGGTTCTTCGAGATGGCTCTAACCATTCTCACAAATGCCCACCCTTCCAGCCCCGCGTGAAATTTTCTCATGCAGTCTCAGGGTTGGAAGGAACTGTGGGCTTGGGTGGGAGGGTGCCTTATATAGGGTGGGGGCGCGTTAACGTCACGTGTTTTCAACTGATGAGCTTGGTAACTGCCGATAAGAGAAGTGCGCGCAAGCACAAACCCATTTGTGAGAATGGTCGGAGCCATCTCGAAGAACCTTGTTTACAAGGTAGCAACCTTCTGTTCCTACTGGCCAACCCAGCCCCAAATTCCAGTTTTAAAGCAGCTTCCTATTGGCCGACCCAGCCCCAAGTTCCAGTTTTAAAAACAGCTTTCTATTGACTGGGCCAGCTCCAAGTTCCAGTTTCAGAAATGATGGAGCAACTCCTTTTGGAGCCAGATCTCACAGCTCATCCCTAGTCGGAGAAGCAGTAGGACATAAATGTGGGATTAAACAGTCAAACACCTGCTTTTCAAATTTGGGGACTGTGTATATTGTGCAATCTGTTCAGTTGACAGAGACATAGGGTGTTAACAGACATCCTCATGGACGTCTGTCCCACCTGGGGAGGGTTTCCCCCAGCCGGGCAAGCATTTGTTCCCGTGGCTCCCCTTGTGGGGGGGAGGGGAGGGAGGCAGGGTAACGTCACCATGCTCCCAGTGTTGCCCTGTCTCCCCACCATGATGGGCAGCCATGGTTGCCTATTAAAAGTAGCTATGGCTGGGCGCCATGGCAACCCCCCCCCCAATGCTGGGAGGACCCGGAGCCGGGAAAAGACATTCCTGCTCAGTTCCACCTGCTTCGGCCTAGCTGGTTGGCTGTAGGTCCGGGCTGTGGGCCACAGTCTGGGCCCAGCCACCACCCCTGGCAGGGTTTGTTCCAGGCCCACATTTGGCGGGCCTGGAACAAATATACAGACATGACGCTGGCCCGCTTGGGCCAAAGTGGGCCTAATTGGGCCAGTGTCATGTCTGTTAACACCCATAGAGGGAGAGAGAGAATTATATTCGTAGAAAGATTCTAATTAAAAAGTTTCCCCCTCTTATACTATCTAGAAGGGTTGTTTTTTTGGCAGATGAGGGAAGGGAGTGGAAATCATTCATATGGAGAAGAAGAGGCAGCAACATAAGAGAAAAGCCTATATGTGAGACGACTGAATAGAGAAGAAAGGAAGAAAATGCCATGTGACTTCTCTTTTGTGGCAAAAGGCTTGGGAGAGAAAGCACTGTTTAGTTCCGTCTCGCAGTGGATTGGGTGCATTTCCATCGATTAAGCATTGATTATTGGCTAAGTTGTATTTACGGGCAGGAAATCCAAGGGTAAGAATACAAAACGGGGGATTAAATGGATCATTAGCAGCACAGCAGGGAAAGATCTAGGGGGAGTTGTGGATCCCTGACTGCACCAATGATACGGTTGCGAATTTCTTACTGCTTCGACACAAGCACTTTTAATGCAACACGGCAGAAGTCATTCTGCTGCCACTCTACTCAGTTCTGGTTAGGCCTCAGCTAGAGGACTGGGTTCAGTTTTGGACACCCCATTTTAAGAGGATAGAGACAAGATGGAGAAAATGGAGAGGAGAGCAACAAAGGGGGACAATAAACATGACGAGGGCCCGCTATTAATAATGATAATAATAATAATAATTATTATTATTTATTTTATTATAAGCTTTTATATAGCGCCAGCGATGTACCTGGTGCTTTACAGAGAATAAGATAGACACGGTCCCTGCCCGAGAGCTTACAATCTAAAGNAGCGATGTACCTGGTGCTTTACAGAGAATAAGATAGACACGGTCCCTGCCCGAGAGCTTACAATCTAAAGACAGGGGAGGGGAGACAGGGAAGGGGGAAGAGAGGGAGAGACAAAGGATGCGACATGCATGAGGATGCGAGGGCTCAGGTACACGTTCTTGGCTTGGTTACAGAGAATTGGGAGTTTGCAGATAACAGGTGGAGGATAATCCCGGGTGGGGATGATTAGCAGGAGTTGGGAAGGGCGGAGCAGAGCGGAAGAGGTAGGTTTTGAGGAGGGACTTGAAGGTGTGGAGGGTGGGGGAGGGTCTGGAAGGGAGGCTGTGGCCCATCTGGGTGGGAGGGTGAGGGAGGGGAGGGTGAGGGAGGCTAAGGCCCACCTGGGCCAGAGACTCACTGTTATGTCAGTTTCCAGGCTGCCAGATGTGGGCCTGCTGCTGTCCCGGCCCCAGTAGGTGGCTGGCCTGGAACTGGTCCCCCGGATGATCCTGGGTTCACAGCCCAGGCCATAGGCCACCCAGGTGGGTCAATGCGGGCCATAGTGGGTCAGTGCATCTATTTTTGTCCCCATCCCTGCCAGGGATCCCAATGGCTGTATGCCATAGTTGTCTGTGATTGGCCGCCATGGCTGCCTGTCATGGCAGAGGGAGGAGCGCTGGCGGCATGCCAGGCGCACGTTTGTTCTGTCCCCCCCGCTGTGGGGGAGGTGGGGGAGGGACTGCCAGCTGACCCACTTGGGCGCACGTTTATTCTGTGACCCAACCTACTCCTAAGGGTAGCAGTTGTCATCTTCCATACACCCCCAAGCAGAGGAGAAGCTGTGGTGGTCTCACATCTATTGTCACCCAAAGGTGATAAAGGGTTTGGAATACAAATCCCATGAGGCGAGATTGAAGGAGCTAAGTCTGTTTAGCTTGGAGAAAAGAAGACTAAGGGGGGGATATAACAGTCTACAAATATTTGTTCTCCATTTGTTCTGCTGGGGAGGCAGGCACTAGGTGGGGCAGCCCATCCATCCCCAGCCTCTGAGGACTCCAAGCTCTAAAAGGCATTTCCCTCAGCCCTGCAACACCCAGAGGGAGCTGAGAAGCCAGAGGATGATCTGCTGGGGAAGCAGGTACCAGAAAGACAGACAGTTGGGTTGGCCTTTTCCATCTGCCCTCCCCCTTCCTACTCTGTTAGAGACTGTGCCTGACCATTGGCATCTTTGTTATGGGTTGAGGATTTTGGAGATGTATACAGAGAAAAGTCTCCCCCACCCCCAGTCCAAGCAGGGTGCACAACAGTTCCTAGTGAGAGTGGGAGACTGGCATTAGGGTGAGAGACAAGTGCCAGGGTTGTAGTTTTGTTGAACATTACAAGAATCCCTGAGGTCCTTCAACTTGTATTTCATTTTCCTCAGAATTTCTGGGCAATGTACTGTTGTTTGGTTGTTTATAATGTCTGGGCAATGTACTGTTGTTTGGTTATTTATAATGTTTGGGCAATGTACTGTTGTTTGGTTGTTTATAATGTCTGGGCAATGTACTGTTGTTTGGTTGCTGCCAGGGTCATTCACCTCGCCTGTCGCTTCGACAATTTGCAGCCCCTCCTTTCCTCTCTTCACTGGCTCCCCCTTCCTGAACGAATGCTGCACAAGCTCTTAGTCTTCACCTATAAAACTCTTCACAACCTTGCTCCCCCCTACCTCTCTTTTCCCTCCATGCTCCAGTCCGTGAACTCCGCTCCTCCTCTGTCCCCTCTCTCGCCCTCCCACACCTCCCCTGCTCCCCTAACCACCTTTGTTCCTTCTCCCTAGCTGCCCCCCACGCCTGGAACTCCCTCCCTGCCCACATCTGCCTCACCCCCTCCCTTCGTTCCTTCAAATCCTCAAGACTCACCCCTTCCACTCTGCCCTCCCTGACTCCTCGCTCCCCTCACCTAACTCCTGCTGATACCCTCCATCCAGTACAATCTGTTGCCTGAGGTCTGTGTACTCATATCCTCACCACATGGACCAGCCAGCCATCATTCTCGATGTAACCAAGCCAAGCACGTGCACCTGGGACCCCGCATCTTCGTGAATGTTACACTCCTTGTCTCTCCCTCTGTTCCCCTTCCTTCATCTCTCTCCCCCTGTCTCTCAGATTGTAAGCCCTAGGGGCAGGGAACGTGTCTATTCCATTACTTTGTAAAGTGCCAGGTACATTGCTGGTGCTATATAAATGCTTGCTAATAATAATAATAATTAATAATAATCTTTTACATAGATAGTGATTTTTGTGTTTGCATTGTTATTTGCTGCTATGGAAACCTCTCAGGTTGAAAAGCAGCATATACATTCTTTAAATAATAAATAAATAAACTACTGGATTGTTGAAATGGCCTAAATTTATTCTTTCTTCCCATTTCAGGCCAACCACAGACTGCTGATATGAGAATTAGTGGAATACAAGTGAACATAATGGAAGCTGATGGGATTCTTCTAGCAGGCATGCAAGTCTCCCACCCATGTTCCAATTATGACTTGTGCAAAATCTGTCAAAGAAAAACTGCGGAAAAATTAACTTCAACACCTTGATTGTGCTCATACAAGAAACTTGGACACTATTCATACACACAGTTCTTATCAAGAAAAAGAGTATTCTGTAATAAGTGCAAGATTAGTAAATGATTTCGAAGAAACTCTGAAAAACATATGTGCAACATGGCACAACTCCTGTTACGAGAAGCTGACCAATGTAGAACATATAAGAAGGGCAAGAGCTTGTTACGAGCAAGATAAAGGCTTCTCAAATGCAATTGTAGATGGAGATGAAGTGGCAACAACTTCAGCAGAACCTCCTACAAAGATAATTCAATTGACTCGTTCACAAACTTCCCATTGCAAAAAAGATAACCGTTTCTTTTGTGAGGGTGGAAGTTCCTTCTACAAACCACTGCACAAAGTTTCAACAATGAAGGCTGGAAAAAATCTGTCAGATGTGGTAAAACTATCCAATAATGAAAAATTGGCCATAAAACTTAGTACAGCAATTAATCCAAATGATGCCCATACTATTGATATTTGTTATCAACGGCATGGAAGGGCTCCCTATGAGGAGAGGCTTGGTAGGCTGGGGCTGTTCAGTTTAGAGAAGAGACGACTGAGAGGAGATATGATAGAGGTCTATAAAATCATGAGTGGTGTGGAACTAATAAACAAGGAGCAGTTATTTACCCTTTCAGCTAGTACTAGAACTAGGGGACACTCCATGAAACTCATGGGTGGCAAGTTTAAAACAAATAAAAGAAAATATTTTTTCACTCAGCGTATAATTGGGTTGTGGAATCT
>QEPC01003143.1:6689482-6702811 GCA_003113815.1 Sphenodon punctatus | reverse complement strand
CTTACTGTAGGATGCATAGCAAGGGACAGAGTGATTTTGGGTTGGGGACCATTGAGCACTAAAATGGAGTGATTTGGGGAGCCAGAGCACTGAAATGAGGGCCAGTACCCCCACCAGTGGCAGTCTCCCCTCTGCCAGCCCCCCATAACCTCCCACTCACCCCTGCCAGACTGCTGAGGATCTGAGTCTGGGGACTCAGCTCTGCTAGGCCCCAAATCTGGTGCACTCTGCCCGCCCCAAGCCACGCACCCCCAAGCCACGCCCCCATAGCCTATTTCCAGCCCACCGGCGGCTTTACCGCCGGCACAGGGCCACTAAGACTATATTTTCCCGGGCCACTTTGATTTCCCAATCCGCCCCTGGTCTTGCTCCTTGTACTCTTGTGGATTTCTATTTTCTTCCCTACTCTGCTGTGTGCCCTTGCTGTGACCCCTTGTATAGCCTAGAGCTCAGATCCCTGTCCTGCCCTGCTCCTTGCGCTCTTGGGGATTCCCTCCCTACCTTTGCTGTGTACCCTTGCTGTGATCCCTTGTACCTTACCTTTTGATTTGTTTCCCTGTTATGGTATCCTTGCCTCCCTTTATGTTCCCTCATCCCTAGTGTCCTGGTTCCTCCTTATGCTTAACCTGTTGCCTGTAGCTCAGTTCCCCCTTTCTAGATCCCTGTCCTGTCCAAGACCCCTGTTAAACCATAGATCCCATGCTTCCTAGTTGCCTCATGCTTCCTGTCTTGTGTTCCGTCATCTGTGGTTTATTCCCCCTTTCTTGGAGCCTGTCCCCTCCAGGACCCTGTTGGTCTTAAGCCTCTTGGCTCTTTAGGTTCTAGTCCCTTAACTCCATCCCCTTCTGACATTGTCTTTCCTATTATTGGTCTGGCTTTGATCTTTCCCCCTCAGCCTCAAGGATGAGTTCTAAGATCTCTAAGGCTGGGTTTCCCAGTTCTCCTGCTGAGAGAGAGTCTTTATGGGAACGAGACTGGCTGAGAGGTTCTCTTTTTCTGATACTACGGCTTGCTCTACCCCTCCTGGTTCTCCTCTTCCTGTCTCCCTTCTTGACTTAGGACCCCCTTTCCCCCTAATGCCTGTTCTTCGAATGATAGGATCATATATTGAAAACAGTGGAATTGCCAACAGCTTCATCGAGGCTGGGCTGTACTGTAGCCAAGTAGTTCGGCAAATATTAGAGGGAAAGCATGTCAAAAGAGGTGTACATGCCCATCTAACTGCATTAGAACTGTTCTACAAACTGTTTTTTGAGGCATTTTCAAACAAATGTCCTGCTGTCAAGGAACAACTTCAGGAGAAAGTCACTCACTTGAATAAAGCAAGTGCAGAACAAGACAGTAATGCAGTTCAAGCTATTCATGATGAAGTGGTAGATGCTTTGAAATCTAAAGTTGTGATGCAGGAACTATAGAAATTTGAGGAACAAGGCTTGTCAAAACCACACTTCTATGCACATTTGCAGTACATGCAGATGGTGGTCGAACTTTGTGTTTTTATCAGAGGTGGAAATTGGGATTTACACCTTAGTTCACTTGCTGCACTGACAAAGTACTTTTTTGCCCATGACAAGCAAAACTATGCAAGATCCATTCCAATATATTTGGCCAAGATGAATGAACTGAGGGTAACTGCTCTAGAAGAATTTCAAGAAGGAAATTGGGTCGTCAACAAGATCACAGTGTCATTCTGCTTAATTGGTGGTGATCATGCTTTGGAGCAAGTCAACTGCAGCATGAAAGTATCTGGAGGAATTACTGGTATAACACTTAATCTCAGTACCTGTGCAACATTCTTTCTAATTGCTCCTGAAATGGCAAGGTTAGCCAGTGAATCACATGATATGGCAGACCTAAACATTCCAGGAAAGGAACTTTACCATGAGCTGAACCTGGCAACATTACAGAGAATCCGTGACAATACACTGAAACTTTTCAACTATTTTAAAGAATCATCAAACCCATTTGAAGAAGGTACAGAACAGTTAATTAATCTTGTAGCAAAGACAATAATAACTGAGCAAGTAAAAGTTGACATACTTAGAAGAAATGAAGTGGGAGAGCAAATGTATGCGCTGTTTGTAGCAAACAGAATACAGCAGAATGTGGTCAATGTGCGGGACCCAATACCTAATTTGAAACTGAAGATGTGGAAAGATATGGGCAAAGAAGTAAAAGTGAAACTGAAAGAATCAGTTCTGGAAATTGAAGGAGACTAACTCATTGCTTATTCGAATCTTGGTGGTTGCAAGGTCTCGTCCTGGAATTGACCTGAAACCATCAATAGGGATATATGAATTTTCAGTCGTGCCAAGATCATTCTTCACTGCAGATGGATCCATGCATCATTGCTCCAACAAGAGCACGCTCTTGAAGATTCTGGAAGACAAAACTAAGGAAGCAAATACAGAAACTGTCATTGTGTCTGAGAACTCTGACAAGATACCGCACACTATTGGAGTAATCGATGGAATGGTGGAACTGCAGTGTTTTCATAAGGAAACTTGTATACAGACATGTGGCCAACTAGCTCATTCTTTTATTCAATGTATAGAGAGGCAGTATGGGGTGTACAATGAAGTTCATATGGTTTTTGATAGATATGACATACCTGTGTCCTTGAAGAATGCAACATGAGAACATCACACAAAAGGTTCAGAATCAGTTGCACATAAAATGTGTGATAGCACACCAATAGTGCATATTGGAATGGCAGCACTGTTAGCACACGCTAAAAGAACTGACAGCGTACCTTTCAAACTTGATCATAGAACAGTCAATGGACAAAGACTGACAAACTGTAGTTGCGTATTCTAATGTAGCGAAAGCAGCCAGATTTGCAGTTGATCAACTAGCCACTTCTCAAGAGGAAGCAGATACTAAAATAATTTTGCATGCATATGACACTACACAAAGGGCAGCTACCAAAATGGACATACTTTCACCAGACACAGATGTGTTTGTCTTAGCCATTCATCACTATCCAAGTCTTTGTCCAAATACAAACTTTATTACTGGAAGGGGTGCTAAGTCAAGGACAATCCCGATCATAAATGTTTACAATGCAATTGGTGGATTACAAGTCGCTGCTTTGTTGGATTTTCATGCATTCACAGGTGCAGATAATATTTATTTATTTATTTATTTATTTATTTTATTCCATGTATATGCCGCCCCCTATGCCTATGGCATCTCAGGGTGGCTTCCAACACAAGATAAACAATGTACCAAAAAAACCCAAAAAACATAAAAGTCTACACAATATTATTAAAAACAGTTTTAAAATACCACCACCCAAAAGTTTAGCCCATCCTCCCCTCCCCGCCTCCGAAGGCCTGGGAAAACAGCCATGTCTCACAGACCCGACGGAAGGCCAGCAGACTCGGGGCCAGTCGTGCTTCCTCTGGGAGGGAGTTCCAGAACCGGGGCCCAGCCACCAAGAATGCCCTCTCCATTGTAGCCCCCCGCTTTATGCGGGGGACCTCCAAGAAGGCGCCCCCAGTGGACCAGAGAGTCCGTCCTGAGTTACGGAGGGTGAGGCGGTCCCTGAGGTATCCAGATCCAAGACTGTACAGGGCCTTATAGATCAAAGTCAACACCTTGAACCTGGCTTGGCATGTTATAGGCAGCCAGTGCAGTGCGCTGAGAGCTGGAGTTATGTGCTCTTGTCGGCCCGTCCCTGTTAGGAGATGGGCTGCCGCATTCTGCACTAGCTGCAACCTCTGGGCCAGCATCATGGGAAGCCCCACATAGAGTGCGTTACAGTAGTCCAGCCTCGAGGTGCTGAAGGCATGGATCAAAGTGGCCAGGTTGGGTCCGGAGATATACAGGTGCAGCCTCCACACCAGATAGAGCTGGCGGAAAGCCGCCTTCACCACCACATCCACCTGCTGATCTAGACTGAGACCCATGTCCAATAATACCCCCAGACTCCGAACCTGCTGAGCCATGGAGGGGTGCACCCCCTCCACAAGGGGGGCACCACCTCCCCCGCTCGACCTACCATCACCTCTGTCTTATCAGGATTGAGCCTCAGTCTTCTCTGCCATAACCAACTCGCCACAGTCTCCAAACACTGAGATAGCACGGAGATGGTAGGGCCTGAGTCGGCTGAAAAAGAGAGGTAAAGCTGTGTATCTTCAGCGTATTGGTGACAACGCACACCAAACCCTCTCACGATCTCCCCCAAGGGCTGCATATATACATTAAACAATAAAGGAGACAAGATTGAACCTTGTGGAATGACACAGTCCAGGGCCCGGGGGCTAGATGTTTCTGCTCCCGAGACAACTCGCTGGGTCCTCCTCAAGAGGAATGACTGGAACCAACCAAGGGTGGTCCCATCCAGACCCCCCAGGTCACACAACCGTCTCAACAGCAGCCCATGGCTCACTGTATCAAACACAGCTGAGAGATCTAGCAGGACCAGTAATGTCGAATGTCCTGCATTCATCTCCCGGCAGAGATCACCCACCAAGGCCACCAACGCTGTCTCCGTACCATGGCCGGGTCGAAACCCTGATTGAAATGGGTCGAGAAAACCGATGCTGTCCAGGTGAGCCTGGAGCTGCAAGGCCACTGCCCGTTCAATAACCTTCCCTAAAAAGGGAAAGTTAGAGACGGGTCGGTAACTGGCGAGTGCGTCCACATCTAAAGATGGCTTCTTCAACAGGGGGCGCACCACGGCCTCCTTGAGACCAGGGGGCAAACTCCCCTGCTGAAGGGACGCATTGACAACCCCCGCCAGCACCGGCCCCAATATGTCCCTGGAGGCTTTCACCAGCCAGGACGGGCAAGGATCTAATACACAACTAGTGGCCCTCACCGACCCCAGGATCTCCACAGCATCGGCTGGTGTCACTTCCGGAAACTCATCCCAGAAAGATAGACCAGACGGTGCCTCCATCACCTCACGCTCTATTCCTACTGTCTCTAACCCAGTGTTGAAGTTGCTCTGGATCCGAGTGATCTTGTCTGCAAAAGTAGATGGCAAGCTTCTCACAGCGGGCCTGGGACAAGTCACCGTCCAGGCGGAGGTAGGCCAGACTGACCAGTCCCTGCACCACCGCTGGACGTGACTTTGCAGATGCTATGAGGGTGGCAAAGAATTCGTTCTTTGCCATCCTCACAGCCTCAACGTAGGACCGCAAATGGGCCCTGCGGAGAAGTAGGTCAGATTCAGAGTGAGTCCGATGCCAGCGTCGCTCTAGTCGCCTGCCTTCCTGCTTCATACCTCGCAGCCCCTCAGTAAACCAAGGGGCCCTGCGATGTCGAGACAGGGGCAGGGGATGTCTCGGAGCCACCCTCACCAAGCAATGGCCTCCCCAAGCAAGATGTTCCAAGCCTGGACGAGTTCATCCACAGAGCGGCTGGCAGAGTCCAGGGTTAACTCCCCCAGGGCTTCCTCAAAACATTGAGGTTCCATCAGCCTCCGAGGGCTGGATGTGGAAATACTGGATGTTTCTATGGAAAAGGAAAAACCATCTTGTTGGAAGATATTTGAGCAATCTGATGATACAGTGTTTTGAATGCTTTTGCGAAGCAAGCATCTCAATGTACCCTGGAGGAATCGGACATATCTCAGCTCAATAAATTTGTATGCCAACTTTATGCACCTTCCACTAAACTAACTAAAATGACAGAGCTGAGATGGTGGATGTTTCACAAGAAAACCTGTCAGGCAGAAAAACTGCCACCAACAAAAGATTCCTGCGTTCAGGCTATCCTAAGGGCTCAATGCCAAGCCAACATATGGTCAAATGCTATTGTAGCAGACCCTAAAGACATACATTCTGAGTATTATGGATGGCAAGGAGTTGAGAATTGGTTTGTACCAATGATGTCTACTCTTCCACCAGCACCAGATGCTACAGTTGAGCCTGTAAAATGTGGTTGCTCAAAAACCAAGTGTGGGTCAATGCACGTGCAGCAGAAATAACCTTACCTGTTGTGAACTCCGTGCTTGTTATCAAGATGAAGCAGCATGCTTAAACAGAAAGCCCGTTCAAGCAGACAATACTGATAGACTCTGATATGGAATAGACTTCAAGCATAATTACTGATATCATTCACTTAGGTTAAAGTTTGTGTAAAGTTTATATTTACAAAACTAACCTGTAAATTTGTGATCTGTGAATTATTAGTACACATCTGAAATAACAGAAGCCTCATAATAATTCAATATTTTCTCCAAAAGGAGCCGGTCTGCCGCATTCTGCACTAGCTGCAGCCTCCGAACCAGGAACAATGGCAGCCCCACGTAGAGCGCATTGCAGTAGTCCAGCCTCGAGGTGATGAAGGCATGGATGAGGGAGGCCAGGTCTGGGCCGGAGATGTACATGGGCGCAGCCTCCGCACCAGAAAAAACTGGTGGAAGGCAGCCTTCGCCACCACCTCCACCTGTCAATCCAGGTGGATATCTGCGTCCAATATCACCCCCAGACTCCGAACCTGCTGAGCTATAGGAGGGCGAACCCCTCCAATCAGGGGGGGTCAACACCACCCTCACTCTCCCCACCACCATCACCTCCGTCTTGTCGGGGATGAGCTTCAGTCTGCTCTGCCACACCCATTTCACCACGGCCTCCAGACACTGGGATAGCAACGAGACAGTAGGGTCTGGGTCAACTGAAAAAGAGAGGTACAGCTGAGTATCATCAGCATATTGGTGACATCACACCCCGAACCCTCTCACGACCTCCCCTAAGGGCTGCATATAAACGTTAAATAATAATGGAGACAGAATGGAACCCTGCGGAATGCTGCAGGATAAAGCGCGGGGGCAAGATGTTTCAGCTCCCAGCACCACCTGCTGGCTTCTCTTCGAGAGGAATGAGCGAAACAATTCAAGAACAGTCCCATCCAGACCCCCCAGGTCATGCAGCCGTCTCAACAGCAGCCCATGGTCCATGGTGTCAAAAGCGGCCAAGACAACTAGCAGGATAAGAAATGTCGAACATCCTGTTCCATCTTCCGGTGGAGATTGTCGACCAAGACCACCAATGCTGTCTCAGTGCCATAGCCGGGGCGTAACCCAGATTGAAAAGGGTCCAGGAAACCAATGCTATCTAGATGCATCTGGAGCTGGATTGCCACCACCCGCTCAATGACCTTCCCTGAAAAGGGAAGGTTAGAGACAGGTCGGTAGCTGGCGAGTGCGTCCACATCCAATGATGGTTTCTTCAGCACGGGGCACACCACAGCCTCCTTGAGGCTAGGCAACAACCTCCCCTGCCGCAGGGACGCGTTGACCACCCTCGCCAGCACCGTCCCCAACGTCTCCCTGGAGACTTTCACCAACCAGGACGGGCACGGATCAAGTTCACAACTGGTGGCTCTCACAGACCCCAAGATATCCACCGCATCGGCTGGCATCACTTCCTGAAACTCCCCCCCACAAAGTTAGACCAGACGGGGCCTCCATCACCTCGCGCTCTCTACCTACTGCCCCCAACCCAGTGCCAAAGTTGCTCTGAATCCAAGCGATCTTGTCTGCGAAGTAGGTGACAAATTCCAAAAGCTGCCCAGCTTTTGTCACATGGAAAAGCAAAGCCACGCAGCTTTGGTGCTGATCATGTGGAGGATGTTGACGGAGGTGATGTTGGTGGGCGAGGGCTTGGGGGGCCTAGGGGTGGTTGAATCTCCTCTTGTTGGGGGTGGGGTGGGGTTCGCCCTCCCATGGTCTCTCAAGTGCAGAGTCTGGGTGTGCTCCTCGATTCGTGGCTCAGCTTGGAATCTCAGGTTGTGGCTGTGGTGGGGAGTGCGTTTCGGCAGTTACATCTTGTCCGGTGGCTTTGGCCGTATCTCTCAGACTCTGACCTCGCCACTGTCATCCATGTCTTCATCACCTCAAGGCTGAATTACTGCAACGTGCTCTACGTGGGGCGCTCTACGTGGGGCGGCCCGAGAAGTTGGTCCAGAGGCTGCATCTCCTTACAGGGGCGAGCCGCAAGGAGCACATGACACCAGTGCTCTGGGCTCTGCACTGGCTGCCTATAAAGCACCGGGCTAAGTTCAAGGTGCTGGTTTTAACCTTTAAAGCCCTTCACGGCCTGGGCCCTGCTTATCTGCAGGACCGCCTCACTCCCCATGTGCCCGTGCGACCCTTGAGATCGTCCGTGGGAGTCTTTCTGGAGGTTCCCCGAATGAGGCGGGTGGCCACCGATGTGAGATCCTTTTCAGTGGCTGCCCCCGTGCTGTGGAATTCACTCCCTGAGGAGGCTCAGTTGGCCCCCACTCTCCTGTCATTTTGATGATTATATAAGACCTGGCTGTTCCGACAGGCCTTTGGCAAGGGGTAGGGTGGGTGGGGTTGGGGGGGGGAGGGAGTGTTTTGTTTTGTTTTTCCCTGCATAATATGGAATTTTTAATTGTTTTAAATGTTTTATTGTTGTATTGTTTTTATAGTTGTTCACCGCCCCGGGCTGCCCTGTGGGCAGGAGGGGCATGATACAAATTTTATATAAATAAATCAATAAAATAAATAATATATAGTGCCCCCCCGCCAAATTGCTCTCAGAGCCCTTCGCTATACATATTGAAACATAATAAAGGCCAATTAAAATCCAGCTCTGCATGATCGGCACGCCAGCTTTGCTTTCTCATGTGACAAAAGCTGCGTAGCATTTACCTCTTGCCGTTCTCATAGAGGCAAACGGTGCACGTTTAGTAATGTGGGAAAGCATCCATTGTGGCTATCTGAGCATTCTGACTCTGGCAGGCTCAGGCTGAGCACACTTGAGTTACTTAAATTTCTTCTGTCTGGGAATACGCCGGCCTCATTTATTACACTGACATTTTCCTTTGACAGGTTTACAAAGTGCTGTTTTGCCCCCAAGCTAGTTTGATTCTTTCCCGGACTCCGTGGCTGAGTTCACTAAGAACTAATCTACATCCTAGCGTGGTGTTTTAAATGGCTGCTCAAGTCTGCGATGAGCAAATGTCTCGGAGTTTAGCATCTCTTCTAACAGCAATCTGCTGGTAGGTTTCTTGTATTCCCTGAACAGCTAGATGGCGTCTTGCTCACTGGTCACAACAGGAAAGATAAAACCATTGCTTGAAAACATTTTAAAGTAGAAAATGGTCCTTTTTTGGTTAAAAAAAAAAAGAAAATGGATCATTTCCTACCATTTTTCATAGGAGCAACTGAACACAAATGCTTTCAGTTTCTGGGTCCCTTTCTCTACTCCCCTACTTCTTCCTTTCCCCACCCCCCCCAGCTTTATCACTGGAAAAAGGAAGTGGCGAGAGAAAGAGGGGAAGGGGAGGGTGTGACAGGGTAAGAAAATGATCCCTGGTAGCGGTTAGAATATTGCAGTCAGACGTTTCAGAGGGGACTCAGTAGTTATGAGGGAACTCACTGCCACAGGATCTTGGTGTGGCAGTTGGAGAGCTCACTTCCTGGGGTTTGGTGTGGCAGCTGCATATCCTCCAACAGTATCGTCTTGCCCAGTACAGTAATGCGGTTTGTTATGTTGTACTGGGCTCCCTGCAGTGTAAGGTTTGTACTTGGTCGAGCGGACAAAGGGGGTCATTAACACCTCATTAATCCAGCAGGAGGAAGAGCTGCAACTTCCTAGCCTATTGTTTATTCATCGCTGGGGGAGGCATCTTCTTTTCTCACTTTTATAAGCTTT
Source organism: Sphenodon punctatus (assembly GCA_003113815.1). Classification (NCBI taxonomy): domain Eukaryota; kingdom Metazoa; phylum Chordata; class Lepidosauria; order Sphenodontia; family Sphenodontidae; genus Sphenodon; species Sphenodon punctatus. Next base: position 6,693,176 of record QEPC01003143.1, on the reverse strand, counting down.
GGATAAGCACTGCTATCCAAGGTAACATCCAGAAAGAGGGAGCTGTGTGCCTCGGATCAACATGGAAAACCCCCACAAAAATGGTAGGAAGGGCACAAGTGTTTTAGCTGCTGAAAGATGGTCGCTGTTTCCATCTAGGATCCTCTGCCTGTCTGTAAAACTAGAACTTTAGAGCCAAATTCAGTGCGCCCATTTGAGAACACTGACTTCCTTAGAGGCCAAGTTTCAGCTTGAACTGTTGGTCTTGCACTTGCACACCTATGTGCAAACAAAGCCTCTTACACAGACAGGCTTTATTATTATTTTTTTCATCTCGGCTCCAAAATTTATCAGTGGGCTGTTACAAATTTTCATAAACAGATGCACATTTATGCAAATGAGGGGTGCTTAACTCTCAAGTCTCCTGGGTTTTCAGAGAATCCTAGAGTTGGAAGGGACCTTGAGGGTCATCTCGTCTAACCCCTACTTGTATACAGCTATAGCATCCTCTACAGGTGGCTGCCCAGACTCTTTCTGTATGTAAATACGTCATTTTATAATAATCATATTTATAGAGTGCCCTCCCCCCCTGCCAAATTGCTCTCAGAGCCCTTCACAACACATATTAAAATATAATAAAAGCTTAAAAGCCAATTAAAACAGTTTAAAAGGACAAGGGAGAGAGGGTAGAAAAATACATTTAAGGAGAACCAGCAGTGGATCCTCTAAAAGCGTCTGGAGAATAAAAAACCCCTCTTCAGGCGCTTTTTAAAGGTGAGGCGGGAGGAACGGAGCGAGTTTCGTCCCTAAACTGCTTCCCACTCTTCATCTTAGCTGTAATAGGAGCAAAGAAGAAAAGGGTGTTAGCCCCCGCCCAGATTGCTACCTCTGTCTGAAGTTTAAACCAGGGCCCAAGGGAGAGGGGGAGATGCACAATTTCCAGCCTTTCCATAGGAAGGCTGCAGCATAGGGAAGGGGCACACCCCTCCTCCCCCAAAATGGCTGATCAAGGATGAGGAGCGCAGCAGCCAGCCTGCATGGCAAGCTCTGAGCTGAGACTTGCAGCACAAGTGTTATGAGGAGGAAGTCCTCTTTGGGTAAAAACAGACGTGACGGTGGCCTGCTTTGGTCTACTTTGACCCACTGTGGGCACTGCCAGATATTAGCCCGTGAGTGCCCTGGGGCGGATCGGTGCCTATCCCGGGCTGTGTCCTCAGAAAATCTCAGAGGGTAGAGGCTCATGAAGATGGAGCAAGAGGTCCCTGGTTCCATTCCCTCTGCCAGCAGTCCATCCAGGAGTGCCGGGTTACATTCTAATAGGGATGGGCGAACAGATCGCGGTTTGGGTTCGTCCGTTCGGTTCGTCCATTTGGTTCGGCAGTTCGGTTAGTTTGCCGGGTTCGGGTTCGGCCGTTGGGTTCGGCCGTTCTGCCATTCTGTTTGGCCGTTTGGGAAATGTTATGGGTGGTTTTTTTGTTTTTTATATGGTTTTTTATTGGGTTTTATATGGTTTTCTTTTGTTTTTTATTTGTTTTTTTGTTTTTATGAGTTTTTTTAAAATCTAATATTATATCTATCTATCTACACTAAATCTAACTGCTATTAACTATTCTAAATGCTATGAACTATAAGTACACAGGCCTACTCCTACAAACACTAAAACTAAATCACAAACGCTATCTCTATCACTAAGCTAGCTCCTACAACTGTCTACTGTCCCTAGCCTATCTCTCTATATCTATATCTCTCTATCTCTCTCTATATGGGATGGGGGGGGGTGGAATTACAAACACAAGGTTTCAGTTTAAGGTTTAAGTTTCATTTCAGTACAAAATTGAAATGAAACTTAAAGCAATCTAATAATCCTACTCAACGCTTGCTGTTCAGGAACAGTGACTAGCTCAGAAGGTGTTGGGAAGGGGGGAGGCAAATAGTTTCATTTCTTGCAAGCCTCTCCACCCCTGGTGCCTGGAAGTCTGCTCCTCAGTGACTAGTACTACCCCTCCCTGTCACCTTACAGTGAACCCTTTTTTGCCACCTAAACTCACCCGAACGCGATCCGAACTAACCGAGCTGTTCGGCCATTTCACCGTTCGGTGTTCTGTTCTGTTCGGTATGTTCGGGTTCGGGTTCGTGTTCGGTCGTCCGAACAGGCCGAGTTCGGGCCGAACTCCGAACTTCCGAACCGCGTTCGCCCATCCCTACATTCTAAAACAAAGCTTTCATTTGTCAGTATTCGCGGCAGAACGGATGGACCAAACGCAGCCCCCCAGTCCTGACACCTGTCATGTTTCTTGACAGCAGTTTGTAAACTTCCAGCGAGCAGAAACAGAGTCAAATCCCTTGGTGGAAGGAAATTTCTCAAACGACAGATCAGCTTCCAACTGAAATGAAATGAAGAGTGGCAAGTTGTCTGTGGATCACAGCTTCACGACAGCTCACCAGCTTTCAATATGAACTTTGGGTATGACAAGGTGAAAACCCCCAAGGCTTCAATACTGGCACATAATGAGTTTTAAATTGCACCCAGTATCCTGTCTAAAAGGTTGGGATTTGTGCTGAAAGCTATTACTTTATTCCTTTAGCACACAGCAGATTTATTTATTTATTTATTTATTTTTAAAATGGGGCTAATTTATCTTCCGCATTGATTCCTTGGGTGTCCTTAGATATAACGTCAACAGGTGTCTGAATGTGTGTTTTGACCTTAATATGAACACCGGTTTGGCCCTATGTTCACCACGTGGCGCTGCTTAGACACACAGCCCACCTTGGGGGCAAATCGGCGTTTTCCTCGCCATCCGATCTCAGCAGCACACAAGCGCCGCCACCTCGTTCCCCGTGTTGTACCTGCTAACATGCCACGCGATATCATTAGACACAACTCTGGCTACGTGTTCAGCCAGAACACCCAAATTGGCCTTCTGGTGCATTGGTGTTCACATCGCGTGCTCTACAGGTGGCCAAATTGGTGTTGGGATTGTTATGGTGCTTACACACAACGGCCAAACACGTGCTTAGGAGTGTGACATCTGATTTTTGTTACGTTTAAAGACGCACCTTCTTGAACAGAAACTGTGTAGCCTGTATTTTAGTTGCCAGTCAGGGCCTGCTTTTAAAAACAACAACAACTCTACTTCTCCAAGCTTGGGAATAACTGGCTAAGTAAGAGGTGGACAAATGGCAGCTTGGGAGCCACAGGTGGCCCTTTTGGGCACCTGGACTGCAGCTCTTGCTAGGAGTGGCTGCCTGGGGGCATATCCTTGGCCTTGGCCTTCCTGCCACCCCAAGCTCCACCGACCAGCGGCGGCGCGCGCCTTACCGGTACTTTTCTCCATTTCTTTTCTACTGTATTTTCCCCTCCTATCTTACTCCTATCTTACTCACTAACATGTCTGCCCTATTTTCTCGCCTTTTCTTTCCCTCCTCTCCTTCTCTTCCTGTCCATCTTTTTCTCCCTCTACTTTTCTCCTCCCAGCTTCTTCCTCCCCCCATCCGATCACCACTCTCTAACCTCCCCCATACATCATTTTCTCCCTTGGCTACCTTCTCTCATTGCTCCACTTCCACTCCTGTCTCTAGCCTTCCTCAATGCTCCCCTTCTCCCAATCTTATCCCTATTCCTTGCCTCCCCCCTCATCAACTACCATTTTTCTGCTCCCTCTGGAACTGTCGCTCATCTATCAGTAAAGCTCCCTATATCCATGATCTTTTC
>QEPC01003143.1:6666150-6677311 GCA_003113815.1 Sphenodon punctatus | reverse complement strand
AGGGGGTACTGAGTGGAGGGGTTTGGTTGGGGGATACTGAGGGGACAGGTCTGCTGGGCGGAGCAGGGGATGCTGTTAGGTGTGGAGATAAAGTGTTTGTCATCATGTCAAACCCTCTGACCAATGACATACAATGAGAACAAAACTTAAGTCAACAACCATCATAACTAAAAACTAAACAAACAACAAGAAAAAAACAAGAAATGAACAACAAAAAACTTACCAGTTTTAAAAAAACACTTAAATGCACAAGCCATAAAATCCAAAAAATTAAAACACAATAACACCTACGACACATATAGCAAAATGCATGTACATAACCATAATATATCTACTACCTCACAATCCATAGCTTCATTACTTAACAACAAGTAACCATGGTCACATCTATTTTTTACATTTAAAATTATTAACATAATTACACAACACAAACAAGTACCTTCAGGTGATTGGGAAGTACCTTGGGAAGGGTTCTCTGCTCATTCTGTAAATTGTATGCAATTTCAGTACGGATCCAGTTTGTCTCACTACTGAGATGATGGTACCTTGGAAAAGGTGCCCTGCCAAGCACAGTAAATGCACTTTGTTGTGTGTTTGTGTTGTCTAATTATGTTAATAATTTTAAATGTAAAAAATAGATGTGACCATGGTTACTTGCTAAGTAATGAAGCTATGGATTGTGAGGTAGTAGATATATTATGGTTATGTACATGCGTTTTGCTATATGTATCGTAGGTGTAATTGTGTTTTAATTTCCCTGTTTTGGGGGTTTTATGTCTTGTGCATTTAAGTGTTTTTTTAAAACTGGTAAGTTTTTTGTTGGTGTGTGTGTGTGTGTGTATATATATATATATGTGTATATATATATATATATATATATATATATATATGATGGCGGGGGGGAATCACAAACAACACAAGGAGGGGTACAAAACTGAAATGAAACCTAAATCAATCTAATAATAATCCTACTCTAAATGAATTAAAAACAGGGGAAGGGAATCAGGGATGGAATATATAGGAGAGGGAAAGGATTCAATGGAGGGGGGAGGGAGGAAGGAAGATTGAACACAGGGAGCACAACAAAAAATAGCAACTAAATCTATCTAAGCTAAGCTAAATAAATGAGAATATGGAGGTAAATGGGTTGGACGGGTGAAATAGGAGGAGGATGGCAATGGATTAGGAATAGGAAGGAACAAAAACTGCTGGTAGAGAGGGAGCCTTCTGAAACGCCTGCTGTTCAGGAACAGTGACTAGCTCAGAAGGTGTTGGGAAGGGGGGAGGCAATCCGATTTGTTTCTTGCTGCGTCCGCCTCACCACAAACTCCATTGGCTCCATGCAGCCTAGCCCGTGGCCAATCGCAGACTGCGAAGCCAGTGGTCTGAGGCGAAAAAGGATGGTGATTGGGGAAGGCTGGCTGCTACTCCAAGCCTCTCCACCCCTGGTGCCTGGAAGTCTGCTCCTCAGCGAACTCCCTCTCCCTGCCACGTTTGACCTTCCAGTGACACCACGTTTTTGTCGTTTTAGCCACCCAAACTCAACTGAACGCGAGCCGAACTGACCAAACTGTTTGGCCATTTCGGCGTTCGGAATTGAGCTCAGTTCGGTCGGTGCGTGTTTGGATTCATGGGGAGAGTTTCAGGAAGTGATGCCAACTGATGCGGTGGATGTCCTGGGGTCTGCGAGAGCCACCAGTTGTGAACTTGATCCTTGCCCATCCTGGTTGGTGAAAGCGTCCAGGGAGACATTGGGGACGGTGTTGGCGAGAGTGATTAATGCGTCCCTACGGCAGGGGAGGTTGTCACCCAGCCTCAAGGAGGCTGTAGTACGCCCTCTGCTGAAAAAACCATTGTTAGATGTGGATGCACTCGCCAGCTACCGACCTGTCTCTAACCTTCCCTTTTTAGGGAAGGTTATTGAGCGGGCGGTGGCGATCCAGCTCCAGGCACATCTAGACAGCATCAGTTTCCTAGACCCTTTTCAATCTGGGTTCCATCCTGGCTATGGCACGGAGACAGTGTTGGTGGCCTTGGTGGACGGTCTCTGCCGGGAGATGGATGCAGGATGTTTTACATTTCTTATCCTGCTAGATCTCTCAGCTGCTTTTGATACTGTGGACCATGGGCTGCTGTTGAGATGGCTGTGAGACCTGGGGGGCCTGGAGGGACTGTTCTTGAGTGGTTTCGCTCATTCCTCGGGGAGAAGCCAGTGGGTGGTGCTGAGGGCTGAAACATCTTGCCCCTGCGTCTTGTGCTGTGGCGTTCCGCAGGGTTCCATTCTGTCTCCATTATTATTTAATGTATATATACAGCCCCTGGGGGAGATCATGAGAGGGTTTGGGGTGCGATGTCACCAATATGCTGATGATACTCAGCTGCACCTCTCTTTTTCAGCTGACCCAGACCCTGCTGTCTCATTGCTATCCCAGTGTTTGGAGGCCGAGGCAGAGTGGATGCGGCAGAGCAGACTGAAGCTCAACTCCAATAAGACAGAGGTGATGGTGGTGGGGAGGGCAAGGGAGATGTTGGCCCCCCTGATTGGGGGGGGGTTCTGCCCTCCTATAGCTCAGCAGGTTCAGAGTCTGGGGGTGATATTGGACTTGGATCTCCACCTGGATCGACAGGTGGAGGTGGTGGCGAAGGCCGCCTTCCGCCAGTTGTATCTAGTGTGGAGGCTGCGTCCATACGTCTCTGGGCCGGACCTGGCCTCCCTCATCCATGCCTTCATCACCTCGAGGCTGGACTACTGTAACGTGCTCTATGTGGGGCTGCCCTTGTTCCTGGTCCGGTGGCTGCAGCTAGTGCAGAATGCAGCGGCCCGGCTCCTGATGGGGACGAGCCGTCGGGAGCATATAACACCTGTGCTCCGGATTCTACACTGGTTGCCAATAGCGTGCCGAGCCAGGTTCAAGGTCTTGGTACTGATCTATAAAGCCCTTCACGGTCTGGGCCCCTGTACCTCAGGGACTGCCTCGCCGTCCGCGTCCCAGAGCGGCTCCTTCGGTCTGCCGGGGGTGCCTTCTTGGACGTCCCCCGGGTTAAGCGGGGGGGGGGCACAATGGAGAGGGCATTCTCAGTAGCTGGGCTGCGACGTTGGAACTCCCTCCCGGCGGAAGCTCGCCTGGCCCCAAGCCTTTTGATATTCCAGTGGACTTGTAAAACCTGGCTGTTTGCCCAGGCCTTGGGGGAGGTGGGTTAGGGTTTTATCTCTCACCTTACCTTTCTATTTTTATTGTTTATCCGACCCTGTTTTAGTTTTAAATTGTTTGGATTTTTAAAGTATTTTTATTTTGATTGTTGTTTTTATTGAATTGTATGCCGCCCTGGGATGCCATAGGCATGGGGGGTGGCTAATAAATGTATTAAATAAATAAATGTATTAAATAAATAAATAATCTGGTCCTTCTGATTTGAATTCATTAAGTATGAATCCGTTTGATTTTTGCCTCCACTTGTACTGAGGTAATCTCCATCACCCCACCCTCATTATCAACTATCCTATCATCAGAATAATGGTCCCTATCATCACCCTTATTAAAAACTAATAGAAAGTATTCATTTAGAATTTGGGCCATACCTACATTATCATTGATCTTTACTCCATCCTTACGATACAGCGGCCTCACTTGTTCTTTTCTTGTTTTCTTATGATTTCTGTAATATAAACACTCTCACTGTTTAGTTGAATATTCTGGGCAAAGTCTAGCTCAGTTTGACTTTTAGCAAGTCTTACCTTATTCCTACATATTCTAACCTCATGAAGGTACTTTTCTTTACTAATCAGTCCATTTTCCCACTCCTTGTAGGCACTCAACTTATTCTTGATATTGTGCTTGATGTGATTATTCAACCAGCTGGGTTTAGAACGCCTTCCTACGAGATATTTCCCCTTTCTAGGTATGCAAATTTCAAAAATCCTCTGAACCTTAGATTTGAAGAAATTCAAGCCATCCTCCACATTATGGCTCAGAATTTCCTCAGTCCAATTTACTTCCTTAATTAGTTTCCTTAATTTCACCAAATCTGCCTTTTTAAAAATCAAAAACCTTATTGTTTTAGTATTAAGAATTTTTCCAACTAAATTAAACTGAATTAATGCATGATCACTAGAACCAAGATCAGCCAGATCGTCTATGATCGATTACTGGCTAAAGATGAGGGCATTATTGCCAGGGAGACTCCCTAAACAGGTACTTTTGGATGCTAGGGAAGGGTGAGAAATTAGATTTCCTTGGCTGATTGCTGTACGGACGCTACTTGTTCATTCAAGATTGAGAGAAAGATGGCTGTACTTCGATCGTATTCCCATCTGTTCTGAGCAAAGGAGAATTGATCAACAGCTAAAAGATATATCTCTGCAAGAAGAAGATATGGCTAAGATTAGAACGCTACATTGTGCATCTATGTATGAGCACATAATGGATGAAACAAGGTTACCTCCATATCTTTCTTCAATCCAATATTTTCGTCATATGATGATCCTAACAAAATGTAGTTTTAACCAATTAGATATTCAAGGACAAGTAGGAGCCTTGACTAAAATCCCCTTAATGAAAGGACATGTCTTTGTGATCAGGGTGGTGTACAGGATTTGATTCTTCTCTTGAAGACTTGCTCCATAATGAGTGATTTAGGGGAAAATATCTTTCCCCATTAGTGGAGAAGTTTAAGATATTCATGAAATTGGAAAAGACCATATGGATTCTTAATAATGATTCAGCTAAAGTATTGAATGCCTTGGCTTGTTTTGTGTGCATTGCTTGTGTTCGACAAAAGGATATGTTTAAATGAAATGTACGTGGTTCACTGTTATAATTTTTCATACTGTAATGATTATTTGTATTTTATGGTTTGGTATTTCTGGCATAATGTTGCTAATAAATTATAGAGCCATAGTCGTGGCTCTATGTTAAGGCAGTTGCAGACTTTCATTGAACAGCTCCTATGCTGTTCAATGGGAGTCTGTGTAGCAAACCCTTCCGGCTGGCGACCAAAACTTGTGTTACAATTGTAGCTTCCTCTCCCCGTGTATTACGGGATGATGGAATGGCTTCTGTAATGTTGTAATTGAAGGGGAGCCACTAGTATTTATTTATACAGTGGTGTTTTTGTTTTGTTTTGTTAATAAAAATAGAACAGAAACCCTTTTGATGCAGGCATTGTTTGTGGTCTCCCTTTAAAAAAAAAAAAAGGGAGGGGGAGAGAGAATGGCAAGTGGCGGCGGTGGCCAGCAACAGGGCGGGTGATTTGAAAAGGACATTGAAGAGCTCCTGTGGCAACAGCTGTGGGGGGGGGAGGAATTACCTCCCCCATCCGCCCGTCACTGGCCGCTTCTCTGACTGTTGCTGTGTTGCAGGCCGTGTTTTGGGTGCATGGCAGCCAGCAATGCAGCCAGCAGCATCAATTCGTTGAGGCTGCCTGACTCGCTTGAGGGAGTCCCGGTGGGGTTAGGCGGTGCGGCGCCCGGGCTAGAAAGAAGGAGTCTAAGCCCAGGTACCTACCGCCGGCTGGCCTCCCCCGCCCTGGCTCCCCCCCTATCCCAGCAATGCCCCCCCCCCGTGTGTGCTATCCTCAATGTTTTTATGTGCAAACTTGTTCAAAGGTAACTTTGAACAAGGGTAACTTTTTCAGGGTAACTTGAGTGTGTTACCCCCAATGTTCTTATGTGCACTGTTCACAGAAATTAAGCTGCATATGTGTGGTATGGTGACTAAGCAATACTTATACATGATGAGGATTGTATGCAGCTTAATTTCTGTTAAGTCATAATTTTTTTAATTAATGAATGCGAAAAGAAAAATGTATAGATTGGTCTGATATTTAATAAAGTTGCCTTAACATACAATTTACTGTCTTGCTAACGTTTGAGTATAATTTGTATTTATACTCAATGAGCTTCTTAAACCGAAGGTTTTTTGTCTAGGTAATTCTAGTCTATTCTAGAACCAAGATTATCCCCAATAACTAAGTTATCTAGGATATCTTCGCTATTCACCAGAACCAGATCTAGAATATATAGCATCTCCTCTGGTTGGTTGAGTAAGAATTTAATGAAGAAATGTGGCATTTATCATATCCAAGAATAAATTGGCTCTTCTATTATTAGTAGCATTAATTCTCCACCCGATATCTGGAAAATTAAAGTCTCCCATGATCACACGCTCCCCAGTAGTATTTCTTTCTTTAATGGTATTAAATAAGTCTACATCCATGTTCACATCTGAACCTGGAGGTCTATAGCAAACACCTACTACTGCTCGAAAAGATCCCCTTTTACCAGTCTTACCTAAGGTAATCTTTGCCCAAACTGATTCTGTTTTCTCCGTATCATCATTCCTTATTTCTTCACTATCAATGAAAATACTGATGTACAATGCTACCCCCTCCTCCCTTGTCACTATTCCTGTCTTTCCTAAATAACGCATATCCTTCAATTCCTGTCATGACTACTATTCCACCAAGTGTCACTTATCCCGGCCTATGATATCAGTTTTCCCCTCCTCTACCAACAATTCAAATTCATCCATTTTGTTACCCAGACTCCTTGCATCAAAGATGTTTCCTACCACTCTCCTGCAACGACCCACCTGAATTACTATTTTTATTTTGACCAAGAACCGTCTTGCTGTCCAAATGATCATTTAAATCACCATTCATAATGGCAACATGTCATGAGTCAGCCCTGAACCCATGGCCTTGGAATCTGGTCGGTAGCGGCTGTTTGCCCTGCGCCTCTGTGTGGCTTAATGCTGGAGCACTTTCCCCCCATTTGTGTGTCTTGCACTCTTTCCCTTTTGCACCTGATGGTGGGGGTGGACACCCCCACCGGCTTTCTGATTGGCCCCCTGCCTTATATAAGGCATGCTGGGAGCTGTAGGAAGTTGGTGGAGCTTCTGTTGTTATACCCCTCTAGTGTGTGTGCTGCTTGCACTTTATGTCAGTGTTCTTCCTTCTAATCCTGTATCAACTGTATTGGTTAGTCTTAGGCCACTTTTAGATGAGCGGGTCACCATTGCGCGACCCGCTTGCGCGATATTTCAAAATCCCACGATGCGGGAAATACCTCACAATTGAGGTATTTAATTTGCAGTCGGCAAATAATGCGCGACTGCCTTCCATGCGCATGATCCCCTACAGCTGTCACGTGTAATCCCGCGTTGCGGGATTTTGAAATATCGCGCGACCCGCATATCTAAAAGCGGCATGTTCTGTTCCCTCCCCCCCCCTTTTCGGTTCCTTTTTGTGTAGCACTTCCATTCCTTGCTGTTGCTTGTCATTCTTGTTCCCTCTGTGTGTTGAGGCACCTCTCTTCTATCTCTCTTGTCCCCTAGCCTTCCCTCATTGTGTATTTTGCTTTATATCTTCCTTTGCACTTCTCCATGTTGGTTTTGTCTTCCTTCATGTCCTGAGTTCCTCACATTGTGCCTTGGTGTGTGTGTGTGTGTCCTTGTCCTCCAATGCTACTCTTTTCCTAGCCCTGTCTTGTGTCTTGTTCCCTACTGGTCTATCCTTCTATCACCTGTGTTTATCAAGTCCTGTGTTTGCTCCTTGTTGCACCCTATAATGCTGTCTCTAGTTCCCTGTCACTCCCCGGTGCCCTGTCTCTGTCTCCCCTGTCTCTGGTTCCCCAGCTCCCTGTCCTTTGATCTCGATGATGAGTCATAAGCTCTCTTAGGCCAGCCTGTCTGGTTCTCACGCTGAGCATTCAGTCACCCTGATATTGGAGAATGGTTGAGAGGTTTTCTTGTTCGATCTGTGGGACATCCCCTATTCCCTTCAACCCTCTCCCCTCCTACCTGTCCTTCTCTTCACCCCTTCCCTGACTCCTTGCCCTGGAGTCTGACACAATGTTTCTGTAACTCTGTATACCATTGTCCCCAGCCTCCTTCAAACCTACTTTAAAGACTTTAAAGTCTTCCTCACATACTTAGCAAGCCAATCGTCCAGAATTCTTTTTTCATCCTTGGTCAGATGAAGTCCATCTTTCCCCAGAAGTCTACCTTCTCGAAATCCCATTCCATGATTGATGAAGCTAAAGCCTTTCCAATGACACATCATCTATTAACCTCCATGATATGACTGATCCTTGACCCTTGCCTTCCACTGGGAATAGAGGGAACACCACCTTGCTCTTCATCTCCTTCAGCCTCCTTCCCAGAGCCTCAAAGTCATCTTTAACCTTCTCAGTATTATTCCTTGCAATATAATTTGTTCCCACATGAATGAGCAGCATCGGGGAGTGGTCAGAAGACCCAAGGAGCCTTGGCAATCTCTCTCTAATATCTTTAATTCTGGCTCCAGGCAGACAGCACACCTCTCAGAACATTGGGTCAAGTCAGAAAATAGATGCCTCTGTTCCCCTCAGGAGGGAATCCCCAATCACACCACCACTCTGCTCTGCTTGAAAATGGTGACCTGTTTCTTCTGAGGTTCCTTCCCATCTCCTCCTTCCTTTGTCCATAGATCCTCTTGCCTTCTCTTTAGCCTTGTTGATTTTGGAACATTCATTCTTCCTTAGACTGTGATTATCTGGTTACATGCAATATTGCAAACTGCTCCCCTTCTAAAAATATTCATAATTTTCATCCATCATACACTCAGTGTTTCACAAGGATCAAACTGTCACTAAACATATATGGCGTACATATATGCATGTTGAAATTACAGTATTTTGCTGTCTATATAATATACAGCAGATTTTTGTTATATCCTCAAAATGGCACGTTTGGCCTGCTTGTTTTCATCTATTCCCCAATGGTCCAGTAGGAGAGATCACTGTACTACTTTGTCTATATTTGGGACCAACACAGCAACCTTATATATAAGGAGCTGTCTGACTGAATCAGACCAGTGGTCCATCTTAGCCCAGTATTGTCACAACTTGACACGGCAGCAGGGTTTCAAATTCAGCTCTCCAGGGTCTCCAGCAGAGGCCTCACCCAGGCGTGCTACCTGAGACCCTCCAGGATCCCTAGCAGAGGCCTCACCCAGACGTGCTACCCGAGACCCTCCAGGATCCCTGGCAGAGGCCTCACCCAGCCGTGCGACCAGAGATCCTGAATTGGAGATGGAACCGTATACATGCAAAGCATACACTCTACCACAGCCCAAGCTTAGTTTCTCTACACTTCTATTCCCCAGCTCACACATTTAAGCCACGATATTGTCCAAGCCCCTTTGCAGAATGAGGTCTTTTCCACCCTGCCGGAGCTGTTCTTTTTCTGCACTGCATTAGAAGTGGGATTCTCAAGGAGCTAAGTGTGTTTTTAGATGGGAGAGCTTTCTCCCAGTGCTTTAAAATGCGACTCGGGGAAAACCCTGCATGGGGTGGGGGGAATCAGATGCTCCTTGCTGGACAGGAAGTCGCCCGGGCGCTGCTGGAAACAGTGGTGCCGGATGACTCCCAGAAGTTTTCAAACACAAACTAGGTAAGATGGAGACCTTGATTATCAGGGGCTTGCCTGGACTGTGTCTCAGAACTTCTGGGAGTTGCCTGGCGCCGCTGTTTCCAACAGTGCCTGGGCAGCTTCTGGTCCAGCAAGGAGTGCCTGATTCCCCCCCGCATGGGTTTCCCCGAACCTCATTTTAAAGCTGTGGGAGAAAGCTCTCCAATCTAAAAACGGCCCAAGAGGGACTTTGCTTCCAAAGAAAAGGCTTGTGTAGCATGACAGAGAGAGGACATATCCTGACATGCACCACGGATTATCTTGACAAGATTCAGAACCAAACAAAGTGAATGGCCTATTGCTACAGTTGGCTAATTATTCCGAAGTCTTTAACAATTGAGAACTACATGAAATGCTTGACAGGACAAATTAAATACGTTAGCTGTTGCTGTGGTCCTCTCTCTGGAGGGTTCTTGTCTCCTTTAAAATAAAATAAAGTGGAATTTAGTGCTGGCAACTGGCCATGGCTTGGCTTACTTTAACTGAACAGCCTCGCTGCTGATTCAATCTCCCCACTCATAGGGTGTTTTTAAATGAGATGCTACCATGCATGGCCACCCAGGAGCCATGCATTCGACCATCCATCTGAAGGTGGAGAGAAGGGAGCACCCTCTCATGGCTACTCCATCCGGAACACTGCTGGGAAATCCAGAGTGCTCTGTGCAGGGCAAGCCAAACAGATCCGTGGCAACGGGCGGCCGCAGAGCCGCTGCCCGTATGAACTGGGGCAGCCATGCCATGCCGGCAGAGTGTCCGGCGCCCGCTCATAGACACTGTGGGCGCGGGACACACATGGCCTTTGCAAATCACAAGAACTGGCCAGGAGCACTGGGAAGCCCAGGATCTCCACCGCTCACACTGGGGACATGTCCATTGCAAAGACCAGCCTGGCGCACTTCCCCCTCCCCCATGGCCCGTGGCAGAGGGAGTGCATGGCAGCTTGCCTCCATAGCTGGGGTAGCCATGCGGGGAGCCGGTCGTTTGAATCCCTCCCCATGCACTCCACCTGCGTAGGTGCTCTGCGATAGTGTCATGGAACTGACAGCCATGGAACACACACACCCCCCCATTGCCTTGCTCATTTAAAAACACCCAGAATCTTTACAAGCTACTATTCTTGCACCCAGGGGGCCTTCAACCCACCCTTGCAAGAGTGTGGGTTGGATCAAAACACCCAAAGCCGGATTCACGAGTGCAGTCTCGGTCATCTGTAATCTGAGGTGTAATTTAAAGGCACAGCCACTGTTCATTATTTATAAACAGGGGGCTGCTGAAGCCTCGATTTTGAGGAAACCGCTTGACCTACCTTTCTGAAAATTTAACCATGGCTGTAAGTTGTGAGGACCATCATATCCACAAAGTTTGAAAATGATCCATTAGGAAAATAAAATCCTATAACTGCTTATTAAACGTTAATTGCTTGTGGTCACAATTCACACCATCCTCGCGTATTTGAATCATCAATATCTCCTCCCCCTGGATCAGTTGAGCCCCCAAACGTCACAGGCTTCGAGAATGAGATCAATAACAAGAGCTTTTGAAATATGATACTGATTGATGCAGCCAAAACCGAGTTATTAGTGATCAAAAATCAGTTCTGCTGGTTCGCACATGCTCAGTACGTACGGAGTTTTCAGCTTTGTGCTTCACTGATGTCACCAGCTGATCAGTTAAGCACCTGGTGACATCACAAAGGCTTTCTGCTTCAGACA
>QEPC01003143.1:6603247-6647687 GCA_003113815.1 Sphenodon punctatus | reverse complement strand
TTTTTAATCCCCCACCGATGTATTTATTGATTATTGGACTCTGCCCTGTTTTATTGGTATATTTTATATTTGTATTTTAATTGTTTTAATTGTTTTATTATTGTTAGCCGCCCCGAGCTGCATTGCAGGATGGGGCGGGATAGAAATCCATAAAAATATAAGAGGAATGAATCAGGTGCCTAAAAATGAGATTAGTTTAAAATCATGAGATTCTTTTTATTTGCTTTCTGGGTTCTGAATCTTCCAGGCACGCGCACTGCAGCCGTGTTTCCATGCTTTTCTCTGCAGCCTTGAGGACTAGAAATGTACTATTATTTTTTTTTTTAAACGAAAGCTGAAATTTTCATAGTTTTATGTCTACCAATTTGGGGCTTTTAAAAAATTTTAAAATCACCATCAACCCATCAAGCCTTTATAGCTAAAAGAGCGGATACATTTGACATGTCTTTGTTGCTGTCTGGGGTCATGGGACTATACAAGCCTCAAACCGGTGTCACACAGCTGGAATGCTTAAAACCGCTGTTTTAGATCAGGAGAGGAGAAAGTGTGGGTGAAACGAAACGTGACGAGGACCCGCTATGGCCCTACTCTGGCCTGCCTGGGCTGGGGACTCACTGGGGGTTTACGAACGAGACCTTAGCCCAGTACGGCCTACTTTGGCCTGGCTGGGCCACCATCAATGTGGCACGTTAGTTCCAGACCCAGTACAAGCCCGGCCCGGGGTGACGGCCAGGCCAGAAATGGGGGTCCGGATCAAAGTGAGCCCACGGTCCATACCCACTCTGAGCCAGAGCGGGCAAACAGGGTGGGAACGTTTCTTCCCAGCCCCAGCTCCTCCCGGACTGAGGGGTTGCCATGGCATCCAGCCACGGCTGCCTGTAATAAGCAGCCATGGCTGTCTATCATGGCAGAGTGGGCGGAGTGACGTCAGCTGCACGTGTCTGTGTGTGTGTGTCTGTGAAGCCGCATATTGCTCTCCATCCCCTCCCGTGTTCCTGCACCCGGCTGGGGAAAGCTCTCCTTCCTCCCCCTCCACTCCACCCCCGCCCCCCGCCTGTAAGGTTAACTGGTGTCTCATCATGTCTATTAACACCCCCTGTCAAGTCAGTTTCTGGGCTGCCAGATGTGGGCCCGCTGCTGCCCCGGCCCGGGTAGGCGGCTGGCCTAGATGTGGTCCCTCAGATGATCCCGGGGCCACATCCCAGGCCAAGGGCTGCCCAGGCATTAGTTCACTCTGCCATCCCTGCTGTGGTGTGGGGGCCACCAAAGCTGGACACCAGGGCAGCCTGTTATCCGCCGCCATGACTGCTCATCAGGGTGGGGGGTGCTGGGGGCAGGGCCACCCAGCTGTGCATTTTTTCCATTCCCCCTCTGGGGAAGTGCTCACGGGCTAGTTTGGTTGGGCACACGTCAGTTCCATGCCCTGCCCTGACCCCGCCAGGGTTGGCCCTCGAGCATTTAGCCAGTGTGTCAAGCTGCACATTTGGTTTCACCCCGTGGGCCAAATCAGGCCCATGGCTATTTTTTTATTTGGCCCCTTTCTAGGTCCTGGGTGTAGCCCTTGGCTCCAACCCCTCCCCTCAAGCACCGAAAGAGCGAATTTCAGAGGACTTCAGTTTGCAAGCTCTCGGGCAGGGACCGTGTCTATCTTGGTTTTTTTGTAAAGCACCAGGTACATCGCTGGCACTATATAAATGCTTATAATAATAATAATTAATAATAAATAAGGGAGCAGGCACGGAAGAACAGGTGATGGATCCAGGACATAGATCAGGGGTGATGAACCTCTAGCCCAGAGGCCAAATGGATCTGGCTCCTGTTTCTACCCCCGACCCCAAGCACTGAAGAACTGAGCTTAGGGGAAAGGAACAGAGATGAAAGAATGCGCACAGGAATGAGGGGGCAGATCCACGGCGCAGGATGATCCATGATCTGGATTCTCCTCTTCCCAAGCAGCTGCTAAGCAGTAAGCACCCCCGTCCCAACCTCTATGTGGCCTTCAGAGCTGGTACTCATTTTCAGCATGGTCCTGGCAGGCATAGATCCCTGATCTGGACCTTCCCTTTCCTTCCCCCATCCCTGCAGTTTAAGCCTGGATTGGTGCTTACTCCCCTTCGTGTCTGGTCTGCAGTCATTTCTTCTTTGTGGAGCTAGTATTTGAGCATAGCTGAGTGGGTTTTTAACATCTTCTCCTCTCACTTCGCTTTCTTTGGTGCCGATCATTTTGCCTTTCGCCATCTGCTCAGCCTCCCTCCCACACGCGGCTCCTCCACCAGGGACGCAGCCTTTTTCTTTGGCAGATCAAGCTTCCACAGATGAAGTGACTTCCATGCTCCAGATGCTCCAGAATCCTCAAATGAAGTGTTCTGAATCACAGGAGCAGAATGGAAAGTGCCTGTCTCGCAGAGCTGACATTTGTGAGTCACCACAAATACCCCCCCAAAATATCATTGGGAGTGGAGTGAGTGGCCACATTTAGAGAGGGCCTCAGTGATTCCAGATCATAGTCACCGACTTCTTCAGTGAGACAGTTCCTTGCTAACTACCAGCTCAGCAAATTCTCCCTGTGCTCTCCAGAGCAAGCTGGCTTCTCTGGCAGCCTGTAATAATGATTCTTCCATTGGAACTCACTGCTGTTGGCGACAGCATCCAGCTCACGCTGCCATTGCTGCATGCTATGGTAGGTTATGGTTTTAAAGGGAAAGCTTCACCCCTTCTCTCTTGCTGCCACCCCATGCCTGGAACTCCCTCCCTGAATACATTAATTCTGCTCCCTTCCTCCCAATTTTCAAATTCCTCCTGAAACCAACCTATTCCGTCAGGCTTTCCCTGGCTTATCATGAGTGAAATTGTGTCCTCTTCACCCCTTACTCAGAATCAATTCCCTGTAACGAAGGGTATTTTCAGAGGTTACGAGATCACAGTCAACCACGCTCAATTCCGCACGGTGGCTGTGATTTCGGAACGTCTGTTGGGGGAAACAGATGTTTCCCCCCAGATGTTACCGCGGCGTGGAATTGCATTCACCACGCGAGCGGCTGAAGCGGAGGGGCCGGAGGCCGCCGCGTGTTGAATGCAATTCCACGCCGGGGTGAACCCCGGCGTCATGTCTGGTCGGGCGCCACGGCCCGGGATCCCGGGCCGTGGCGAATCCGGCCCGACGCGGTGGCCTCATTGGCCCCGCTGCCCGCCCGTCTCCCCAGAGGGTGGGCAGCGGGGCGCGTGGAGGGGGCGGGGCCGTGCGGCCACACGTTACGCTGCGTGGCCCCGCCCCCTCCCAGATTCCCCACCAGGATCCCCCCGGCACGTCTGATACGGCGTGACGGGGTCATTCCGGCGGGGAATGGATAGGGTGTTTTCAGTACGGGGCCAATGGGCCCCGTAACGTCTGAAAATACCCTAAGTCAGTTCCCTGTAACTTAAGTGAAGCATGTGCACCTGCAACGTCTCAACCTCATGAATGTATCCTTGTCTCTCCCAATGTTCACCTCTCCCTTGTCTCCCTTGGATTGGAAGCTAGGGATGTGCGAACGGACCGAACCGAACGTCGGAACTGAACTCGAATTCGACCGAACTGTTCGAATCCGAACCAGTTCGGAAGGCCAAAAACAGCGTAAAACACTGGTTTTGAATGTACAAACTCGGTTTGGAAGTTCGGAATTTGACCGAACTCGACTAATTTGGTCAACCAAACTGAACCTCCGAACCGAACTCAATTTTTGAACCAAACCGAATTTCCGAACTCGGTTCTGTTCGCACATTCCTATTGGAAGCCCCCTGTGGTAGGGACATGTCTATAACTATTGGTTGTACAGTGCTAGGTACA
The DNA here is from genome assembly GCA_003113815.1 of Sphenodon punctatus. NCBI lineage: Eukaryota > Metazoa > Chordata > Lepidosauria > Sphenodontia > Sphenodontidae > Sphenodon > Sphenodon punctatus. The sequence continues at coordinate 6,643,861 of QEPC01003143.1, read as the reverse complement.
CAGCTGGAGCTATAATAATAATAATAATAAATTAATAATAAATAAATATCCCCGATCTAGGTACATCAACTGGTGTTCCTTTTAAATTGTCCTCACGCAGGAAACCAATACAGACACAAAGGTTTTAAAGAAATGAGCTTTACTAGGGATAATATTATGATACCAATGATTAGATAGCTGGACTATGCTGGAAGCAGTATACAGATTAAACATACAAGAAAAGTGAGAATTAAAGTTCAATATAACACATTTCTGTTTTGCCAGGCATTTGGCAGGCTGGGATAGGGTTGGGTGAGATTGGGCAGAAGGGTAAGGGAGAAGGTTGGAGGTTTGACAAGTCTGGTTTTCGAAAGAATGTGCGAGTCACCCAGCGCTGCTATTTCCAATGGTGGCCAGGTAACTTTCCGTGTGGGGAGGCACACCTAAACTCCACCTGCGTGAGGTTGCTGAAAGCAGACTTTGAAGTCTGCAAAGATTGGAGGCACGTCTAAAAATGCACAAAGCGTGTATACAAAAACGTACATAAGACAGAAACCAATTTTAAAAGCCCAAACTGTATAAAAATTCCCATATAAAACAGCAACCCTTCATCAATCCAATTGACAAAATAAAGATTTCTTTAAGAGGTTTTTACTACCTGTGCTACCAAAGGAGTTGTTTATGTTATTAAGCGCAGCTGTGATCAATTGTACGTGGATAAAACCATAAGTCCATTAAGAACACATATCAATGAGCACAGAAGCAGTGTTAAAAGTCACCAACTTACAGCGTCATTTGTTAAGCATTTCTTAGAACATAATCATTCCCCTGTTGACTTTGTTTTCTGGGGTTTGACAACCAGTTCTTTCTCAATCAGGTGATCTTGATCATCAACTGCTTAGGAGGGAACGGTGGTGGATATTTAAGTTGCAAACTGAGGCCCCCAATGGTTTAAATGAAGGAATGGATATGGTAGGGTTTCTATAGCCATCAAATACATATGTGCATTTTTGGTGAACTTTCCAATAAGTTGTAAGAAGGAGAGTTCCTTTGTGGTGATCAGGCTGTGTTTTGTTTTTGAATATGTTAATTGAGAGCCAGTTCTTTTGACCATCGGATTATTATCAATCACACCATTTTAATGTAAATTGCCAAATCAGCTCTTTTGGTGGTCAATGGGTCATTAATAGTTTACACAATTCAAGATTAATAATGATGAGCCATTTAGACACCCATGTTGGTGTTTAAATAGAGCAGTCTTTTTATCTGGGGAGTTTACTTAGTCTGTGGGTGATTTCAGATGTGACGAGATCACGCTCAAGCACAGTGAATTCCCGGTGGTGGCGAGCCAAACAATCATGCCCCGGGGCAAATGACAGCCCCAAACAGACGTGACGGGACCGGGACCACGGGCGGGAATCAGATGGGTTGATCACGGGCCGGGGCAGCGCAACAGACGTGCAGCCGATCCCCGGTCCCAGTCAAGACAACCAAAAGGCAACGGGCAGGGGCAGGACACAGACATGGCCGCCTGAGGGCAACCAAAGCCAACAGGGACAAAAGGGAACGCCCACACAAGGGAAATGGGAAGGGAGGGGGGATAGGGAGAAGAGCTAGACAGGTACCAGCCACAACAGGCACACGCGCGCGCACACACACACACACACACACACACACAACGGGGGCACGGGGGCACTCACAGCACAAGCACATGCCCGCCCAAACCCACACCCACACACGCAGGCACGGAGGGTAGTAAAGGAAGGGAAGGGGGGACACGGGCGACCCGACACCATGCAAGGCATACCGGGCACCGGGGGGGGGGAGCACGGGTCCGGGAAGAGGGGAGGAACGGACACAGGGGCACGGCAGGACACCGCCACCAGGTACATCAAACCCCACAGCAGAACAGTCCCCACGGGCACCCCCACAGCAAAACACACAGTCCCAGAATGGGGGGGGGCCCAGCAGCTCTGTAGAAAGGCACAGCGGGAGGCCGCAAGGCACAGTGAGCTGGCCGGTAAGGGTCCAGGAGGCACATGCAGTCAAGGCACCCCACCGAGGGGCAAATGGACGGCAGCCAGGAGAGCAACTCCAGCACAGCAGGTCCAAGGATGCATGGCCCCACTCTAGCAGGAGGTCGGGAGGGGCAGTCCGGGGGCCCCGGAACCCCCGGGGCACACAAGCAACCAAGGAGTGAGGGGTGCGGCCCAGAGGTGGGCTGGTTCCACAGCCGGGGCAGCAGCACACTTGGAAGCAGGCATCACAGCAGCACGGCAGAGACAACAGGGTGGAGGCAGGTACCGGGGTCTGGCCCCCCCCAGGCAGGGTCGGAAGCCCACATGGCCCAGGACACAAGGGGGTCAGGGAGGTACACAGGGGCTCACAGGCAGCCGTTGGGGGCAGCTCGGGGCCCAGGTCCAGGGTCCCTGGCCTGAATGGATCATGCCCCGGCGGTACCCCAACACGGACATGTGGTGGGCGATCAGGTAGTAAGCCTCAAAGGGGTCATGCACAGGGAGTCCCAACTGGACATCAGAACGGGATCACACCTGCGCCAGGGCCATCATCTCCACCGCGGAAGGCTCCGACACACAGCAGGCAGCAGCAGGGGGCCAATGAAGATGCCCCAGCCCCAGAAGCCGGTGATACACCGCCACATGGGTGTGCTGGTACCCACGCGCCCCGTGAATGCAGCCAAAGTAGGACACGGCCAAGGCAGGTCCCCCCTCAGCAAGGCACAGCGATTAGGCGCCCAGGCTGCACACCCACAGCACACTCACGGTCTCAGCCCCGGAACAGGGCACATGCGAACACCTATTCTCCGGGATGCACCCATCAGGGAAGCGGACCAGCCTCAGGGTCTCGGCATGCAGCCGGCAATCTCGAGCGCTTGCCTCATAGCTGAGGTAGCGGAGTCCAGAGCTCATGCTCGCGAAGGCGGACGAGCGGCAGCTGACCGGCATGCCCAGGAGCAGCTGCATGGCAGGGCTACGCCACAGGTTGCATAGGGACATGGTCTCGTTGTAGGTCCAGATATGGGGGGCCCCATGGGGGACTGGAAGCGGGAGCCCCGTGGATGGACAAGCAGCCATGGTCCAACTGCCCGGGGAGAATAGGACAGTGCTCAGGGGGCCTCATACATCTTCTGGGGCCGAGGGGCCTCCCGGGGGTCCCAAGGACAGGGAAAGCGGTCACGGGCTGCAACATTGTAGCACAACAGAGCGAGGCATGGGGTGCGGACCCAGCACAGCTGCACAACACAATAGCTCTCACATACCAACTAATCAGCCCTCCAAGACCACAGAGCCCCAAACATTCAGGGGTGTGTGTGGATGGCTGCTCGCATCCAGCTGCACAAAGAGCATGCGGAGACACGCGCCCATGCAGGGGGGGGGGAGCCCTCCTCACCGGCCCACCCCCCCGGGGGTTCCTATGGCCGGTCCCTGCACGGGCGCTGGTGCCCACCCCCTGTCACCCACATACTGGACCAGGAGCCACTGTACCATAAACACCTTTTATATCACCCATGTGTACATTGTCACCCTTTCCCACATACCCGGTTATGCCCTTCCACCACAACGGCCCCCCCTACACAGCCCTACCCCTCCCACCCCTCCCCCACCGCCACCATGGCCCCCCCTGCACAGCCCTCCCCCTCCCCCCTTCCCTCCATCCCCCACGTCCCCTGGGATGGCCCTGTGCGTGCCCAGTCTGGGCCATTGAGCTCATAGAGCTCACCTCCCCCACGCTGTCCGTGCTGGTAGAAGTGTCCCGGGTTGCCTCCTGGTCCAGTTGGGGGGCCCTGGTAGGGTGGCCAGGGGGCCAGACCCCGGCCCCCCCCGTGGCGGCTGCACCCTCCAGAGGCCAGAGGGCACCGGGAGGTGAATGCGCGGCCCCGGAGGGTGTGGGGGAGGCAGGGGGGGCAGGCCAGGGAGCAGGGGTGCTGAGGGGCCAGGCATGGGGCACTCGCCAGGCAGGGTGCCCGGGGGGCTGCCTGATATGACGTAGGCACACAAGGTGCCGGAGTGCAGGAGCAATGAGGTCCCAATATCGTGGGACCTGTCCATCTTGTCCGAGTGCTCCTGCAACATGGCATTGATGTCCTGCCTCAGCCCCCCGAGCAGCTCCTCCTGCCTGCTGTGCTTCCTGCGCTCCCACCTCCGCTCCAGGTGCACCTTGACCTGGAGCCTCCTGTCCCACTCTTCTGCCCGCTCCAGGGACCGCTCGATGGCCGCCTCCATCTGGTCCACGGCCGCGATCATCCTCTCCCCCTATTCCTCCGCTGTCCAGACGATCTCCTCTGCCTGGTCCTCCCTGCGCCTGCAGACCCATGCCCGGTGCTGCCTCATGCGCAGGGCTGGAGGCACGGGCCCAGGGGCATCTGGCTGCTGGGGTTGCCCTGTGGGTAGAGGAGGGTGTGCTACAGTGTGCCGTGGGTCCCTGGCCCCGGGCCAGGATATCCCAGGGGCCCCGCGGTCCCCCAGGCATGTGGCCCGGCCCCTCCGCACCCACTGACCCTGTCCCTTCCCCCCTCCTTGCCATGCCCGGCGGGCCCTCCATACCAGACTGCCTGACTCACCTGGTCCCTCCGCCTGCTGGGCAGGCTCCTCGGCGGCTGCTTCTGTAGTCACCTGGGTGCGGTACCGTGGTGGTCCGTGGCCTGTGGGCGAAGGGGGGGTTTGAGTGTGGGGGGGTGCGGTTGGGCGCCTTGGGGCAGGGCCCCCTCCCACCTTTTGGGGGGGGCTGGGGCTCTGTCTGTGACTGTCCCTGGCCCTTCTAGTCCCCCCCTTGGACATTGGCCCCATGGGCACGAGCCCTCTCCCATGTGGAGCAGTTACTTACCCTCTGTGTCGGCCACGGAGTCGTCTGAGGCCAGGCCCTCGGTGTGGGAGCGCTCCCCCATGGACCCCCGCCTGTGTGTGGTGCGGGTGCCGGCCTCGAAATCGCCTTGGCCGGGCTGGCCCTGGTAGTTCTCAGGGCTACTGTCCGGGGTGGGCCTGTGGGTTCTGGAGCACCCGGGCCCTTCCTCCTGGGGGCCAGCGGCACTATAGCTGGTGTCTACCAGGGGGGCGGCGAGGGGAGGGGGTACCTCGACCCGTTTCCTCCCCTGGTCCACAGCACTCCCAACAAGTCGTGGGGCGACTATGGACCCCTTCATGTGGAGGAAGTGGTCCAGGGCATCTTAGTAAGAGGCGGTCCAGGCTCTGTGCCCAGACCTCCTGTTGTTGTCCCAAATGGCCTTGTAGCCCCTCCTCAGTTCTTTTGCCTTTGACCGGCACTGTGCCACTGTCTGGGGGTGCCCCGCCGCCTCCATGTCCCGCACGATGTCCCGGTAGACCTGCTCATTCCTCTGGTTGATCGCGAGCTCCAGTTGGTACTCCAGGGTCCCCCATATCCGTATAAAGTCCCTTGTCTCCTGGAGCCCCCATTGGCCCCCTCTGTGGTAGGCCTTCCTCCCGCCTCTCCACGCTGGGTCTTCTCCCTCCTCCTCCACACCTTCCTGCTGCACCTCCGGCCGGGCTGGTCCGATGTGCTCCGGGGGGTCGCCCACCTGGGCCGTTTTCCGTGTCTGCGGGGGACAGGCGGTCGGGATAGTACGGTTAGTTGGAGGTTGGGTCCGCCTCGCAGGGTGCCCCCTTCCCCCCCGGTGGGCGGCCAGGCGTGCCCCTTGCCCCCCCTAGCCGCCCCTTTGCCCCCTGGTCCCCATGCCCTTGCTCCCCCTTACCTGTTTCCGGGGTGCCTCCTCCTCCGCTGGCCCAGCTGATATCCCCGGGGCGTCCTGTGCCAGCTTCTGCGGGTGATCTCTCACTACCACCTCCATGGTCAGCGTGACCCCCGGCTCACCCACCCCCACCTGTGCTTCCTCCCCCTCCACCACCACCACCACTGCCCCTGCCTCCTCCACCTCCTCCTCGCCCCTCACTCTCTCCTCCGCCACCGCTCTCTTCCTCCTCCTCCCTCCTCGCTCCATCCTGCCACGTTTGCCAGCTGCGGTTTTCCCTTTAAATCTCCCTCCGGTGTGTGTGTTGATGCTGGTTGCCTGGCAGCGCCGTTATGTGCATTGCCCATGTCTGGGGATCATTTCCATTGATCCTGGCCGGTGTTTGCCGTCCAGACGTTACGTTTTGTTGATCCCCGGTGGGGATCTCCTTGACCACGCGTCCACGGTAATTGGAGCCCGGGAAGCATGGTTGAATTGGACCCCATGTGGGTATTGACCATGGTGAACATCTGGCGGGCGCCAAACAGACGTTCAGGGCGCCTTGGCCCCGCCGCGGGATTGAGCGTGATTCACTGTGGTTGAGCATGATATCGTCACGTCTGAAAATACCCTGTGAAGGAAGGGGATGATAGTCTGTTGCAAATCCTGATATTGGTAAGCTTTTTTCTTATTTTTCTTGAAGTCTCGAGTTTTCTACAAACTTATGCATGATTTTTTCAGACTCTTAAAAAATATAACTCCTTTCTCTTTTTAGAATTGGAGAAATAGCAGCACATTCTCTGGAAATATAACTTCTACGGTTTAGGAAGACAGATGCTAACTCCGTTTCCTAGGATACAGCAAATCCAGTACTTGAAAAATATTCTTTGTCCAGTAAGACATGAACTTCCTATATTTATGTTCATATCAACTGATTTATCTTTCCCAGAAGAGATTCATAATGAAATTAATACCTTATTTTTTACATTCCTAGGATCTTGAGAGGTGCATATTTGGTTCTTTATGAAGGAGTCAAGACAGGATTTGAGGATAATTTTTGTCTAGTAAGACATGATGTTCTTCTTCTTATTATTATTATTAATTATTATTATTATTTTATTATCATTTATATAGCGCAAGCAATGTACCTGGTGCTTTACAAAGAATAAAATAGACACGGTCCCTGCCCCAGAGCTTTCCCCTTTATATATTTATTAACAACCTTATTTCATTACATTGGATAACTTTTTTAAAAATAAGTTTAATATCATTAGCGTCTTTCTTTTAGTCCCTCACAGCCTGAGAACTTTCATAACAGAGCCTTCTTTAGTAGAATTATATGATTGTTATAATGACTCAGCCCTGAAGAAGACTTTTTTGAAACATGGCAGCTTAAGGCTTTTCAAGAGTGTATTTTTCTGCATAATACTATGTATGCTTATGAACATTTGTATGTTTTTATCTGTATTTTGGGGCACATTTTTGAGTTTATGAAGTTGCATTTTTCTATAATTTATTGAGAGATTGATATACCAATAAATTTATAATAAAATGTGTATGCTGCCCCCTCCTGCTAAAAGCATCTCGGGGCAGCTAACAACATACTAGAACAATTTAAAACAGTAATAATATAATTTTAAACACTATTAAAATGCAATATAAAAACAACATACCCCCCACCCCCTCTCCCTCAGGAAAAGCACAGCGGAACAGCAAGGACTTACATCGTCTACAGAAAGTGGAGAGGTCGGTAATTCCATTCCATTCCATTCCATATATATTTGATACCCCGCACTCTCTACCGTAGGACTCGAGGCGGCTTACAACAATATAACAGTAGTTCTGGGAGTTTCCACGCAGGGAGCCCAAAACAACATTTCAACAACAAGCTAACATAATATACAATTTAACATAATATGCAATTTCAATATACATAATAATACAGCACATTCCCCAACCTTCAGCTGATGTCCCACTCTATAACCTCCCCAATACACACGGGGTAGGTCCCAACCACCACCAACTCCTCCCCTGCTGCCACCAGGGAAATCCTGGACACCTCCACCCCTCTCTCACCAGGGGGAGGTGGCCCCACCAGACCAACATCAGCAGTTATATTTAACTCATCTAATTCCTCCCGCTCTCCCCTCTCCTTTACTAACCCAACCCACGACACCCCATCTACACATAACTCCCCCTTCTTGCCCATCTCAAAACTCCCCTCCCTCACCCTATCCCTTCCATTTCCACCAATCGTAAGTCCCCTCTGTTCCTTTTTATTCCCCATTCCCCATTCCTCCTCCCCCCCTCCTTTTTGTTTTATCTTTCCACTGCAACATAACTTCCTCCGTCTACCCCCTCCAAGCCCCGAAGGGCCCCAAAGGGCCGCACCTTTTGGCCGCGGCCCTTCGGCTCGTAGCCGCCGGCTTGCGGCCTGCGGCGCAGCTGCCGGCCCTTCACTTAAGTGCCCTGCGGCACTTCTGGTGCTTATTCCAAGGGAGGGAGGGTGGTGTTCCAAAGATGTCCCGGTCTCCCCTACTCACACCCCTCTCCTCCATTGCGGCCAGGTAAACCCTCCTCAGATCGGGCACAACAGCAGGAGCGGGAGCAGCAGGGAAGCAAGTCCCAGGTGGAATGTGCGCTCTGCCCAGCACAGCCGCCGGCCCTTTGCTTAAGTGCCCCGTGGCACTTCCGGTGCTTATTCCAAGGGGGGGATGGTGGGGGGGGGTTTCCAAAGATGTCCCGGTCTCCCCTACTCACACCTTTCTCCTCCATCGCGGCCAGGTAAACCCTCCTTGGATCGGGCACAACAGCGGGAGCGGGAGCAGCGGGGAAGCAAGTCCCAGGTGGAATGTGCGCTCTGCCCGGCGGACCTCCAACAGGAGGGAGTTCCACAACTGCGGTGCAGCCACAGAGAATGCCCTCCGCAAAGTCAACACCCGAGAAACCCGGGGGACCTTGAGGAGGGCACCCCCGGCTGACCGGAGGGGACGATCCAGGTCCCGGAGGGTGAAACGGTCCCGCAGGTAGGCGGGGCCCAGGCCATTTAGGGCTTTAAGGGTCAACACCAACACCTTGAATTGGGCCTGGAAGACTATAGGCAGCCAGTGCAGAGAGAGAAGCTCTGGTGTAATGTGCTCGCATCGGCCCGTCCCCATTAGGAGGCGAGCCGCCACATTCTGCACCAGCTGCAGCCTCCGAACCAGCACCCCACGTAGAGTGCATTACAGTAGTCCAATCTCGAGGTAATAAAAGCATGGACGATCGTGACTAGGTCGGAGTCTGAGACATACGGCCTAAGTCGACGCACCAGATGTAATTGGCAAAATGCCCCTTTTGCCACAGCTGCCACCTGGGTACCCAGGTGGAGTTGTGGGTCCATGAGCACCCCCAGACTCCGAACCTGAGATACCAGGGCAGGACGGATCCCATCAATGATGGAAGCCACCACTCCCCCAGCCTTCCCCACGACCATCACCTCCGTCTTGTCGGAATTTAACCTCAGACGGCTCGCCCTCATCCAATCCCCCACAGCTGCCAAGCACCGGGCAAGCACCAAGACTGCCGGGCCTGAGTCGGATGAAAATGAGAGAGATAGCTGGGTGTCATCAGCATACTGATGATAATTTTATCATCATATCTGATCAGCATACTGATGATAATCAGCATACCGATCAACATTGATGATAATTTTATATTTTTGATAGTTTGTATCATTTCTTGTTTGTCAGGACTATTTTTGGCTCCTCCTTTTGTTCTCATTATGGCAACAATATCACTGCCATTTTGGAAAAGGGTGTGGATGTGCAGAGTGATCTAGCGGTCATTTTGCGCATGCAATGTAATTTTTTTAAATTTTGGAACTGAAACAGGCCTCTTGTAGCACTGTTCTGGTTTGGTTCAGTTTAATCCGTATCTGAACTTCCCACCCCTACTATTTTTGAAAGCATACTCTCTATCTCAAGAGCTGTACTGATAAGGATTGCTCCTCTGCTCCCCCTGCCTGGCTGTTCTCCTATCCTGCCTTGGAGCAGGGGGTTGGACTAGATGGCCTTTGATGTACCTTCCAACCCTCTGATTGCTTTATCTTTTATGAACCCTGATTCCTTGGAAGTTTCCTCTAGAGTCTCCAGGCTGGATGAATATAGCCCTTTGTAAATCAAAAGCTGTACAGCATCCTTCAGTTGTCAGTTTTAAACACGGGCTGGCCAAAAATAACCGTGTCATTTATAAGGAAAAGCTGACAGTACTGGGCATGTTTAGCCTAGAGGAAAGAAGACTGATGTGGGGACATGTTGACAGTTTTCAAATAACTAGGAGGATGCCATAAAAAGACGGAGAATATTTGTTCTCTGAAGACAGGACACGAAGCATTGCGTTTAAATTACTGGCTAGGTAGGTGAGACAGAATGCTGTTAATTTCTTCTTTTTTAAAAAAATTTGAACTCAAAGTTCTTAACTTAGTAACTAGCTGTCGCTGAACTAATATATGGTTGTGGCTTGGAGGCAGATGCTTTCCCTGCGCCTGTGAAGATTCCAAGGGGGAGAGGGGATGCTTCTGTTGATGTCGAGTGGCAGTTGAGTGAGGTGGGTGTCACGGGTTTGGGAGTCCGCACCCCCACTTTACCGGGTTTGAGTGACTCAGTTTCCCTTGTGCACAGTTCTCTTGAATCAGTTTCTCTCTCTGGCTAATTCAAGTGTGTCACAATGAAACTCCTTTGTCACACAAGGGCCCCCCGATCCTTCTCGTTTACAGACTCTTTACTCTCTGGGTTTGCAAGAGCTTGGGGGCTCTTGTAGCTCGCTTGTGTTCCAATATTAGACACCGCCACTTCTTCATAAAATTAAGAAGTAAGTTTATTGATCACATAAACAAGATAGTTGATACAGAGTGGTAACTAGAAATGAAAAGTAAACATAACGCATTCCTAACTTATACTAGTTGTGTTCCTAAATTATGCATTTTACCCTAGCAAGGTCCAGAAGTTCTGGTTTCTCAGTCATAGAGTGACTGGGCACTGGCTTAGAGAGCAAAATCCTCCTCTCAGTTCATGCTGTCCAGCCTAGCTGGTGGCTGGTCTTTTGTATGCAGATGTTCTCTGGCAGCAGCTTTGAAAGAATCCTCCTGTGCCTTACTGACTCATTTAAATAGTCTTTAGCTTCCTTTGTCTCGGATTTCCCGCCTTTGGGGAATCCTGTATCAGGTCATGTAGTCAACCCAGGCAAACCTGGAAGTCAATTTACATATCAACAGGCTGTCTGTCAAGTGTCCCCAAAACACATCTTGTTATCTCTTTGTATTTCCTGTAGGCTGGTGACGTGTCAAAGCCCTATTTCGAGTTGTGCAGGTCTCAATTTCAACATTACAAACATGTGGAACCTTTGACATTACACATTCACCAGACTTGTAGTGTACATGTAGTCCCGTGTAACACGTGTGTGACCCTATGTTCCTCCGTGACAGCCCCCCCCCCGGTAAGATTGCATCGTGAAGTGGGCTCGACAGGGTCCCGTAACATGCTTAGACTGGCGTCTGGCGTGTGGGCTATCATGTTCACGTGTTTTCCACCATGTTGCAGTGGAATGATGCTGTGTTCCATACCCGTCGCGGTATCTCAGTAGGTGTTTGCATAAGAAGATTCCAAGGGGGAGAGGGGATGCTTCTGTTGATGTCGAGTGGCAGTTGAGTGAGGTGGGCAGTTACAGAATGGCAGCTGGGAGTGACAGTTGGCCCTGAATGGATGCAAAACAAAATTTCTGAGGAGGATGAAAGAGCAGGCTCTGCATAAAGGAGACCAGAGAGAGTAGTTTCCTAGCGTATACTACAGACCACAGGGTGACAGGGGGTGTTAACAAATGTGATGGTGGGTGGTGGCCCTCTGAGGCCTGCGAGCGACCGGCACATTTGTTAGTGCCCCGCCAGATGTTCACCCAGGATTGCTTCTGGGCGTGCCAACGCCCAGCCCGGGCTGTGATCGCAGAGACTTCTGGGATTACAGCCCGTCGGGCCAAAGTGAGACACAGCAGGCTACAGCATTTGTTAAGGCCTGACGGGTCCACCATGGCTGCCCATCATGGTGTGGGATGGGGTGCTGGCCACAGCACAGGGGCAGGGCCAGTCAGCTCCCCAGAAGCTCAGCCGCCGGCACATTTGCTGACCAGCCAGATCTGGTCAGGACCGTGTTGCTGGAGGGTTCCTGACCTGGGTTGGGTTGTGACAGTGGCGCTCTGCCACCACTTCTGTTAACACCCAGGGAGTCACATCCAGATATTTGGGCGGGGGGGGGGAGGGGCTTGCCAGGGACCAGGACAAGGCCAATATTGGCCATTTCCGAGCTGAAACAAAAGCTAGGGAAAAAAACAACCCAAATGGCTTATTTGGCTTTCATTAATGACTTTCCTGCTTCACCCCCTTGCGCTGGTTATCATAAAAATTAAACCGCAAGAACTCCTGTTTTATATTCAGCTGTAGAGGGGCAGGTTAGTCCAGTGGTTGGGTTGCTAGCTGACAAGCTGGGAGGTGTGGCTTTTGGGCTGGGAGGTGTGGCTTCTGGGATAGAGGATGTGGCTTCTGGGGCAGGTTTGGGCCCCGGCAATTAACTCCCCTCCCACCCCCCAATTAAACACTGGAGCTGGCCCTTTAAGGCTAGCTCACTATAACCAGTTTGGCTCAGTCTCTTACGCTCTCCAAAAGAATCCTAGGCCATGAAGGTTTCAGGCTGCGAGTAATAAAGTTGTGTGTTTCAAAAGCTCTCTTGTCCTGCACTCTCTTTTGGTAAAACAGATACTGACAGTTATACTTGGGGAAAGGGTGGGTAGTACAGGGTCTTCCTTAGGGGTACGTAAACCTGAGGGGAAGGCCGCGAACGGAACTGCTTAAACGGCTCGAACCCATCAGAAGCCGGCATAGTTTATTCAATCTCATCAAGTGATAGGAAGCTAGTCAATTTAACCCTATGTTTTATTATTCATTCTCATCCCAGGTTTCCCTGTTTTTGCCCTTTTGTTAATGTCCTTATTCGTTGTGCTGTTACGTGCAAATAGTCTGCTTTTACCATCTGACAACTTCTCTCTCTCTCTCTCTCTCTCTCTCAGGCTAACCTGAGGTAACTTAGCCACCTCCTTGGTTCAGGTGGGGTTGGGTGAGGAGGACTGTTCTGTAAGTTTAAATATTAGAAAAACTTCCTAACAGTTAGAATAGTTCAGCGGTGGAACTAGCTGCCTAGAAAGTAGGGCTGAAACTCTGTATTCGGTTTGACTTGGTTTCAGATGAGGATTGCGGTATTCGACTCGGTTTTACCAGGCAACCGAGTAATGGGCACAGTACTTCGTACCTCCAAATTCCACAGGACTTCGTACCTCCCTCCCTTCGTACCTTCAAATCCCTCCTCAAGACCCACTTCTTCCATTCTGCCCTCCCCGACTTCTTGCTCCCCTCCCCTCACTCCTGCTGATACCCTCCATCCAGTACAATCTGTTGCCTGAGGTCTGTGTACTCATTTCCTCACCACACGGACCAGCCAGCCATCATTCTCGATGTAACCAAGCCAAGCGCGTGCACCTGTGACCTCGCATCTTCGTGAATGTTACACTCCTTGTCTCTCCCTCTGTTCCCCTTCCTTCATCTCCCCCCACCCCCCCCATCTCAGATTGTAAGCCCTAGGGCAGGGACCGTGTCTATTCCATTACTTTGTAAAGCGCTAGGTACATTGCTTGTGCTATATAAATGCTCGTTAATAAGAATAAATAAATAATACTTGGTACTTGGAAACGCCCCGATCAAGCAATGCTTTCCTGAGCATGCGTCATGCTCCCAGAGAACCAGTAGTGGCTACTGCTCTAATGTCAGGAGATTGGGCCACCATCTTTGCTCTACAGGAGCATGCTGGGAAATGTAGTCCAGCATGCTCCCAGAGAGCCAGCGGCAATGTGTGGCACAGTGGTGCCTCTCGTGGTGGCTCCTGCACTTCGACTCCACAGGCTGCATCCCTCCTCACAATAAGTTTCCTGTTCCCTGCCCCTCCTTCCTGCCTGCCTCACCACCCCCCAATTTTTTTTCCTGATACCCCCCCTTCCTGCCTGCCGTGCCCACACACCCTAGAAATTCATAGTTCTGCTGCTGCTGGTTCCTTATTTGGTCAGCAGGAGGACACTTAAGGGTACACTTGATTGGACGACAAGGCAAGGGCATAAGTTTTCATACCAAGTACCGAGTATTCTACCAAGTACTTGAGCTGAATCCTTATCTACTCGGAAATATGCATGTGTAATGACTGTTCTACTCATGCCCGGAAGAACGTATGGACTCCTCCCCCCCCTTGAATATTTCCATTAGAGTGTATGGCAGCAGGGACCCCCCAAGGAGCAGGACGTGTGGGGTAAACAGTCCCTGTTTGCCAGTTCCCTGGGGGGGGGGGAGAGTTGTGGGGCCTGGTGCCCTTCCCCCTTTCCCCCAAAGTTTGACTGTGGCTGGACCCGGGTGCTGCGGCGGACATTGGGATCAGGATACTGCTACTGCTGCCGCGATCATTAAGGGGGCAGGGCCGAGAACAGCTGACTTCCGGACAGCCCCTAGAAGAGCAGGGGGCGGCTGACGGCCGTGCCAGCGGCCATGCTGGGGGCACACGCCGAAGGGGCATGTCCAAAGGGGCGTGGCCTTTGGCGGGGTCCAGCGGCCGGGTGTGAGGAAGGACATCATAGGTTTTTGGCGGGAGATGGAATTGAGGCGGAGGGGGATGTGTGTTTTGGGGGAAAGTGGGGAGGGCTCTTTTTGTTCAGATGGTAGAAGAAGGGAGGGGGTGGGAGGAGGGGAGGGAGTGTACTAAATGTAATCCATTGGAAGAAGGTTTAGGTTTGTTTTGAGAAAATTATTGGAGATGTATTTATTTATTTATTTAAATTGATATTTTTTTTTTGTAAACTGGTGCATAGATAATATAGATGGGACTGTGTTTTGGACAATTTAAACTGCTACATTGAGGATGTAAAGGAACTGATGGGGATGTAGTGGGCGCCCCCCTCCTTGTGAGAGCGGGAGGGGGGGCGGTTGGAGGGCCCCCTTCTGGTGGCCGCAGGATGGGGAATAGGATATTGTGGATGGCTCTTTGGGTATAGTGAGGGGGATGTTATACTGACAGTTATTATTTATGTTATTATTGATTATTCTGTTCTAGTTCTGCTCGCAGGACCCCTTGGGGGTCCCTGCTGCCATACACTCTAATGGAAATATTCAAGGGGGGGGAGGAGTCCATACGTTCTCCCGGGCATGAGTAGAACAGTAATTACACATGCATATTTCCGAGTAGATAAGGATTCAGTTCAAGTACTTGGTAGACTACTCGGTACTTGGTATGAAAACTTGTTTTGGGGTTGGTGGTATTGTATTAGACTGTGAGGGCTTTTTGGAATTTATGTATATATGTTTTTTCTATTGTAAACATTTCTTTGTTGTAAGCTGCCTCGAGCTGCTTTTTGCAGGCGAGTGCGGGATATAAATTAAAAGTGATGATGGTGATGATTGATGATGATGATGTCTGCCCTACTAGAGAAGTTGTGGAATCTCCTTCCCTGGAGGTTTTCAGAAAAGTCTAAGGCCAATGCCATTTTGGGCTGGATTAACAGGCACATCATATCCAAGACATGGGAGGTAATGCTGCCACTTTCCTTGGCACTGACGAGACGAGACCCCAACTGGAATATTGTGCTCAGTTTTCGGCAGCACCCTTCAAGAAAGATAGTGATGAACTGGAGAGGACTGAGGAGGTATGATAAAGAGGTTGGCATGCAAATTGTATAAGGAAAGACTGGAAAAATTGAGTATGTTTAGCCCAGCGAAAGGAAGACTAAGGGGGGGGCGGGGCACGATAGCCATTTTCAAATCTCTAGAAAGATGCCACAAAATGAATGGTGGACATTTGTTCTCTGCTGTCACAGGAGATAGAGCGAGAGGGAATGGGCTTCAGTTGCAGCAAGGTAGTTTTTAGTTGCACGTTAGGAGAAACTTCCTAATTGTAAGAAATGTTAACAAAGGGAATAAGTTGCCTAGGGAAGCTGTGGAATCACCTTCCTTGGATATTTTGAAAAAGCCAGCTAGACAAACACCTGTCTGGGATGCTGTAGGCAGAGCTTGTCCTGCCTTGGCCTTATTGCATGGTGACCCAGGGCAACCACTCCGGGCCCTGCTTTTTTTGGGAGCTGTTGTGTGACTCCTATTTCCACCAGGTTTAGGGTGTGGGGACCCCACTCCCTCCTAGCGGGGCCTCAAACATGGGCATCTTTAGGACCCCTTAAGGGGACCTCCAAGTCAGTGGGGCTATGGCGGGGCCCCAAGACCCCAGAATTGTATCTTCATCCCTTGGCCTCAGAAATTCTAAGACCAGTCGGGAGCAGGGGGTTGGGCTCTAGGACCCACGAGGTCCCTTCCTACCCTACCATTGGATGATTCAAGAAAAAGCTGAACAGGAGTCTGCCGGGGATTGTGGGGCTCTTAGGCACAGCGGAGCAAAGTTCCGAGCTCCAAAAGTCATGTAGCCAAGTCTTCCTACAGCCGAGAGTCACAGACCTCTCCTACTTCATGATTCGCTGGTGGAGCCAGGCTGCTGAGATTCTGAGGAGCCGCGACTCACCTGCTAAGACTCGGATGCCAAGAGGGAAGACACAGGACTAGAGCTAAAACTGGTACCTAATTTGGTAATTGTGGGCGATACTTGCATTTTTGGGTACCGTGTTGGGTATTTGATGGGCTACTCGATCATCAATCGGCCTTAGACATTTTTGGGTACCTGCGTACCCAAAAAACGGTAATTCCCAGTACTGTTTTTTCGGTTTTCTGGTTATGGATGGGTAAATTAGGGCTGAAATGAGAATATGGCGCCTTCTAGTGAGAATGTATGAGATTCTTGTAAAATCAGGCGAAATCTTGTGAGAGCTCATGGAGATTCTCAAAAATCTCACAATTTGCTCTGCGCGTGTGCAAATGGCTACTGTGGTCATTTCTGCACATTCACAGGCCCCAGTGGCCATTTTGTGTCTGCGCAGAGTGGTTTTTGAGGGTTCTTGAGAATCTCCAATCTTGTGATAGTCTTGAAACTCCCAAACCGCTCTATGCATGTGCAGAATGGCCAGCGAGAGTCATGCATGTGCAGAAATGTCTATATCATTTTGCACATATGCAGTGCTGGTTTTTCAGCTGCAGCATATCGAAAATCAGTGGATTCTCATCCCATTCTCATTCTCACAAATCACAGAAAGAAACCAATTCTTGCCAAGATTTGGCAAGATAGTGAGGGCAAGTTTCAGCCCTTGGGTAAATTGGGATGGGAAACCATAAAATCGGGACTGGAAAACTGAAAAACAGGACTGGAATTCGATATTTCTGGACATCCCAGGAAATACAGTACCTGAATCGGGTCGAAATCAGGTACTGATTGTTACCCAAAGTTTTCGAGTTGATTCAAGTATACCCATTTTCAGTGCTAGACAGGACAATTGAGGTCTTACGCTTTACCATTAAGATCTTAAGCAGGGCCCCGAGTCTTCTGCGCTCCCGCGATTCGCGGAATTTGCGCAGAATCCTGCCCTAGGCAGGATTCTCACAGAAACTAGGGAAATCCCCGTGGGATTTCCCTTCCTTGGCGGTGAGTCAATCAAGGACCAGCTTTATTCAGGCCACAAGCCAATCAGGGGCTTGCGCGGCCTTTATAAAGCAGGTCACATCAGCACATGCCACCTACTTGAATCCACTTGAGACCGTGCTCCAGGATCACCGCTGCCACCGACTCCAGCCGCTTCCAGCCGCTCAGCTCCAGCCGCTCAGGGATTGCTGCCGCTGCTGCCTCCGCCGCAGGGATCGCCGCCGCCGTGGCCTCCGCCACCGGGATCGCTGCCGCTGCTGCCTCCACCACTGCCGCCACCGCAGGGATCGCCGCCGCTACTGCCTCCGCCGCCGCAGGGATCGCCGCCACTACTGCCTCCTCTGCCGCCGCCGGCGGGATCGTCGCCGCCTCTGCCGCCGCCGGCAGAATCACTGCCACTGCTGCCTCCGCCGCTCAGGGATCGCCGCTCCAGCATAAGGTAAGTAGGTGGTTGGGGGGGTGGTGTTCTGCTGCCGCTCTGCTTATTAGTTTGGGGGGGGGGTCCCGCTGCTGCTCTGCTTTTTACAATGTGTGTGGGGGGTCCCGCTGTGCGCTCTGCTTTGCCATGTGATTTCGTGGGTGGGTTTGCTGCTTTGCCATGTGTCTTTATTTGCTGGACTGTAAAATGTGTTAATTAATGCAAATATGTAAATAAATGTTTTGTTTTAATTATAAAGATGTCATTACTGCTATTAAAGAACTCATTTTTAATTTTACTAGACTGGTTTTGTAACTTTATTGGGTTGCAGAATTTTCCATTTTGGGTCGCAGAATTTCAGATTTTTTTTTGCAGAAGAATCGGGGCCCTGGTCTTAAGGCAGTGCAGAGCTAAGGACTAGGGATGAGCATTCAGATTGAATCAAAGATTCGAATCCGTTGCAGCCTATTATGGGCTGTTACGGAATAACCCACATCCAAAATGTACACACCTCCCCATGACCAGCCCTGCCCAAGAGCCACATTTGGTTCCCAAGCCACAGTTTGCCATCTCTGATATAGGGCATCCTACCTCAGAATAGGGGGTTCATCTAGATAATCCATGAGATCCTTTCCAACTCTTCAGTCCTATCCTTTTTCGGGGGAAAGGGGGCTGAGCAAAATGAAAATTGCTTTCTTTTTAATCAAAAGTGACACCTTTGCAGAACTTCTCCAAATCGTGAGCATTCTAAAAATCCTCCTCCAAGATTCTTCTTCTTGACATTTGAAATTTCAGTGAAGATCTCTAGAAGGCGAGTAGGACAGTGACAAAACTATTAAGATGCAAATGACATCAGATTTTACATAGAAATGGTTTCCTAGTGTAATTCCCACCTTGCTCTAGCGTGGCTGCGGTGTCTACTCTGCAATCTGTGGGAAAGATGCCTTTCCGCAGCCTGAAGGTATTTCATTACAGAGCAGGAAGGCCGGTTTAAAAAGTGCAGAGAAGATTAGATCGGTGCTGAGATTCATATTTTAAAGAGGAATGGGACCTATTAATGACAACTCCAGGAGGTGGGCTCAACAGATCTAGTCTCCTCATTAAAGCAGGTGCTGGAGAGGGCAGATTAGAAACCAGAGACGATAAATCGTGCATCTAAAGGGCAGCCTCTTTGGTCACTTATCATCAGTTTCAATGACAGAGGAGGGCCTTCAGTTTTCATTCCCATGGAAGCTCTCCTCTTCAGTGCGGCTGTGTAGGCAGCTGCACGGCACTGGCTGCCTGTTTGATTTCAAAGTAGGCCGAGATGGGGCTATGTGCATAATGAGCTGTCACTGCAATGGGTGGACGAGTGCCTCCACACAAGGCTCTGATAATTGCAAAATGCCTGAATTGGAAGTCAAAGGCTCCCCGATAACGCGTGGTTTGAAGATCTTTGTGACTGGACCTCGTGGCCAGAGGCAAAAAGTACCATTATTTAACCCTGAAGTTATTTGTTCGGTGTCATTAGACACAGTAGGGTAAGGCTAGAAAGGTACGGAACGTGGACCTCCCCCTGGGCAGACCGTCTCTCTTCCAACTATAGTCAAACCCACGCTCCTGCATGGGGGAAAGTGTGAGCTGCCAGTGTCTCATAAGTGTCCCGTAAAACAAATTGCATATCTAGTCACTCTATTCCGAGCCCATTGGGCAGGGGAGCAGGGGCCACATTGGAAATGGATTGGGGCAAAGAGGCTCCCCCGCCAATTTCTGACATGGTAATGCCCTTTCCCCAGGGCTATGACGTCATGGTGCTTGGAAAGGGGCATGGCCTTTCCAAGCATCAGAAGGTCACGACCCGCAGGAAGGGGTGTGGCCAGCTATGTCCAAAAGGGACGGGGCAAATGGGCTCTCCCTCCCCTCCCCCATCCTGAAGTAAATTCTGTTGATGTCTCTGCACCAGGCGGCCCTTATAGCCTTCTGAAGTGCCTTTGGGTGGGGCGAGAGGGAGTCCTTGGTAGGTTAACCCGTTTCCTACGGTACCAGCTCACAGGAATATGGGTTAATGCCCTAAGCCTTGGAGCCCATTCCAAGCAAGGAGTAGCACAAATCCACATTCTCTGGGTATTTTTAGATGAGATGGACTACTCTGGAAGGCCACCCAGGAGCCATGGAGCCGACCTCCCATCTGCAGGTGGAGCGGGGAGATGCGTGCTCCCACAAGCCACACAGCACCCACTCGTGGCCCCGCACAGAGCACTGCTGGGAAATCCCGAGTGCACCATGCAGGGCAAAGCAAATAGCTCCATGGCAATAGGTGGCCACGCCAGCAGACCGGTCCGTTGTGGGTGGGGACACGGCCTTTGCCGTTCACAAGAAGTGGCGGCATGTGCTGGGGAGCTTGGGATCCCCTCACGTGTCAATGGCAAAGGCCAGCCTAGCACACTTTCCCCTCCCCCATGGTCCATGTCAGAGGGGGTGCATGGTGGCTTGCTTCCGTGGCTGGGGTAGCCACGCTGGGAGCCGCCTGTTTGAATCCCTCCTCATGCACTCCACCTGAGTGGGTGCTCCGCGGCAGAGTCACTCGGTGACCATGGAGTGCCCCCCGCATCGCCTTGCTCATTTAAACACCCCGCCCCCCCCGAGAGGTGTTGTGTGAAATCCTCCCCACTTCCTGTGCTCCTGGATGTTCCCATGTCCTCTGCCACCCGGAGCAAGGGGTGGGCCACCCAAGTGCAGAGAAATCAGCAGCGGTGTGAACACATTTCTCCTGGACAACGTGACAAACGTGGATTGGAACAAGGTAAGGGTTTTGTATGACTGAACAAAAGCAGGAAGGAGGGAGTAGAGGGAGCCTTTTTTTGGGGGGGGGGGGAAACCACATTGGGAATTTCTAAATGACAGATGGTCCACACTAAACACTAGAGAGAGATGCTGACCCATGTCATCTTTGGGGGGGGGGGGGGACATATCAATCTTCGCAATATAGTAAAAGAGTCTTTTAAACTCCCAAATGGTAATTCTGTATAGGGTCTTGAGATGTTTAGTTTGTGAAGAATTTTTATAGTACATATTATTCAGGAATTTTGTGTTTGTTCAGTGGCCACTAGGTGGGTGTTGCTTCTGATTGTGTTTTGTGTTGCTTTTTCCCCCGTTGTGTTCTTGGTTGTTCCTCTCTGCCCTCCACCGGAACCTCTGGTGGCTCCTCAATCATCAAGGGCTGGCTTTTGAGCTGGAGGGGACACACCGTGAGAGTCATAGTGTCCGTGTCCATGTCGACCTGTGCTGGCTCCGGGGCGGAGATGGGCATGGAGGGAGCTCAGCTGGCAGCTGCAGGTTCTGTTGGGGGGCAGCAGGAGCAGTTGCAGTGGGACTGGGCAACAGTGGGCAATTCTGGCCTCTGTTGACGGTGCAGTCTTACAGGCAGGATGCCATGATGGCTCCATCAACGCATAGGAACTGGTCCAGGAGCTTCTAGTACACAGAAATGTTTGCCTCCTGTGCCCAGAGGGAAAGTTGTTGTTCTGGATCTCCTTGTAGCCTCTCCTCATGTCCTTGGCCCACTGCCAGCAGTGGTTCATCATGTCCCTGGGGTAGCCCTGCTGTGCCATTTCGACAGATATTTCTTGGAACCCCGCCTCGTTCCTGTATCGCTTCACCAGTTGTTATTGGACCTTTTGCTCCTCCCTTCTCCTCGGCCCAGGGAAGGCAGCGTTGGTGGGTGGATCAGTCGGCAGAGAGGGACTGCGATGGTGCTTTGTTGCTGTTAGCGGTGCTGGTTGTTGCCTGGCTGTCGGTCTGAGTCATGGCCACGTCGACGGTAAGCTTCTGCAAGTGGTTGCAGAGAATGCAGTGATTGGGAAACAGCAAGCGTCCCTGGACATGTACTGCCAGCTAGGTTTGAAAATAGCACGAGTGGGCTCTTAAGGTGGACTTGACATGCACCAGTGAGAGCAAGAGCAGAGAGAGAGGCAGGAAGCGGTTGCTTCTGGGAATGCTCTAGGCATTCCGTCCACAACTCAAGGTCCTAGTGATGATCTATAAAGCCCTATACGGTCTTGGCCCCTCATACCTTAGGGACCGCCTCGCCTTTCGCGCTCCAGGGCGGTTCCTGCGGTCTGCCGGGGGTGCCCTCTTGGAGGTCCCCCGTGTTAAACGGGGGGCCACGATGGAGAGGGCATTCTCGGTAGTGGGGCCGCGGCTGTGGAACTCCCTTCCGGAGGAAGCTCGCCTGGCCCCAAGCCTTCTAACATTTCGGCGGAACTGTAAGACCTGGCTGTTTGCCCAGGCCTTTGGGGGAGGGTAGGGAGGTTTTTTTTTAATCCCCATCCCATTTGTTTTGTCTAGCCCTGTTAATATTTATATTGAATATTTGATTGTTTTTATCTGAATTTTAATGTATTTTATTGTTTTAATTGTTTTATGTTGTGAGCCGCCCCGGGCTGCGTTGCAGGAGGGGCGGGATATAAATTTGTTTAAATAAATAAATAAATAACTCTATGGTGCTGGAGGACTGTTATGCGGGTGATGCTGCATGTTGCCGGGATGCAGACACGTGGGCTCACATTACCTGGCATTTGCCTGCGTGACAGGCTCTGTATACTCTGGTACGCACCCCCCCTCCTTGAGTGGGGGCTGCGTGCCTGGTGGGTGGTGGCCACGTGAATAGGGGCCATGAACACCTATCAAATGGACAGGTAGATACCTACCTGGTGTGGGCTACCGTTTCGTTTGTTAACCAAGCCAAGCACGTGCACCTGGGACCTCACATCTTCGTGAATGTTACACACCTTGCCTCTGCCTCTGTTCCCCTTCCTTTGTCCCCCCCTCCCGTCTCTCAGATTATAAACCCTAGAGCAGGGACCGTGTCTATTCCATTACTTTGTAAAGCACCAGGTACATTGCTGGTGCTATATAAATGCTTGATAATAATATTAATAATAATAATCATTAATAATAATAATAATAAATAAATAACACCCAAGGTCCTCTCTCTGAATCAGATGGGACCAGATGATCCTTGAGCCAAAGCCTCATGCTTGTGTTTTAACCTCCCCTTCTCCTCATTGAATCCGGTAGGCAAATGAGTCACCAAATATGAATGAAAACACGAGTGAAAGCATCTCAAGGCCAGGAAAGGCGGGTGTGTGTGTGTCTCTTGTGTCCACTGCGCTTTGTAAAACAATGAAGGATGCTCTTCAGCCTTGTCGCTGTGCATTGCAGCAAGGTCGAGGCTCTTACCCAGGATTATGCTGATAGTTCTATATATAAACCACAAGATTATCCCAAAGCAGCAAGGAGCGCTGCTTTGTCAGAGCTTCCGCCAGCAAGGCAGCTTTCACTCAATGGGGACATTCATGTTGGACGCCTCCGCTGGAGCTGCTCCCATTACGGATGAATGAACAAAACTGCACAGTGGGTCTGGGCTTAGGCTGGGGCAGACAGGGCAGCTACCCTGGGCCTGCAGGGAAAAGGTCTCCCAAAATGTCTCAGAGTGGGGGAGCGGGTCCTGGGATGGGTGGGGGCTTGAGGAGGGCGCAGCACAACCAGCAGCTGCCCCCCGCCCTTTGTTCTCCTTGAAGTGACCCCCCCCTCCTTGGGAGGGATGCTGTGGCAGGACTCAGTGGGGCGGAGGGAAGGAAACTATGCCCCACTGCTGAGGAAGGGTCCCACTCCCCCCCCCCCCACATGAAGTCCTGGCATGGCACTGGCATTTCTAGAAGGGAGGGGGCACATCTGGGAGAGAGGAGGCAGCGTGGAGCTGCAAAGCTACAGTTGCCAGTTGTCTGGGGGTCTCCTTGCCCTGCCCACCTCATTCCACCCTGGGTCGCACCCTCTCTAGGCCTGGCCCCGCTGTGCAGTGATGGTACATTGTGCCTGCAGGGCCCAGTGAGAGATACCCCTGTCTCAACAGTTGCACGGCCTCAGCAGGCTGAGGAGCAGCTGAGGGTCGACTGCCAACACCCTCCGCTTGCACTGAGGCACGGGGAGCAGCTCCAACAGGACATGGACGGACTGAAGGGGGGCAAACACCCAGATAGTTCAAATCTTCTCCGAGAGGATGAGGAGCTGATGGGCTGCAGCCTCAGACAGAGGGGGTTAAATGGCCCCTTTGACTCCCCCAAGGCACAAATGCAGCCACTGGTGTTTGTTAGGCTTGGCCGGGGGGTGGAGGCGCCTAGTTTGGAGCTTGCATTGGGGGCCAGGGAGAGGTTGTTGAGATTCAAGGCTTTGGTTCCAGTGGTCTCTGCAACGTGCCCTTCCACAGACAGGTGCCACGTACAGGCAGATGCTGAGCCCTGTAAGCTCGGGGCAAGAAAGGAGGGACTATAGCAGGGGGGTGGTACTTACAGTCGGGGGCACATGCCAGAGGGTCAGGTTGGAGGTGGGCTCGCTTTGTCCAGTTCAAAGCAAAGGCAGCTTCTCCGGCAGTTCCTGTAAGATCCATGTGGAGGGGGGCAGTTCTGCACTCAGCACCCTCCCCATATTGCCGAGGGGTCACTAGTGGTTGAGGAAGCAGAAAGACAGGGTTCTGCCACCTCCCCATCTCAGCATTTGTACACACAAGCCATGGAGCAAGAACCGTACAGGAAACACAGCACACACTCCAGTTGGCGAAAATAAGCCAGCTTTAGGGCCACGACACAGGGCCCTTTCTCAGGCCTCCACATCCCTGCTCTTTAGATTAGATTCACTGCACAATCTCTACATAACGCCTTAGCGGCAGGGGTGGGGAGGAATCTGGGAGCTGTGTCGAATCGATTTTTCAATGCAGATCAAGGCGATTCAGGCGAAATATTGAACACGGCAAATGGTTTGATAGAAAGATTTATCTCGCCTGCCTAGCCTGGAAACACGATAGGGTTTCATTTATTACTGTGCGATGTGAGCATGGATCATTAATCCTGATATATAAAAAAAAATCAGGCGAGAGAGATGGGGAAAGAAGTCTGCTCTCAGTCTCAGGAGTGGAGATTGCATCTCAGCAGTTTCTAAAGCACAGAGGAAAATCAAACGGGAAGGTCACTGAGTGTTTTTACCCACACATTTCTCTTGGATGTTTGCTGTTACATCCTGAACTTTCTGTGCGTCTAAATCACTCACCCAGATCTTAAACATCCGGCTCTTTGAACTTCTGCCTAGAACTTCTCCCAGAACTTTCGTGTGTAGAAAGCTCTCCTGGTAAACTGCTTTGCTCCAGGCAGCTGGGGGTCACTTGGTTTCCATGGCAGCCTGTCACGTCTACAGCTGCGGCTGCTTTAGGCTGCCTCAGGGCAGTGTTTGTGTGAAGAATGCCTCCAGGAACTGCCTCAGGGCAGCGTGTGTGTGAAGAATGCATCTAGAGCTAATACTAATGGCCTTGTAAACCCAGAGGATTGAAAAATCTGGAACTTTAAGGTGTGTGTAAAAATGCCCACAGTGTGTAGCAAAAAGCTCCACCAGTCATTGGGCAGGGGGTGCCAGAGCAGGGGCCACTTGGAAAATTATTACAAGGTGCATGGACCAGATAAGAGTTGGGGGCAGAAGTGCTTGGGGGGGGGGGGGGGGGGGATGGCAAGGCAGCAGCAGTGGGGCTTGCAGTGGGCTTGGAAGCTTCTGGATGCAGGTACATGCACTCACCCAGCCAGCTTGCGGTCCCCAGCAGCCCCAGATCCCTTGCTGCCCTGATGCCACCGACACCCTCTCCTCCTCACCCTGAAAAGTGAAAAGGTGGTCCACGTGGTTTGGGCTCTGACAAGGGCCCATCCCATCGTCTGCACTGGGGTCCGCCCTGCCCCAGTCCCACCTAGCTATGCCCCTGGATTGAGATGATTCATGCCAGATAAACCTAAAAAAGCCACCCAAGCAAAGAAACTCCCCCCCAAAAAACTATCCCTGCAAAATGTTTATTCAACCTCATCTTACAAACCTCCAAGGAAGACAACTCCACAACGTTTCCCAGTAACTTGGTCAATTGGCCCATGGTTCCAGAGGATGTGACAGGATGACCCACTGGAGTTCAGGTTGGTTCATTGTGCAGCCCCCACTCACATATTTAGCATGTCCTGCCTAATAAATGGGCAGCCCCGCCCCCCCGCGTGTCTTTCATGTGCTTGCAAGCAGCCCCCATGGCAGCCCCAGTGAGGGCTAGAGTGGAGAGACAGGCAGGAAATGATGGGTCCTTGGATGCTCTAGGATTTGCACCTGCGACTCTACGGTGCTGGCTGACTTGTACATGCGGAGTCACTGCATGCAACCTAACTGATGGAATGTGAACACGTAGGCACACATTAGCCGACGTTACTACACACTAGCCCTCACGGCCGACTCCACATTCTCTGGACCTCTGCCGTGAGTGGGGGCTGCGGGTCCGATGGGGGGTGCCCATGTGGCCAGTGGGGGCGAACACCTAATAAACGGGCACGCGGACACCTACCTGGTGTGGGCTAATGTGGGCTCTCGTCTCATTTGTTAACACCTAGTGTTAGGAAGTTCTTCAAATATTCAACCTCAACTTGCTTCTCTGTATCTTAAACCTCATTGCCTCTTATCCACCAAAGAATGACAGTGTTTTAGTGGCACATTTCCCATCTATGGAGCAGTTTGAGATGGCAAACTGGAGCTGAAATGGGTAGTAAATGTTGTACGCCAAATAGAAGGTAGACTTTTGTGTAGCAGCTTGATATCCGAATACTGAGATTGGGTACCCAATGTCTACCTGAAATACCTGGTACGGCTGTTACCAATGTTTCTGTTTTACCGTTCGCCATTTTACCAACCCATCCTGATTTCCCATGTTGCTGTTTTAGTGTGTTCCCAACATGGACCAATGGACCAATGAATGGAAATAGATGGAAAAAATGTTAAAATTGGTCATGGTTAAAATAGCACAACACAGAAAACTTGCAATTTGACGACAGAAAATCGATAATTCAGTAACGGTAATTTGGTAGTGATAATAGCAATTTGGTAATCCGGGTAACTCATCCCGGGAACCATTTAGTACCTGATCTGCTCAAAACAATTTGAGCACTATAATTTTGCCAGCATACTGATTTTTTGCAGGTACCCGTTTTCAGCTCTAGTAAAAACAAATAGAATGATCCATTTGACACTGAGAGATGAGGGATAATAAGGCTCACAGAGACAATTCACTCAATGATGGAGAAAAAGGAACACGCCATCAGGGCAAACCAATTACTTTCCCTCTCTAATTTCTCAGAAAGAAAGAATTTTAATGCTCTCCTATTCATCCAGGCCTTGATCTTGCCTTGGTGATACAAGGCAGAACATTTATTTCCAAGGCTACATACATCTTTGTTAAGAGCCGTAGCATTTCTAAGTGTTTAAATTAGCAACACAAGGGCTCTTGTAGTCACACTGGCAAGAAAAAGCAAAAGCCATGAGGAGAAGCCACTGAACAAAGGATGTAGATTTCACATTCAGTAGCAAACTGATTAACCTGCTCAAAACGCACTGAATAAATGCTCCCAACTCTGCTACTAGGGAAGTGTAGAAGTGGTGGTGGTCCTTTCTTAGGGTTCACATGAGCACATACTCTGAAGCAATTACCCCTTAGCTGGTTTAATCCTGCTTTTGTTCACACAGGATGCAGTCCTCCACCATTAAAATCAGTGGGAGTTTTGGCACTGACCTCAATGGATGGTGGGTTGTGCCCACAGTGGGTGTTCACAAACATGACATGGGCCCGGCTTGCCCAGCCTGGGCTAGTGCCAACCCCACACATTGGTTCCGAGCCTCTCAGATGTGGGCCTGGTTCAAATCCCAACAGGGTTGGCGACCAGGCCAGAAACATGGCCCCGGAATGAACTGGGCCCACAGTCTGGCCCTGCGAGCTGCCCAGGTGGGTCAGATCTGGGCAAACTGGGCAGCTGTGTCTGTTTGTGTGCCCGCCTGGCCCAGTGTAGGGGGCTGCCATGGCAACCAGCCATGGCTGCCTGTCGTGGCGGGGGCATGGCCAGGTGACCGCATGCCGCTCCCTGCCTCCCCTCCCTGTCCAGGACCAGTAACAGGATGTGTGTTCCTGCTGCTGGAGCTGCCCCAGCCAGGGGAAGCCTTCCCCACCCCCCAGGCGGGATGATGGTGGCGTCGTCATGTGTGTGAATGAACACCCAGTGTTTAAAGCAAAGTAGGGGGTGATTTCCCCCCAAGGTTACTTACTCCCAATTAAAGAGGAATGCATGCTGCAGAGTAGCTTACTTCAGGGTTAAGTGATTGTGTGAACAGGGAAAGGGTGTTGATTAAAGTGTGTTAAGGTGGTTAAACACCCAACTGTTCACACAGCTAACTCCGTGGGTAGCTTCCCCCTGGGTAATTACTCTGCTAATTGTGGATCCTTGCAAAGTGAATTATTTAACACCAAGGTAAGTCTTCATACTGTTCATCCTCTGGCTGTGGCAAGGGATGGGTTGAATCAGGCCATTCCTAACCAATCCAAGTGCTGGGGGATGGGCTGGGCTTCACAGCACTGGCTGATGGATTGTGCGCAAAGTACTTACAATTATGAAGTTTTGGGTCCTGATGGCCCATTGGGCTCTTTGGCCCTCTCCCAAAGTTGATTGAATCCAGCCCATAGGATGCAAAGTTATTAAGGGGACACTCTTGCACATGCATGTACACACACATGCACACATGATTTCCACAGAAAACCAGGTTGAACATGGGCTGGGGGATAATTATAATAATAATTATTATTATTATTAAGCATTTATATAACACCAGCAATGTACCTGGCACTTTACAATTGTAAGAAAGAGACACGGTCCCTGCCCTAGCAGGCTTACAATCTAAGAGACCAAGGTGGCACTAGATTCTGTTGTTGCCTCCTTTGGGGATCTGTAAGCAAGGTCTTCTGTGACTTGAGCCAACGGAATAACTCCCCTCACTGGTAGGAGACTCACATCCTCAGTGGACCTGGCATCGAGTGGGTATGTGCAATGTGCATTGAACAATGAACCACACTGTAACAGATGGGATGGTAAATGTAGGGCTGGCCCTACCGCGGGGCGGCTGCCCCAGGCCCCGCTCCTGGGGGGGGGCGCACTCGAGGTTCCCAGCTGGGGACTCTGAGCGCGTGGACCCCAGCCGTTTCCGACTGACAGACAGCGGAGGGGGCCAGCAGGAGTGAGGGAGATGCAGAGGCACACCCTACCTCTCCCACACTCCATGCTCCCCCCTTCTGCCTGTCACAGTCTCAGCCAGGGGAAATGAGGGAGAGAGGGGCAGAGGCCCCGTCTCTCCCTCATTTCCGCTGGCTGAGAGACTGACAGGTGGGGGGGGCACCCACAGAGTGAGGGAGAGGCGGAAGTGAGGGAGAAGAAGGCAGAGGCCCTGCCTTTCCCTCAAGCCGCTGACCCCCTCTGCTGCCTGCTTGGCTCCTTCGGCCAGGGGAAATGAGGGAGAGGCAGGGACTCTGCCTCTCTCTCCCTCATTTCCCCTGGCTGAGACTGTGACAGGCAGCGGAGGGGAGGGGGCAGCAGAATGTCCGGTGGCGGCAGGCAGATTTAATCTGCTGCTGCAATCCTCACCCAACCTGAAGCTCTGAGCCCGGCGTGGGGCCCAGGCTGGAGGTGGCGGTGGAGACGATGGCGGCGGCAGCGGCGACAGCAGATCAGGCAAGTGATCCGAATGGCTGCTCAGGCTTTGGGATGGGTGGAGGGGAGTGCCCCTCTGCCCATCCCCGAGCCCAGGCCCGGGTAGAGTGCTGCCCCCAGGCCGGGGAGTGCCCCCTGAAACGGGGAGCGCCCCTAGGCCCGCCAGTCACCGCTGACAAAGATAGAAGCCCTGCATTTGTTCCCCGCCCTGGACCCCACTTACGCTAAGGCCGGTCCTGGGTAAATGGTATGCCCCTGCAGAATGTGACCCCCCTGGGGAACAAGCCACTGTGTAGTGGATGTCCGTCCCTTTAAGGGAGCTTGCCGTCTTCTGCGTCTATAAGCGCTGCCAAGCTCTGAGATTAAGGCAGTTGGCTGCTAGTTCTGAGTGGGAAAGGAACTTTGCTCTAGCAGACAGGGTAGGAGCTGGCCATGGTGCTAACCCAGGTTGTGGTAAAAAGAAAGTTGATGTCAATGGTGGCTTTGCCTGAGTGAAGTATTAAGGGCCAGTCGCTCTACCGCAGAGGCTGGAAGCTGTCCAGGGTGCTACAGAAGGGGAGCTGGCTGGCGAAGGTCAGACTACTACTACTACTACTAATTTCTATAGCGCTACTAGGCATATGCAGTGCTTTACAGTCACAGATTTTCAGAGACAGGCCCCTGCCCCAGTGGCCTTACAATCTAAGGTGGACAAGGATGAGGGGAGCACAGGGAGAGATGGACACACACACATTCCCATTTTACAGATGGGGAACTGAGGCTGAGAGATTGTGACTTGCCCAAGACCACCCAGTGAGTTCATGGCTAGGACAGGATTTGAATATGGTTTCCCAGGTCCAACCCAGGCTTCCAAGACTACAACAGAGGGCCGAAGGAAGCTGCTGGGGACAGGAGAGGAACCTGGAATCAAGAGCCAGGAAGGAGCTGTGTCCGGATAGGAGCCCAGCAAGAGGTCCCATCGTCAATGTACTAGACTGGCATATAAACAGTCTCTTTCTTTAACAGAGGTGAGCAAATGGCGGTTTGGGAGCTGCATGCGGCTTTGGGGCACCTGCCCTGTGACTGCCTGGGGGAATGTTCATGCAATTCCCTCAGGAGCAAGAGAAGCTGAGCCACCATTTTGGCCACTGGAGCCTCATGGGGGCCATGGGAGTGGGGGGGAGCTTGTCCTGTGCCAATATTGCTGCTGCCTGAACCCACCAGACTGCCTGGGAGCCATAGCTCGGATGTGAGGGGGGCAGGTTTGGGGGAAGCCAGTCTCTGCCTCATCCCCAGGGTAGGGGAAAGCCATGGTCGATGTGGCTTTTGGAGAACTAAAAGCTTTGGTACGTGGTTCTTGGGCGTGAGAACTTTGCTGTGTTCCCACCCTTGTTAGATACAACATATATTGAGAGAGAAAGTCATCGTGGAAGCCTGGCTAAATTAATTACTATTAATTTGAATGTATATGCCGCTCTATCTAAAACCGGCTCAGAGCAGTTCATGATGATAAAAATTAACTATTTAACCAAATATAAAATATACATAACCCCTCCCCCCGCAAACCACAGCTCTCCATAAGTGATTCTAACCTCCTCCGCTTCCAACTCGGGAGATGGAGTGTTCAGAAGAGGCAGAATCCTGACTAATCCTTATGGCCCAAAGTCCTTCTCGTTCGCACCCCAAGAAGGTGGCAATCCCAGCGATGGCTGGTTATGAAGAGGTTTCGGCGCACTGCGCCGGCAGTATGAGTTGTTAATTTAGAACATCTTCCAGGATCTCCCCTACCGCCAAACCAGGAGGAAACTATTTCCATTTCAATTATCATTGATTTCAAAAGCAATTAGCTAGACTATTAGCCACTGCCAAAGTGATCAGTACGTTGCCATTAAGAGTGCTAGTGAACCCTGAGCCGTGTTTTTCAATCTCCTCAATGTCAGCTTTGCTGGCTGTCATTTTCCATCCGAAAACTACTTCATCACTCCTCTACCAGGTTTCCATATTCATCGGGCAATTAAACACCTTGCCTTCTGATCTAACCCATGGGCAGCCCACGCTGCCAGCTCGGGGCCGTGCAGGAATGATTATTTGTCTAACGGGAGGCCAACAGGGTCATTGTGTACTGGTTAGGTTTGGCAGCGCACACAGGCTCACTAGCAGCTGGGAAACTTGTTCAAGTTTGATGCCGATTAGGTCGCCGGCGCATGGTTTGGAGGCAATTACTTTAAGGGGAAGCCATTCCTTCACACTGGGCTAATGAACAGGTCAGAGAAACTTTGAATTGCAAATGTAGGCAAGAGTCATGGCAGCCAGATGGTGCTTGTTTCCGCCCTCAAAATAATAATTATATATATATATGTAATAGATTCATAAATTGCAGCTACATTTTACATGCTTTTTCTTTAAAACAAAACAAAACAAAACAAAAAGCTCTTTTAAGGGTGGGCTCATTAAATTCTGGGTCTCTCTGCATCATAGCAAGCCTAGCCACTGGCTTCCCTGAACAAAAAGGGACAGCAGGGCAGCTGAACTCTCTTATATAGCAGAATGTGGAGGGGAAGTGATGTCAAGGTGGGAGGGGCTTAAGCCTTTGAATTTTACTCTCCGTAACAGGGGTCAGATCGCTTTTAGATGAGCGAGGTGCTTTCCTTACTGGCTTCAAGGAAGCACTTCCTGAAAAGCCACACGTGGTGCATTTAGATGCACCAGAAGTAGCCAGCTGCCATAGGGATCATGGCTTGCGCGGTCTCTTTGAAAGCTAGGCTTTCCAAATATGGCTTCAAAGAGACCGCATGAGCAGCAATTCCTATGGCAGCAGGCTGCTTCCGGTGCGTCTAAATGCAATCCCGTGCGGCTTTTCAGGAAGCACTTCCTTCAAGCCGGTAAGGAGAGCCGTTCATCTAAAAGTGGTCTCAGACAGGCTGGAGTTCACCCACACAGTCTGGGAATTCCTCTTAGCCTCCACAGGTGGTGACTAAAATGGGGGAATCTCTCTCACCTTGTGCATGAGCTGTTATCCTCTGAGCTAAGACCTGGGTCTTCTAGCATTGTAAAGTAGCAGGCTCATAAACAACCTCTGTATCCCAGCACCACCTCGCCACTAGAGGGGGGCAGAGCCACACCCTGTGTTCTACACTCTCCCCCAACCACCTTTATTCTTCTCCTCCTTGATTTCTCTGCTGCCTTCGACACTGTTGACCACTCACTCCTGCTTGAATCACTTCACTCCCTTGGATTCCGGGACTCTGTCCTCGACTGGTTCTCCTCCTACCATTCTGACTGCTCCTTCAGTGTATCTCTTCCTGACTCCTCCCCCTCCTCCTCCCAACCCCTCTCTGTCGGGGTTCCCCAAGGCTCTGTCCTTGGCCCTCTTCTCTTCTCTATCTACACCCAATCCCTAGGCAAACTCAATGCCGCCCACAGTTTCCAATACCACCTATACGCTGACGACACTCAACTCTATCTCTCCACCCCTTCCCTCTCCCCCTCTGTTCAAGCTCGTCTCACCAACTGTCTCTATGATATCTCCACCTGGATGTCTCAACGCCAACTCATACTGAACATGGTGAAAACTGAACTCCTTATTTTCCCTCCCAATCCTTCCTCTCCCTCTTCCCTGTCAATTGCCATTGACGGGGTCTCCATCCTCCCTGTTCCCCAAGCCCGTAGCTTGGGCTTCATCTTTGACTCACACCTTACCTTCAAACCCTACATTGACTCCATGGTCAAATCCTGCTGCTTCTCCCTCCACAACATTGCTAAGATCCGCCCTTTTATGTCTGTCTCCTCTGCCAAAACTCTCATCTACGCCCTAGTCATCTCATGCCTATTGTAACCTCCTCCTCGCTGGCCTTCCCCGCTCTCACCTCTCTTCCCTCATCTCTGTTCAAAAATCTGCTGCCAGGATCATCCACCACCTAGCCCGTCGCTTTGACCATGTGCAGCCTCTCCTCTCCTCTCTCCACAGCTCCCTCTTCCTGAGCGTATTCTTCTGCACAAGCTCCTCGTCTTCACCTGCAAAGCCCTTCACAACCTTGCTCCCCCCTACCTCTCTGTCCTGATCTCCCTCCGAACCCCTGCTCAAGCACTCCGCTCCTCCTCCATCCCCTCCCTCACCCTCCCACGCCTCCCCTGCTCCCCCAACCGCCTTCGTCCCTTCTCCCTCGCTGCCTCGCACGCCTGGAACTCCCTCTCTGCCCTCGTCTGCCTGGCCCCCAACCGCCACACCTTCAAGTCCCTCCTCAAAACCCACCTCTTCTGCTCCGCCCTTCCTAACTCCTGCTAACCATCCCCACCCAGGATTATCCCCTACCTGTTATCTGCAAACTCCCAATTTACTGTAACCAAGCCAAGAACGTGCACCTGAGCCCTCGCATCCTCATGAATGTTGCATCCCTTGTCTCTCCCTCTGTTCTCCCTTCCCTGTCTCCCCTCCCCCTGTCTTTAGATTGTAAGCTCTCAGGCAGGGATCGTGTCTATCTTAATCTTTGTAAAGTGCCAGGTACATCGCTGGTGCTATATAAATACAACAACAATAATAATAATAATAAATAATTAATTAATAAGCATGTCTCAAGTCTCAGAGACCCAACCAACTCACCATTCCCCTGTGGGCCACTACATGTAACCCAATGTCCCTGGCTGACCCATCAGCTGCAGGGATTGAAGGACTGTTAAGCAGCAGGCTCTGTACATGGCTTAGCAACACCACATTTTGAGAAGTTGAATGCAGATGAGCCCTAACATTTCTAACCCCTTTGTCCATGTGAGGAGTTAGAATGATAGAGTTGGAAAGGACCGCAAGGGTAATCTCAGGACCAGATTTAGGATGACAGCGCCCCCTAGGCAACTCAGGCGAACCACCTTTCATCCCCAGAGCTCTGGCATGCATGGGGCCTGTCGTCTGAGGCAGGGAGGGAGGCAGTGGCGGTACCCAGCACAGAGACAGTCTCTCTTCCTCTGCACCACTGCAGAGCAGGTTTGTGGGGAATTTGGGGGTGGGACGGGACTTCTCCAAGTGGGGATGGATGGGGTGTCCGCCTCTCCAGGCTGTGGGTGGCGTGGGTGAGGCAGTGGGGGGGGGGGGGAGGGGGAGACACCATGATCAAGCAGTCATGGGCTGAGAACAGAAGCCCCCAACTTCCCCAAATCTGGCAAAACCCCCCCCCCAAAAAAAAAATCTGCCACCCCAGGCAGGGGCCTATGGGGGATTTCAGATGTTACGGGCTCCTGAATCACCACAGTGGATTCCCAGTGGTGGCGAGCCGAACAACCACCCCCCGTGGTCCAGGAAGGCCCCAAAAAGACGTGACGGGAGCGGGACCATGGCAGGGAATCGGCCCGACAGAACCCATCCCAGGGCAGCACAACAGACATGAGGCCGATTCCGGGCCGTGGTCAAAACACCCAGAAGGCACCGGGGAGGGGCAGGAGGCAGACATGGCCGACTGAGGGCAAACCAAGCCACAAGGGCCAAAAGGAAATGCCCACACAAGGGAAACGGGAAGGAAGGGGGAGGAGGGAGGAGAGCCGCCAAGGCGGCACACACAACAGGCACAGAGACGAGGTCATAGCGGAACACACAGCACAAACACACGCCCGGGTGCATACACACCCACAGGGGAAAGGAAGGGAAGGGGGAACACAACGGGACGGCCAACACACACGGCACCACAGGCACGGGGGGGGGGAGGGGAGACCTGGGGCCAGGGAAGTGGGGGGGGGGGCGATCGGCCCAGGGGCAGGGCAGGGCATGGGGAACAGCAGCCAGAACCCTGACAACAGCACGGGCAACCCCACAGCTACCCAGGCAGCCCTGGCATGGGGGGACCCTTCAGGGGCAGAGCACAGGCACAGAGGGAGGCAACATGGGCAGGAAGCGGCCCGGGAATGGTCCAGGAAGCTGACAGGGACCTCATGCACGGGTGAGGGTGCGATGTATGGGATGGAGGTGAGCCAGAGCCGAGGAGCAGTGCAGGCGGTCCAACACACACACCCCAGGAGGATGCCGGGAGGTGCAGTCCGGGGGCCCCAGAACCCCACTGTCACAGAGTCACCCAAGAGGGGTGGGGGGCACAGGCACAGGAGGGATCACAGCTGGACTATGAGGGACAGCAGCACCCGGGGTGCTGGTAGCTGGCTCGGAGACCAGGACACATCCACAGCAGAAGGCAGCCACGGAGGGGGACACCGGTTGCAGAGGAGGACAGGGGGGGCCTGTGGAGGGGGCCCACGGGCA
Organism: Sphenodon punctatus; assembly: GCA_003113815.1. Classification (NCBI taxonomy): domain Eukaryota; kingdom Metazoa; phylum Chordata; class Lepidosauria; order Sphenodontia; family Sphenodontidae; genus Sphenodon; species Sphenodon punctatus. The sequence continues at coordinate 6,608,337 of QEPC01003143.1, read as the reverse complement.
CAGGCAGGGGCAGCAGAACCCCAGAGAACAGCAGCAAGCCACGGACAGCATGGAGGGAGCGGGCAGTGACCCACGGCATCAGGATGGAGGTGGGAGCTCACAGCGGGGCCAGCATCCAGGGCCTGGAAAGCACAGGGGGCCTCACAGCCAGCTGCAGGGGGCCACGAAGGGGCCCGGGGCCGGGTGGCCCACCAGGTGCATGAAGTGGGGCCACTGGAGTATGCCCCGACGGTATCCCAGCACAGACGTGGTGGGCGACGAGGTAGTACGCCTTGAAGGGATCCTGCATGGTGAGTCCCACCTGGACATCAGAGCGGGACCACACACCAGCCAGCGCCAACAGCTCCACCCCGGTGGGCTCCAACAAGCCATAGTCAGCAGCTGGAGGCCACGGAAGGTGACCGAGCTCCAACAGGTGGTGATAGACTGCCCCATGGGACCGCTGGTACCCACGGGCCCCGTGAACACAGCCAAAGAAGGACACGGCTAGCGCAGGGCCCCCCTCCACCAGACAGGCCATGTAGGTGGCCAGGCTGCACACAGAGAGAGCAGACACGGTCTCCGCCGCCGACCACCCCACATGCGAGCACCTCATCTCCGGGATGCGCCCATCAGGAAAGGGACGCAGGCCCAGCATCTCCGCATGCAGCCGGCAAGCGCGGGCGCTCACCTCATAGCCAAAGTAGTGCAGGCCGGAGCTCAGACTCACATAGGCACCTGTGAGGCTGTCCAGGCAGCTCAGGAGTAATTGCACAGCCGGGGAATGCCACAGGTCACACAGGGCCATGGTCTCGCGGAAGGTCCAGCTATGGGGGGTGCCAGGGTTGGTGGGGCCCGCGAGCCCTGGGGAAGCGCTGCCAGCCATGGTCCAGCAAATGGATGATACTAAATGCAAGGAAAGAGGAGCCCCACAATCCTTGGAGGGATGGGAGGGGAAGCAGGGGAGCTCCAAGGCCAAGCGATAAGGCCAGAGGCCCCAACGTGGCACGGCAAATGAACGAGGCGTGGGGTGTGGACCCAGCCCAGCTGCTGGAACCAAGCACACAGACAGGACAGCCTACACACAGATCAGGGTGGCGAGGACAACAGGCATCCAGCCATCACAGAGAGGTGGGAGGTGATGACAGCAGGAATGCAGCTGCTGCCCGCATGCCCGGGCGCAGGATGGACCATGCACCAGGCCCCGTGCAGGGACCGCAGGTGTGCACAATGGGACGCCCGCCGCTGCCCCACCCTGGGCGCCCTGCAGGAGCCGGGCCAGCCAGCTGGGGGGGGGAACAGAAGCGAGCCGGGGTCCCCTGCCCGGTCGCCAGGTCGCGACCTGGGGGTGGGGCGCCACAGGGTGCAGCTGCAACCCACCCGGGGCACCATTCACCATGGAACTGGGATGGCTGGGTGCCTGTGGGATGCACCTAGAAGTCTGCTCAGAGTGGTACAGCTCGCACCCGTATCTCCTGCGCATCCAACTGCAGAGGTGCACCTGGCTGCCCGCCTGTGAGTGTGCATGGCCAGGAGTGCTGCTAGAGCCTGGAGAGTCCACCAAGTGTGCAGGTGCTCCCTGACACAGCTCAGGGCTCAGCGGGTGTCCGGGATGGCCCGACAGGCCCTCCTCTGCTCCCGGGAGCGGGCTGCTGTGCTCTGCGAGGTGACCAGACAGCTCCAGTGCCAGAGAGAGACCATGGGCTGCGCTGCCCAGTTTGCTATGCCCATTGCCCAGCGGGTATGGGTCATGGAGCGGGCACGGGGTGGTGGGCCAGGGTGCTGGCTCAGTGGGACGAGGCCGCTTGGAGAGCGCACTTTCGGATGGACAGGCGCAGCCTCCTGCGACTTGCGGAGCTGTTAATGCCCTGGCTGGAGCGGCAGCACACCCCTATGCGGGCCCCCATTCCCATGGTCCAGTGGGTGGCCATCGGTGTCTGGGCCCTTGCAACACCCAACTCCTGCTGGTCTGTCTTGCAGCAGTTCAGCATCGGGGTGAGCATTGTCCTCAGGATCGTGCGAGACATCTGCGAGGCGGTGGAGGGTGTGCTCCTGGACCGGGTGATCCAGCTTGTGGACCAGGAGGCCGTGATGGCCTGCTTCGCGGCTGGAGGATTCCCCAACTGCATGGGTGCCGTGGACGGCACCCACATTGAGATCCTCCACCCATCCGATGGGGAGGCCGCGGAATATGTCAACCGACACAGGTACCACTCCCTGCAGCTGCAAGTGGTCGTGGACCACTAGCGCTGGTTCATAGACATTTACACGGGTCACTCTGGGCGCAGTCACGATGCCCAGATCATGACCATCTCTCCCTTCTATGCCTGGATGTACTGCGGGGACTTCGCGGACATAGGGATGACCTGGATCGAGGGGGTGGTGATTCCCCCCTGCATCCTGGGGGACCCGGCCTATCCACTCACCTGGTGGCTGATGAAGGCATACCCGGTCGCCAGGAATGCTGTGGAGGCGCTGTACAATACCGGCCTGTGTGCAAGCAGGACCGTGGTCGAGAGGGCCTTCGGGGCCCTCAAGCAGCGCTGGAGGTGCCTCACGAGCTGGCTGGACTACACGGTGGAGACCGTGGCCCTGGTGATCGGAGCCTGCTTTGTGCTGCACAACGTGTGCGAGACCGATGGGACTGTGCTCAACTACCCCTCTCCCGGCCCCATGCCTCTCTATGTGAACGCTGAGAACCCGTGGGAGTACCGGTCCGCAAAGCACATCCGTGTTGTCCTGGCTAGGCGGATCAGCCAGGAGGCCGAGGCGTGAGGCCGCCCACCACCATCTCCACCACTCCAGGGCCTCCAACAGCACTCTGGGCATGCCCCTAGACGCCCACCCGCCCCCAGCCCCGGTCCCATGAACAGAGAAAGGACTGCGACTGTGGTGCCCATGCATTTATTGTGAATACCTCCTACAGTTCACACCACCACCATCCACCTCCCAGCACCATTCCCCCCCTCAAGCCGCTCTCCCCCTTCCTCCCTTCCCCCACGTCTCTGGGGCCTCCCTCTCCGCCACCCTGTGGCCGCTGTGGAGCTCTGGAAGATCCCCTCCCCATGTCTGTGTCCCCGAAAGTGTCCTGGGATGCCTTGGTGTCCTGAGGGGCAGGCGTTGTTTGGAGGGAGGGCGGACCTGGGGCCGGAAGCCTACAGGGACCAGTAGGCAGATGCACGGGTACTGCGGGCGTGCCAGTGGCTGGGGCGGTGGCGGGGGGGGGCGCCGAAGGGCCCAGCATCAGTGCCGGGGCAGGCAGGTTGCCCGGTGGGGTGGCAGTCATCACGTGCGCACTCATGGTCCCCACGTGCAGCAGCAGCGAGGTGCCTATGTCATGGGACCGGTCCATCTTGGCAGAGTGCTCCCTCACCATCTGTTCAATGGCCTGTTCCAGCTGCCCAAACGCCTCCCCGTGCCTGCTGTGCTCCCTGCGCTCCCACCTCCGTTCGAGGCGCACCTCCGCCTGCAGCATCCGGTCCCTTGCCTCCACTTGCTGCACGGCCCTTTCAGTGGCTGCCTCCATGCGGTCGATGACTGCTATCATCCGCTCTCCCTGCTCGGTGGTGGTGTGGACTATGTCCTCCACCTGCTCCTCCCTCCGGCACCATACCCATGCTCGGTGCTCCCTCATCTGCTGAGCCGGGGGCATGGGGCTGGCTTGTTGGAACCCGGCGGGTCGCCCTGTTGGGGTGCACAGTAGGGGTTGGTTAGATGCCCCAGCCACCTGCCCCCCCCTCCCGTGGCACAGCTGGGGGTTCATGAGGCCCCCCCTACCGGGTGGCCGGCTGGTGCCCTCCCCAGGCATTCCCCTGTGCCCAGGCCCCTCCTCCCCCGCACCCCATGGGCTGGGTCCCCCGCCCGGGCATCCTGCAGCCTCCTCTCCCACCACTTGCTGAGTTGCCTCACCTGGGATCTCTGGCTGCACCTGGGGCTGCTCGCTGCCATCCCCCTCGCCAGCCTGTTGCAGGTGCCGGGGAGTGCCGTGACCTGTGCGGATATGGGACGGGGTGGGTGGGGGTAGGCTGACCATGTCCCCCAGTGGCCCTGTGTCCCCTCTTTCCATGGTTTTGGGTGTCAGGGGTTGCTGGGAGCAGCCCTGTGGCCAGTGTGCCCCCCTCCCTCCCTCGACCCATCCCCATCAGTCCGTTTCCCGTCCCACCCACTTGCTTACCCTCGATGTCGGTCTCGGAGCCCTCCGAGGCCGGTCCCTCCATGTTGCTGGGGTCCCCCTGTGTCCCCTGGCCGAGGGCGACCCATGTGCCGGCCTCGGCTCCTCCCGGTCTGGAGATCGGCTGGGGGTTCTCGGGGCTGGTGTGCAAGGGGGACTTGCTGGTCCCCGAGCTCCCGTGATGGAGAGCCTATGGCCTCCCTACGCAACTTGTTCGATTGCCCCACCGCTCTGACTGTTAGGCGGTTTCTCCTGGTATTTATCCAAAATCTCCTTTCCTAACTCGAGTCCACTGTTTCTAGTCTTGCCCCCTGTAGCAATGAGGAACAGTTCCTTGCCATCTTCTTGGTGGTGGCCCTTTAGGTATTTAAAGACTAATCAAATCTTCCCTTAATCTTCCCTTCGCTAGGATAAACATACCCAGTTCCTTCAATGGTCCTCCTTAGACTTGCTTTACTTTAATCCATATTACTTTTCAATCTGTATTAAATTAGCCCATGCTAATAAATTCATTTCAGGGATTTCCCACGGCATGGCAATAGCAGCCCAAGGTTAGCTAATTTATTTTGTTTCTACTTGGCTATCTCAAAAATGGGTCAGGATCTCGACCTTGATTCCAAGAGAGATTATTTGTTTGGATTAAATCAATACGGGGTTGGGTTTTTGTTTGTTTGTTTGTTTGTTTATAAGACTAAGGCTGTGATCCACTTACCACTTACTCCAGAATAAGCGGTGCGTGGATCATAGCCTAAGGCAGGTCAATCTGAATAACTGCCATTGTGTAGACCTAAGAACACAGGGTTAGCTATGCATCTACAATGAAACTGGCATATCTCCATTCAGATCTGGTGGGCTGTACTAGGGGTTTATTATTTTGTTTGGAGGTTTTAGGGATGTTTCGCTCTCCCAGTGAGAGTGGCGGGGGGGGGGGGGGGGGGGG
>QEPC01003143.1:6562542-6579488 GCA_003113815.1 Sphenodon punctatus | reverse complement strand
TCTCTCAGATTGTAAGCCCTAGGGGCAGGGACCGTGTCTATTTTATTACTTTGTAAAGTGCCAAGTACACTGCTGGCGCTATATAAATGTTTGTTAATAATAATAATAATAATAATATGTAAGACCTGGCTGTTCCGTCAGGCTTTTGGTGATGGGTAGGGGTGGGGTGGGGTGGGGGTGGGGGTTTTCCCCACATATTATATTTTTAAATTGTTTTAAAAATTTATATTGTTTTAATTAATGTTGTTCGCTGTCCTGGGCTGCCCTGTGGGCAGGAGGGGTGGGATACAAATTTTAAATAAATAAATAAATAAATCATTAAAAAAAAGAGGTAGGTTTTCAGTAGGGAGGAAGGTAGGTAGGGATCGGGAGGGAGAATAATAAATGTATTCAGGGAGGGAGTACCAGGCATAGGAGGCAGCATTGGAGATAGGGTGAAGACGGTTTAGGAACTGGGAGCAGGTGACTTGGTGGATGGCTGAAGGTGGTGGCAAAGGAGGAGTGAAATTCCCAGGTGGGAACACAGCTGGAAACAAGCGCAGAAGGATTGGGAGGAGCAAGACCATGAAGAGTCTTGAAGGAGAAGACAAGGAGTTTGTGGTGGATGTGATGACGGAGAGGGAAGCCAATGGAGAGAGAAGAGAAGGGGCTTGACATGATCAAAGTGGTCGGCACGATGGATGTCTTTAGCAGCTGAGTGTTGAACAGAAGCGAGAAGGGCAAGAAGAGGGCAGGGGAGACCAGTAAGGAGGGGGTTGCAATAGTCAAGGGGAGAGATGATGCAAATAGCCAACAGACATTGCTCTTCCCCCTTGGCACTCCCCAAAAGAGTCGATATGAGTTGTAAGTGGGGCACAAGGCCCTGTGCTGGCTGTCCACACAAAAGTGGATTTTTCACCATTTGCCAAATTTAGTTCTGAGTTCCCAGAGTGACGGAAGGCAGCACAATCACTCTGGGCACCTAGAGGGCCAGCAATAAAAGTGAGAAATCATCAACCTTTTTCGCATGACAAAATCCACCTTTCCCCCCCTCTAGTCAAACTGCAGGGAGTATCAAAGCTGCTGTGATCTTCATGGCATCTCCTCCTTAACACAGGCATAACTCCAAAGCCCATTTATTTTCTCCCCTTGGGAAATAACATCAAACACTCTCACCAGGTTATCTTGAATCACAACCATGCACTGACAATAATCCTGACATAGGAAATCAGAACAATCCAGAGCAGCCTTGGAAAGGGAGTTGCTATAAGACGGACCAGATTCTCCAGTTCCTGCTGTTCTTCCTCACAGGCAGTGCAACTCTGCCTTCCGGGAAGGTGATGGCTAGTGATGGGCACCTAGGGTGGGGAGAGATACAAGGCACTGGTTGCCCAGTGGCACACTGGAAGTGGAGGCATGCTCAGAGGAACAGCAGCCTAGGCTAGAAATCCCCTTCCTGTGCGGAGGGGCCTCCAGGAGAGGATCTCTGCTCAGGCCATTACTCCACTGACAGGCCCTCCCACCATGTTGGTCTCTCATCTGTGGTGGTGTACTATGTAACTGACTGGGAGAGGCCTAACTATTTCTATGCATGGACACCCTCCCCCCTCCCCCACAGCAGCGAGCTCCCTCATCAACTGCTGCACTGAACCTGCTCCCAGCAGTGAGCTCCCTCACCAACGGCCGCACTGAACCCCCACTAAGCAGCATGTTCCCGTGCCAACTGCCACACCAAACCCACTGACAGTGAGCTCTCTTGTTAACCACTGCACCAAACCCACTGGCAGTGAGCTCTCTTGTCAACCACTGCACCAAACTCACTGGCAGTGAGTTCTCTTGTCAACCACTGCACCAAACTCACTGGCAGTGAGCTCTCTTGTCAGCCACTGCACCAAACCCACTGGCAGTGAGCTCTCTTGTCAACCACTGCACCAAACTCACTGGCAGTGAGTTCTCTTGTCAATCACTGCACCAAACTCACTGGCAGTGAGCTCTCTTGTCAACCACTGCACCAAACCCACTGGCAGTGAGCTCTCTTGTCAACCACACCAGCAAACTCACTGGCAGTGAGCTCTCTTGGCAACCACTGCACCAAACCCACTGGCAGCGAGCTCTCTTGTCAATCACTGCACCAAACTCACTGGCAGCAAGCTCTCTTGTTAACCACACCACCAAACTCACTGGCAGTGAACTCTCTTGGCAACCACTGCACCAAACCCACTGGCAGCGAGCTCTCTTGGCAACCACTGCACCAAACCCACTGGCAGTGAGCTCTCTTGTCAACCACACCAGCAAACTCACTGGCAGTGAGCTCTCTTGGCAACCACTGCACCAAACCCACTGGCAGCGAGCTCTCTTGGCAACCACTGCACCAAACCCACTGGCAGTGAGCTCTCTTGTCAACCACACCAGCAAACTCACTGGCAGTGAGCTCTCTTGGCAACCACTGCACCAAACCCACTGGCAGCGAGCTCTCTTGTCAATCACTGCACCAAACTCACTGGCAGCGAGCTCTCTTGTTAACCACACCACCAAACTCACTGGCAGTGAACTCTCTTGGCAACCACTGCACCAAACCCACTGGCAGTGAGTTTTCTTGTCAACTATTGCACCAAACTCACTGGCAGTGAGCTCTCTTGCCAACCACACCAAACCCACTGGCAGTGAGCTCCCCCACCAACATCCAGACCGAATCACCACCCCCAGCAGTGAGTTCCCTCATAACTGCCCCTCTGACCACCCTGACCCCTTGCAGTAGCAAGCTCTCTGACTGCCACACAAAACCCTCCAGTAGCGAGCCCCCCACAACTGCCACACTGAAACCCTTGAGCTCTCCACGAGTGCCACACCGGACCATCCTGGCCAGGAGCTTCCTCCAACTACTATACTGCACCCTCGGCACCAAGCAGCCTCACAACTGCTGTCCCCCCCACCCCCTGGAACCTCCTGGTTGTCCAATTCCAACTGCCAGCAGGAACCACAAGCTGAGCCGGTCACATGCCGATACCAAATAAGCAGAGGAAATTCCTCAGAGCTTCACAAAGCTGCAAACCGAAAGAGTAACTTCAGTTCAGCAAGTGCTTTGCAATTCATTTTACTGCCTAGCCAAAAAACCTGAACTCAGTCCATTGCCAATGAGATCGGGCAGGAAAATTCATCACCTCTCTCTCATTCTTTTTCAGCTGAAACTTGGAAATAAGAACCTGGTGAGAGGAACATTGAAAAATGAACGGGGCAACTTGCTGCTGAAGAGCTGTTGCTCTCTAGGGATTGTATTTAATGGGAATAGACAGAAAAGAGGGATTAAGTCTCTTTCTCATTGTCATAAAAATTCTCTGCTTCTCTTCCCTTGCATTTAGGCAGAAAAATGCTCTTGTTCCACTAATGCCTGGACCCTGCTCCCTCTGCCTACCCAAGAAGAACCCTAGAAACCAACCCAGGAGAGTGTTTATTATTGAAAATATACAATATTTCTGAACATCACATAAAAAGCTTGGTAGTTACATCTGCTCTAGTGCAAAACGCAGAATAGATGCTCTCCATGCCCAACGTAGGACGATCCTTGCCGATCAAACACTGTCGTCATTGTTGTGACTTTGTACAGAACTTCCCTTTTTTATTAAACAAAAAAACAAAGGTTTTTGAAACCCGAGCGGCAAAGTTGAGAAAATCCTCCATTGTTCTTCCTTCCCAAATCAAAGCGAATCAAGACTCCCAGAGGTCAATCAACACCGTTGCAAAGCTTATCAGGGCTACGCAGAGATGAGTAACAGGGATTTGCTTGAGAGTTTCGAAGAGACCGCTGAGGTTGCTGGTTTCAAAACTTTGTATGAGGACAGGGCCCAAGATGAGTAGCTTCCATGATTCCCGGCCACTGCCCCTTAGAGAAGTGGGAGCAGCAGAGAAAGTATGTAACTGGATCATCGTAAGTGTTTGTAGGGTGTGGCCCATTGAGGTGGATTGAAGGCTATCCACCTCAGATGGCTGACCAACCCAGCTGGGAGCAGGGAGGGAGTTGCTGGCCAGCTGAAGCTCACAAGAAAGGTCCACCATGGAAGAGGCTGGGAGCTCAAGGATTAAGGCCTACCCAAGAAGACCAAGGTCAGGGACCAAAATTGGGACTTGAGGAACAATGCTATTGAGAAACAATGCTGTGGGCTATTTGCACTGTAAATAAAAGTACACTTTGGTGGAAATACTGTGAGCCTCTTACTGTTTGGACACCACAAAAACATATGACCAGAACTGGTCCGCCCTCACCCAATCCTCCACTCCACCACCACGACCACCATCCAACCTCACTCTTGCCAGGACCACCAGCACTGTGTATTAGAAAGATTTTACTCCAGAGCAAGCAAAGACACCATTTACACAGCAAACTGGGAACTCATTGGAAAATTGAGAGTGGAACCAGTGTCTCTAGTCACCATCCTTAATGGGGAAAAAAATGACAAAGAACCGATGGCTCCTTCCACTGGGCTGCTTGATTCTCCGTGGTTAGATGCTGTCTTCGCTGTTCAGGGGCTGGTCACAGTCTCCTTTCAGTTGCCCCAACCCTCCTTCTCTGTATTTTTTGGCTGATTGCCTTAAAGCAGCATCATGTATAAAGGAGGCAGAGGTCCACAAAGACACACAGGTCACCTCACTGTCGAAAAGAAAAAGAGCACAGTGCAAAAGAGAAAGAAGGATGGCAGGAAGGATGGAACAAAAAGCTCCGAAGGCAGCTCGAGTTGGCCAAGTCAAACGGCCGCAGACTGTTTTATACTGTGGAAGCTGATCCTTGTCGGGGAGGTGGGGATTGACATGGCGCGGGCCACACGCACACGGAGGGAATGGTGGTCTTGCCAGCGGTGCCACCTTTTCCTGGCGGTAGAACGCACCTGGTTAGAAGGAGAAAAACAAAGGGTATGAATCACTGAAAATACCCCCAAAGGTCAACTAATTCAACTGGCTAGCCTGAGCCAGGATACTCTGTATGGGGGGGTGGGGGGAGGAACCTCAGGCTCAGTGGTCAAATGTGGACCACTGTTAATTTTTTATGTGGCCCATTGCAAGTTCCTTGATCTGCCCCCTGGATCCAGTTCCTAACCCCAAGCACTGAAATACTGAGCTCATGGTGAGAGAGCAGAGATGAGGGCATGCATACAGGGAAAGGGGACAGATCCATGGCCCAGATACATGCTCTGGACCCTCCTCTTCCTGAACACACCCCTGCCGTCAACCTACGGTCCTTGGAGCTTGTACCAATGTTTAAAGTGGCCCCCGGGAGGGAAAAGGTTCCTCAGGGCCCTGTGTATTCTGCAATATTTCTTTTCCAAATTCCGTAATCGACCTAAATTCTATGAGCAAAAAGGGGAGAGTCTGCAAGCAGAATTTTGCAAATAAAATTTCCCAGCATGCCTATCAGTTTTGAAGCTCTTCCACTTTAGAAAACCTCTCTACAATATCACATGGGCGTATCTTCAGGTGGCTCTCCTCTTCATGGTGAAGGTGGGGTTGCTTCTCTTCAGCAACTGTGGCACAGGGCCTCATTGTCCAGGATACACCCCAGCAAGTAACAATACGATACCCGGAGTCTAGCTCAGAGTGCTGACATCTATTGGCTAGCTTGTCTCCTCCCCACTCAGGATGGAATTCTGCAATACCAGAGGCAATTTCTGCAACAATTTGGCCAAACGCAAAATTCCATGAAAATGTATTTATTTATTTATTTACAGGATTTTTTACCCTGGCTCTCCTGCACATGCCGCGCGAGGCGGCTTACAACATAATTTAAAATAGCACTAAAAACCATAAATAACATATAAAATCCATAAAACAAATCAAAGGGTGGGGGGGTTAGCATAAAAGCCTACCCCCCCCTCACCAAAAGCCCAGCGGAACAGCCAGGTCTTGCACTGACGTCAAAATGAGGCGAGGTCTGGGGCCGCTCGGGCCTCTGCCGGAAGGGAGTTCCACAGCCTAGGCGCAGCTACTGAGAACGTCCTGTTCATAGTCACCCCCCGGACCACCTGAGGGACCTCAAGGAGGGTGCTCCCGGCATACCACAGGGGTCGATCTAGGACACGGACAGTGAAGTGATCCCACAGATAGGCTGCATAGGGCTAGACTGTATAGGGCTTTATAGTTAAGTACCAACACCTTGAATTGGGCCTGGAAGACTATTGACAGCCAGTGCAGAGTACGGAGCACTGGTGTAATGTGCTTGCGGCGACCTGTCCCCTTTAAGGAGGCGGACCGCAGCGTTCTGCACTAGCTGCGGTCTCCAGATTGTCACCAAGGGTAGCCCCACGTAGAGCGCGTTACAATAGTCCAGTCTTGAGGTGATGAAGGCATGGATGATGGTGGCCAGGGTCTGAGACAAACGGCTGAAGTCGCCGCACCAGATGTAACTGGCGAAAGGCACTTCTCGCCACAGCCCCGCACCTGGGCATCCAGGCAGAGCTGGAAATCGAGGAGCACTCCCAGACTCCGAACCTGGGAGTCCAGCAGGGGACGGACCCCATCAATGATGGGGGACGTCACACCCACCGCCCTCCCCACCAGCACCACCTCTGTCCTGTCAGGATTCAGCTTCATGGCTGCAGTCGCAGAATTCACAACTCACAGACATGAATCAACAGTCGGAAGCTGTTGCAAGAGAGGGCAGCACCATTTTGGGTCCTATTGTTCTGGGCCATGGTCCCACTAGGGCTGGCCTTACCACAGGACGACCACCCCGGGCCCCTCTAGTTTCTCTACTTTCAGGGGCCCAGCAGTGGCCTTCATTTTCACTGGAGAGGGGTGGAGACCCCGCATTTTATCTTTGGCCTGGGCCCTGCAAATTCTAAGGTTGACCCTGTGTCCTGCTCCCCGCATATTCTTTTCTCTAAGCTAGACATGCCCGCTTCCATCAGCCTTTCCTCGGATATTTGTATCCTAGCCCCTTGATCCTCTTTGTGGCTCTCTGAATCCCTTCTAGTCTGTTGTCAACATCCTTGGAATGTGGAGCCCACAGCTGAGCAGAGTATTTCAAGGGAGGCCTGACCAGTGCCGACTATAGGGGTATTATAGCTTTCCAGATCTTGGATATAGTACAATAGGACCGAAAATGGTGCTGGCCTTTTTTTGCAACAGCTTCAGACTGTTGACTCATGTCCAATTTGTGATCCACTACAACTCACAAATCCTTCTTGAGCAACATCAGACAAGCTTCCCCAGGTCAAAAGGCACCATCAATGTCAAAGCTAGAGAGTCTCATACAGTTTCAAGTTCCACTTCTACCCAATTGCTCACTCCATGTCCTAAATATACTAAACCATCATATTAAGAATTCATTCCATGCTACCACTCGCAAACCAACCAAGCTCCATCTTAACACTAATTGGATTCTTTGCCCTGGTTGATTGTTCTTTGACAAGGAGGGCAAACAAGTACGCTTCCGATAGTACATAGTCAAAAGGCTTGTTCACTAAGGGTGTACTACAATTTTGTATCATTTTATTAATTATGGAAACTAATGGAGCCCCATTCGTTTTTGTAAGTATGGTAACAAAAATGAATGAATAAGCACATTGTTCATTTGATTTCATTCGTTTTCATTTTTATTTTTTCATTTTTATTTTATTAACGATAATAAAATTAAAAAAACTTTTTTAAAAAAATCACGGTGCATGCGAAAAATGGGGCTGTTCTGCGCATGTGCGCCCTTTTCCAAAATGGCACCGAGGCCGCCAGCACCATTTTGGAAAAGGGCTGTGCATGCGCAGAACAGTCCAGGCAGTCATTTGCACATGCGCAGTGATTTTTTTTTACATTTTAAAAATAAAATAAAATGGATTTTATTTTATAAAATCACCACTTGTTCCTCTATCCGTGTTTGCCTCGCCCCACAGCAACATGTTCAGACGGCTGCTGATTCCCCTGCATTCCAGGGACCCACCCCTTGCCTCAACGGGCAGAGGAGAAAGGATCCTCCAGAAGCAAAGGAAGGAGTGAGGCTTTCACACAGTGCCCAGAACCGGTGTCTCTGCCATTCCTCACTCTAGAAGGGTGTTGTATGAATGAGCCTGGGAATTTCCTCTTCACCCCCTCCCCTTAGCAGGGCCTTAGAGACACATTTTCCTTTAGGAGTTAGGTGTTTCCTCCAATAAGTGAAATTCTCCCCAAGGCACCAAGCCAGAAACAGGGCTATGCGACCCACACAACCCTTTGTTTCCCCCTAACACCACTTGGCCCCTTGATTTGTTGGCTCCCCCGGGTAGCGATGCATTCACACTGCTGGGCTGATTTCCCAGCATTTCAAAGGCCTGCCATTTGCATCAGGTGGCAGAGAACAAGGAATCACCGAGGAGCTGTGGAGGCTACTGCAACCCCAGAGGCTTTGTCCGCTACATGACCTTGAATGAAGGAAGAATCGCTAATGGCAGCCAGCGGAGGATTGCTCTTATATTGGTATTTGATCAGGATCCCAACCTGTTCCATCAGGCTTTTCCCTTTCTCCATTCTGCCACAGATTCCTTGTTCGTGACTGTTTATTCTTAGGATCCCCTTCTCCCCTGTAACTAAACCAAGCGCGTACACCTGCAACATCTCAACTTCATGAATGTATCCCAGTCTCTCCCTTCCCGTGTCCATTCTAGATTGTAACACCCTTGGGGCAGGGCCTGTCTCCTATCAGAACTGCTTGGCACAAGGCACGTTGTTGGCGCTCTAGAAGCAATAATAATTAGAAGCGCCATACTAGATCAGACCAATGGGCCATCTAGCCCAGCATCCAGTCTCCGACTGTGGCCAACTTCAGTTGGTCTATAGAACTGCGCACAGGAGACAACGGCGTGATGCATTTCCTGCTATTGACGCCCAGCCCCCGACGGTCAGCGGTCTCATCCCCCAGCCAACATGATCAGCCAGTCTCTGCCCCAAGGAGCTTACTGTGTTGCAAGCCTCCAGTCCGCTCACACATTCGTGTCTGTTCAGTGATGTCTGAGGAACTCTTAACCGCACGCCCTTTTGCAACATTCATTTTGTAAAGCCTCCTTCATGGGGATATGGGCAGTGGATGACTAACTCCCTAGAGGGTAATTCAGAGCTGGCTGTTAGGATGAACAGGCTGAAAGCATTTCAAATTCACAACCAGCCACTCTCGGAGGAATAGATTTGTGGCAAGACAGATGGCACCTGGGTGGTTGCTACTTCCAAATGAGACCAGCTACTCTTGTAGGGGATCCAGTTGCAAGACTGATTCACTGGGTGTAACCAGATGGACGAGGCGATTGCCTGCCCCCAGAGATGCTCCAGGGGGCACTCCCGCATCCACCCTCTGCATCTGCTTTATATAGACCTGACGGTTTCTCCGGCCCACAGTCCGCCTGTGCATCACACACACACACACCGCCATGCCATAGAGTTTTGGGTGATTGCCTGATGCTCTAGGCTGGGTGATCACCTGCAACTCTATGGTATTGTTCCAGACAATGGCCGGTTAAGAGTGGAGCCGCAGTTTGGGTCTGCCTCACAGATGAACAGCAGCTCTGCTCCAGGACGGCACCCCCACTCCGCCACAGAGCACCGCCGGTGAGGCTGCCTTAGAGTAGGCACAGCCCAGCCAGCTCTGCTTGCACGTCCGGTAGCCACGCTGCCAGACAGACTGGAGGTGAAGCAGGATGGCAAAGCACCCATTGCGTTGCCATTCTACTCCCCTAGCTACCTCCCTTCTATGAGTCATCCACCTCTTGGCATATTCATTATTCATTATTAGATTTCTATCCCATCCTATCCCCAAGCCATGGGCTCAGGGTGGGTCCCAAATAAAACCCAATAGATGCATAAAGAAGATTCATTAACCAATTAAAAGTTATTTCCCCCCCCCCCCCCCCCCCAATCTCTGGCCCACTCCCTAGATGGAGACAGAGTAGTTCAGATGATAGCCTTGATTAAACCAATGTGTGTCAGGGAGCGCAGCGGACAAGCTTTTGGGCCACCCAGGCTGGCAATCAATATTGATTTAGACTTCTGTTCGGGGCTGGGGGTTGGAGTCCAGGAAGGGGCAAAGGGAAGGGCCAAGGCAGGGCTACGAAGGGTTACAGTTAGGTAAGGGAAACCCCTCAGCCATTTTCCGATATCAGGGAGACAATGCTCAGCACAAGAGCTGGACAAGCCAGTCTAAGAGCGCATTCACACATACAATAAAATGCTGGTATTATTTCTAAATGCAGCTAATTTCCAAATGCGCTTAAATTTACCCTTGTGCTATTCACACCATCAATTTTTTTGGCGCATTTAAGCCATTTTAAAGAATGCACCTTTCACATTCACACATTTCCGATATACCCGCAAATCCTCTGCTCAAACAGCCGGATCTAGTGTCCTCTGACCTCCTACAGGAGGACTTCCTGTGATCATGCGCTTTACTGTGGCTGCTTGCGTTCACTGAACCAAAAAGATGTGCTTGTCTGTAACGCGAATGGAGCACTGACATTCTGACACCAGGATTTATGCGGGTCTTTACAAACGTGCTGTTGTAAAGGTAGGTTTTGGCCACTCCCCAAATGCGCTTTAAAAACAAAAGCAAGCCCTGTTAAATAAGCGCATGGAGTCTCTCACATCGTGATAATATGCAGGGGAAAGAAAAATGCGCTGATCTCCTGGATGTGGGAATGTGCTTTAAGAGAGCTAAGAGCTCAGGAAAGGGAACGAGGAATCAGAGCTGGGGGGCGACAGGGAACTGGGAACCGGAACTTGGAGGGACAGGAGCTGAGAGCCGGAAGAGTATGCAGGGTCAGGGAAGTGCTACACAAACAAAGGAAGGAGGAGGGGTGATCAGAGCAGTGAAGGAGACTCAGCAACACAACTGACGCAGGGCTACAAGGAAGAGCACAATGACATAAAAGACACGGATTGTTAAACTTTTCAAATGACGCCCAATACCTTATTCTAAACGTTTATATCCCGCCATCTTCTTCACCCTACTATGGCGAAGATATTGGGCTGCACTTGAAGATTGGATCACGGCCCTGGGAGACCAATTTCCCTGCACTTGGATGATACTCCTGGGAGACTGTAATGCAAGGATCGGGCTAGATCCTCCTATGGAAAATGACCATGGGGAAGGGAATTCTTGGATCCCAGCTCGTACCTTCCAGGATTTGGTAACAAATGAGGCAGGTCGGCGACTTTTATCCCTTACCCAGTCTCTTGGGTTAGTTGCCCTCAATGGCAGATTCTCAGGAGATCAAGCAGGAGATCATACCTATGAGGGTTTTACAGGTCAAAGCATCGTTGACTATATTTTTGTAAATCCTGCTGTTTGGCGAAACCTAGTTAACTTTAAACTGTACATTAGATCAGAAAGTGACCATAGGCTGTTAGAAGCTCAAGTCATGGCTCATGCCTCGCTTGTGGCTAACGCTTTGGCACCAAATTCTGCTTGTCCAGCTCCTTGGGTCAGGAGATGGGACCCCATAACTTTTCTCTGTAAGATCCAGGGCCTTTGCCACTCAGGCCGGCTCAAAGAACTGGGTGATCAGTTTCTTCTAGAGCAAAATCTATCAGAAAATCTGGTCCAATTTGAGTCGATATTTTCCTTCCTAAAGGAAAACATACTCTCGGTGGTGGAACCTCTCCCTCTCCCAGGCTTGGGGCGCGATGGTTTGACAGGGAGTGCCGAATGCCTTCTAAAGGCCAAGAAGTTCTGGGTTGGTCTTCGGTCTGACTCGGCACTTTCCCATTTCCGGGATTCGAAAAAGATATATAAAAATCTTCGCGCCAAGAAGGCTCGATACTTCAATAGTAAATGGGCGGAATTAGAGATTGCTGCCCGCCTAGGAAATGGGGAAAATTTCTGGAACCATCTAAACTCCCTGATTCAGGCGCCGCGTATGGTGGGATCTATGGATGTTCCAAATTTTTCTTGGGAGCAATTTTTTGGGTCCTTATACGAGGCTGAGAAGACTTTTCCCTCCGTTGGTCCTGGACTTGGAGAGGTGGCTGATCTGTCGTTTGGGCCCCTCTGCTTGGACCTTGCTCCTGGGGCATTGGACATTGAATCCACGATTATGACCTTAAAGCCCAATAAGACCCCTGGCCCAGACTGTTAACTGCTGAGGTTTTGCAGGCCACCCCACAATGGTGGGCCTTGATTTTTTGTAAGCTTTTTAAAGTTATATTGAGAGGTGGCCATCTCCCTCATGGGGCACGAGCTGGATAATTCCTATTTTTAAAAAAGGGCCTCATAGAGATCCCAGCAGCTATAGACCGATAAGTCTCCTGCCTGTGGTAGGTAAGCTTTTTTCATCAGTCATTCTACGTCATCTCCATGAATGGGTAGAGCAAAGAAACCTTATCCCAATTGAGCAATTTGGGTTTCGGGCAAATAGGTCGACTATGGATTGTGCCCATTTAATCTCCAAATACACTAAAATTAGAAAAGGGAAGCTCTTTATGGCCTTCATTGATTTTTCCAAGGCGTTCAACTCCATTTTGCGTAGCAACCTTTGGGGAAAATTGAGAATAATGGGCCTTAACGATAATCTGCTAGCTGTTTTAATAGCAATTCATACAAATAATACAGCTAGGGTGAGGAGCTGTCCCTATAGTACTCCCAGTGCACCAATTCATATAGATAAAGGGGTGCAGCAGGGGTGTGTTCTGCCTCCCCTGCTTTTTAATTTATACGTGGCAGATATGATACCTTTTATTAAGGATAGGAACCCTCACCCCCCTAAGGTTGGCAGTTATCATCTCCCCGTTCTGCAGTATGCTGACGATCTCATACTGCTGTCCCAAACCGAAAAGGGGCTTAAGTCGGCTATTTTGACCTTTACGAAATATTGTTCTCAGAACGACCTTGTTATTAATGGAGGCAAATCTAAGATAATGGTAGCAGGTGGCAAACTATGTGCCCGTAAATGGACTATTTCTCATCTCTCCCTGGAGATAGTGGATAAATTTGGGTATCCTTTTTGCAGCAAGAGGTTCCTGGGTGCCCCATCTCAAAAGGAGGGCCTGTCTGTCCCGGAATACTACACGAGCTCTTATGAAAGCCCAAAATGTCTCTTATGGCATAGTGGTTAGCAGTATCTTGAAAGTTTTTCAAACTAAGGTATACCCGATGCTAACCTTTGGCATGGAGCTAATCCCATTCCCGGACTACTTAATCATAGAGCGTGTCCAAAATTATTTTCTACGTAGGGTACTCACGGTGGGAAATAGTATCCCAGGGGCGATCATCCAAGCCGAAACCAATATACCTCCTATGGAACATTATGCAAGGATGGCATTACTTAGGTTTTGGTTAAAAATGGTATCTTCCCCACAGGATTCGCTACAGTCCCTTTGTCTGGTTGAGGAGCTTGCCCATGAGGGTACTAGGGCTTATCCATGGCTGGCCCATCTGTCACTGACCCTACATCGACTGGGCTTTACTCTCCAATATTTTCGTGGAAAGTCGGTTTTGGCTATTAGGTGAGAACTAGACTCTAGATCTAGAGATGTGGCCGTCCAGGATGATTTGGCAATTCTGAAATCTTGGAGGGTGGCTCCTGGGTTGAGTCTGAGCAAAACCTGCTTTATTAGGGAACCCTATCTGGATATTCTGGAAAATAAATCTTTGAGAAGAGTTTATACTCTTATGCGCTTTCATCAAATCCAGACTTCAGTGTTAGAGGGCAGACTTCAAAATATTCCCTATGAGGACAGGAGATGCTTATGCCCATTAGAGGAGGTCGAAACCCTTGAACATTTTCTTTTAGCATGCCCATACTATGCCTCCTTGAGAGAAGTCTGGTTAGCTCCCCTCTTATCTGGGAGAAGGGGCAGCCCCTCCCAAGTGCTCTCCTTTCTGTGTACTCTCTCTGATCCGAACGACCTAATTGCTGTGGCATCTTTCTTAATAGTAGCCTCACAGGAACGGAAGCCTATCCACGCCCAGACTCTTAACTGTTGAGCATAAGCTTGCCTGGCTGTTTTTGGGTGCGTAAGTGGGACCTTCTTCTCCACTCTTATAGGAAGTATATGGACCTTAGTTCTTAATTTTAATTTAATTTTAATTCATTGTATCCTATCTGTATTTGGAACTATTTGTATTGTGTGTTTTATATTTATGGATACTTTCTTGTATTGTTTCCTTGTGGCCATGGTGGAAACCAGTGCCAAATATACTAAACTGAATTGAATTGACATAAAAGACACAGGAAACTCAAGTGTGATGGCAACAGAACAATCTGCCAACTTCCTACAGCTCCCAGAATGCTTTATAAGGCTGGGAGCCAATCAGAAAGGGGGGGGGGGGCGTGTCCACACCCTGTACCAGGCATGGGAGGGAAAGAGAGGGTAAGACACAGAAATGGAAGGGGGAGGGAGGGAGAGAGTGCTTTAGCACAAGCCAAGCAGTGGCACAGGGGAAACAGTGGCTACCAACCAGATCCTGAGGCTGTGGGGTCAGGGCTGACCTCTGACAGCTTCTAAAGTTGCTATGGTAATGGAATCACCTACTTGTGTTCCCTCAGGGCTTCCAGATGTTTTCCCTCGGTGACTGCTTTGCTTTCCACAATCGCCACCTCGTTTTAAAATGCTAATGACCTTACCCCGCACCCCCCCCCGCCATCCCTCAATATCGGCTGGATTGCAGCAATCTTAAGGCCCAGTCCAAGGGGTCTGCAAGCACCGTGCTCAGATTCCCTGGGGCGACTGCCCGGGGCCCCGCTCTTTTCTCTACTTCTGGGGACCCCAGTCACCCCCATTTTATTTGACCAGGTGTCTGGCAGGGATCGGGTTGGGTGGGGTGGACTGTTGGAAGGGTTTTAGGGGTTTAGCTGTTTTTATATGTTGTAAGATGCCCTGAGCCACATTTGGAAAGGCGGCATATAAATCTGAACGAACAAACAAATGAATGACATTTTCACCAGGGCATGGCATCCCTCCCAGTGGGGCCCCAGCATGACCGCCTAGAGGGCCCCGCAAAACCTGCCCCAAGATGGCGGCGGCACAGGGAAGGGCCACTAGGGGCTCCACATTTTATCTTCACTCTGGGCCCCAAATATTCTAAAACTTGACCTGCCTGAGCCCCAAATATCTGAAAGCCTTAATGTCCCATCACAGCCCCCAAGGGCAGCCAGAAACGCCCTCTTGCAGGTACCACTTGCCCCATGGTTGCCATGTTTCCACACCGAGGGCGCACAGAAAAGCCTTCTCAGTGGCAACACTACGGGAAGACTCTCCTTCCCCTCAATGCCTGTTGGAAATTGAGTTTGATGAGTACAGTGATTGGAAGGCTGTTTTGCCTAAAGTTGTGAAACCTTTTGTCTAAAGGTGCGAACCTTTGTGTCAAAGCCTGAAGTTAATGAATTTGGGGGCATCCAAAGGTGCACATTTGCATTTTTGCATGCGTTTGCAAAGGGCGTACGCAGTGTCATTCTTGGGTATGGGTTTTCTTTGGCTTTGATCTGAACCACTCCAAGAAAATCTAATTTCACTTAAGGCAATTTAATTTACCCTGAGGCAAAAAACAACTTTTTGCCCTGAAACGATAAACAGCAACTGATAAGCAGCAAAATCGGGCTTTCCAGATTTACACATCAAATTCAACGAGTCGATTCTCCCTGATGAAACCTCAGACTCTAATAACCCTTAACACTGAAGCTGAGGGTATAAATATTCAACAGGGAGCCCAGGCTGACCCCTTTCTCTTCTGTCTTCTCCTGGAATAACTAGAGAGAGAAAGGGAAATAATCTTTGCTCTGTTTTGAATACAACTGGTTTCTCTCTCTCTCCATATATCTTCATCCAGATGAAATACTATACAGGGTGGGGGAACCTCAGGCCTGGGGACCAAATACAGCCCATGGCTAGTATTTTGGGGCCCTTTTCCAGTTCCTGGATCTGGCCCCTGGATCTAATTCCTACCTCCAACCACTGAAAGACTAAGCTGAGGGTAAGGGAGCAGAGAGGAGGGCATTCACCCAAGGATATTAATTATTATTATTGTATTCATATAGCACAAGCAATGTACCTGGTGCTTTGCAATCAACAATTAAATAAAGATCCCTGCCCCAGTGATCTTACAATCTATGAGACAAGGGCAGGGGGAAGACCAACGGCACAAATCCAGGATCTTCCTCTTCCTGAGTGCACCCCTTAAGCACCCCTGCCCTCAACTTCTATGCAACCCTTGGAGCTTGTACTAATTTTCATAGTAGCCCCTGGGAGGGAAAAGATTCTCCACTCCTGATCTACTATATATACATTAATTAAAAGCATTCATCTGGCAATATACAGTTTTCACATACATTAGCACCATGCCGCACAATGCACGGAAAAAGTAAAAGCGGTCAAAGATAACTTGGTGACCCAGGTCCCTCATTTAAAAACAAACAATCCCAGGAATGATAAAACACCTATTCGCTACAGCACACTCAGAATCTACTTAGAGAAAGATTTGCGTGGATAAGATGCCCTCTTCATTGCTACCTCCTGCGCACTGCACACTGCCGAGCAGTGTTAACCACCTCAACAAGTTACATAAAATTAAACACGACGGCGTGACGTGACCTTTCAGGCAACTCAAAGAGTTCTCTGGGGAGGATTTCAACCGTGGTGTGACTGAACAACCTGAAATTCTGCAATCAAGATTTATTCTTGCTAAGAGACTTGAGATGGAAGTGCAGACACTCAGCTGTCTGTATCAGATCGTTTTTATGAGTTCTCAGAGGCGCCTATGGTTTGATTCCCTTTGCAGTGTGGAGCCGCTCATTACGGTGTCGATAATAATCGCACTTGCCTATTGGCTGTCTTGAGTCCAAACCCTACTCTGTGTCCACCCGCCAATCCTGGTGTGTCCCCAGCCCGTTTCTCCTTCCTCCCCTTCATCCTGGTGTGTCCCCAGCCCGTTTCTCCCCCCCGCAATCCTGGTGTGTCCCCAGCCCGTTTCTCCCCCCTCAATCCTGGTGTGTCCCCAGCCCATTTCTCCCCCCCCTCATCCTGGTGTGTCC
>QEPC01003143.1:6516158-6562442 GCA_003113815.1 Sphenodon punctatus | reverse complement strand
CATCCTGGTGTGTCCCCAGCCTGTTTCTCTTCCCCTCCTCCTGGTGGTGTCCCCCCCCCTTTCTTCTCCCCCCCCCCATCCCGGGGTGTCCCCAGCCCATTTTTCTCCCCCCCCTCATCCTGGTGTGTCCCCAGCCTGTTTCTCTTCCCCCCCTCATCCTGGTGTGTCCTCAGCCCGTTTCTCCCCTCCCCCTCATCCTGGTGTGTCCCCAGCCCATTTCTCCCCTCCCCCTCATCCTGGTGTGTCCCCAACCCGTTTCTCCCCCCCAAATCCTTGTGTCCCCAAGACTGTTAGTCTTCCATTTCCAACATTTTCAAAATGTTAGAAATGTGATGTGATAAAAGTGAGGTTTTAAAATCCTGAGATTTAACTGGTAGTCTTGTGACTTTTAGGTATTCTCAAAAATGCTGGAAATGTGATGGGGAGGGGGATAAAATTGAGGTTTTCAAATAGTGAGGTAATCAAATATTGAGGTAATCAAATAGTGATTATTGTGATAGAATTGTGAGAATTTGTGCTTTCAGCTCCTGAGAGTTTGCTGGTAATCTTGTGATTTAAATATTGGAACAGGATTTTTTTATCCTGCTATGGTACTACCACTGATGGAGAGAGAGTTGTCCTACTGGACTCCCATCCACTTACTGGATGAGATGCTAGCAGGAGGTTCTCTCAGTTTCCAAGTGGCAGGGTTTTTACTCAGTAGCAAGAAGTTCCCAGTGTAAACTAATGTTCTGTCCATCACATCTTAACGCTAAAAACTCTTTGTTGCTGGCTATTTGGAGGATCCGCCTACAATGGACAAGCCCCTCCCTAAAGCTCTGCCGGCCATAAGGTTCCACCGGCTTGCTGGCGGCTTTGCCACCGGCAGGCTGACCAGCCCTTCGGGTGCCACAACAAGACTTGGCACATGGCCCCTCAAACCCTTGGGCCGGCCCTGGGGAGGATGTTCTAGGGCAAATTGAGAAACTGAATACTAACAAGTCACCAGGGCCAGATGGCATTCACCCCAGAGTTCTGAAGGAACTCAAATAGGAAATCGCAGACCTACTGTTAGTAATTTGTAATCTGTCACTAAAATCTGCCACTGTACCCAAGGACTGGAGGGTGGCAAATGTAACCCCGATATTTAAAAAGGGATCCAGAGGCGATCCTGGAAGCTACAGACCAGTAAGCTTGACATCTGTGCCAGGTAAAATGGTGGAAGCCATCATTAAGAACAGAATTACAGGACATGTTGACAAACATAGCTTAATGGGGGAAGAGTCAACACGGATTTAGTAAAGGGAAGTCATGTCTCACTAACCTGTTGGAATTCTTTGAGGGTGTAAATAAGCATGTGGACAAGGGAGACCCAGTCGATATAGTGTACCTGGATTTCCAGAAAGCATTTGATAAGGTCCCTCATGAGAGACTCTTGAGAAAATTAAAAAGTCATGGGATAGGAGGTAGTGTCTTACTATGGATCAGAAACTGGTTAAAAGATAGAAAGCAAAGGGTAGGACTAAATGGTCAGTTTTCACAATGGAGAGATGTAAAAAGTGGTGTGCCTCAGGGATCTGTATTGGGACCGGTGCTGTTTAATGTATTCATTAATGATTTGGAAAAGGGTGTTAAGAGTGAGGTGATCAAATTTGCAGACGACACCAAGTTATTCAAGGTAGTTAAAACACGAGCAGACTGTGAGGAACTGCAACAGGATCTTACGACACTGGGTGCCTGGGCATCTAAATGGCAAATGAGATTTAATGTGGACAAGTGCAAAGTGATGCACGTAGGGAAAAATAATCCAAACTATGCGTACACAATGCTGGGTACTAAGCTAGGAGTTACCACTCAGGAAAAGGATCTGGGGGTGGTTGTGGACAATACAATGAAATCCACAGCGCAGTGCGCAGCAGCAGTCAAAAAAGCAAACAGAATGTTAGGAATTATTCGGAAGGGGATAGAGAATAAAACTGAGGATGTCATAATGCCTCTATACAAATCAATGGTGCGACCGCACCTCGAATATTGTGTGCAGTTCTGGTCGCCCCATCTCAAAAAAGACATAGCTGAACTAGAAAAGGTACAGAGAAGGGCAACAAAAATGATCAAGGGCATGGAAGGGCTCCCGTATGAGGAGAGGCTTGGTAGGTTGGGGCTCTTCAGTTTGGAGAAGAGACGACTGAGAGGAGATATGATAGAGGTCTATAAAATCATGAGTGGTGTGGAACTAATAAACAAGGAGCAGTTATTTACCCTCTCAGCTAGTACTAGAACTAGGGGACACTCCATGAAACTCATGGGTGGCAAGTTTAAAACAAATAAAAGAAAATATTTTTTCACTCAGCATATAATTGGGTTGTGGAATCTACTGCCAGAGGCTGTGGTAAGGGCTAGTACTATAGCTGCGTTTAAAAGAGGTTTGGACAAGTTTCTGGAGGATAGGTCCATTAGTAGCTATTAGCCAGACAGGATCAGGGAACATGGTGGGAGCTGGGGGAAACAACAGGGAATGGATCCCCCATTGTGACCTGCTGGGTGCTTCTCCCAAAGCACCATGATTGGCCACTGTCGGAGACAGGATGCTGGGCTAGATGGACCATTGGTCTGACCCAGCATGGCACTTCTTATGTTCTTATGTGAGACATGAACTTATTAATTAATTAATTATTATTATTATTATATAGCGCCAGCGATGTACCTGGCGCTTTACAAAAAAACAAGATAGGCACGGTCCCTGCCCGAGAGCTTACAATCTAAAGACCGGGAGGGGACACAAGGCAGGGGGAACAGAGGGAGAGACAAGGGATACGACATTCATGAGGATGCAAGAACTCAGGTACATGTTCTTGGCTTGGTTACAGTAAACTGGGAGTTTACAGTTAACAGGTGAGGGATAATCCTGGGTGGGGATGATTAGCAGGAGTTAGGAAGGGTGGAGCGGAGCGGAGCGGAAGAGGTGGGTTTTGAGGAGGGACTTGACGGTGTGGAGGGTGGGGGCAAGGCGGATGAGGGCAGGGAAGGAGTTCCAGGCGTGCGGGGCAGGACAGGTAGCAAGGGAGAAGGGACGAAGGCAGTTGGGGAGCAGGGGAGGCGTGGGAGGGTGAGAGAGGGGATGGAAGAGGAGCGGAGTGCTCGAACAGGGGTTCGGAGGGAGAAAAAGGCAGAGAGGTTGGGGGGAGCGAGGTTATGAAGGGCTTTGTAGGTGAAGATGAGGAGCTTGTGCAGAATACGGTCAGGAAGGGGGAGTCAGTGGAGAGAGGAGAGGAGAGGCTGCACATGGTCAAAGCGAAGGGCTAGGTGGTAGATGATCCTGGCAGCAGAGTTTGGAACAGAGATGAGGGAAGAAAGGTGAGAGTGGGGAAGGCCAGCGAGGAGGAGGTTACAATAGTAACCTCCCTCCACCCCCTAATTGTCTGCTGCTTTCTGGTTTTTGGGTGCTGCCAGGGGAACCTGGGAGGGGGGCTTGTCACATGCAATGGATGGTTTCTCTAATTGAGTTTGCTTGGCTTTTTCTGTGAAGGTTGCAAGCAGTTTTTTTACACATGAGGAACCGAGGTTGTAAACATTTATATTAACTTGAAAGTTGGCTAGGCGCCGCATGCTGTTCGCTAGGTTCCGCCTACCATTGGGCTGGCCCCTCCCACTTCTGGCCCCACCCTGTGCCGCATCAGCCTTGGAACCCACCAGCCGCCACTGATGCATGCCTTTCCCAAAATTATTATTATTATTATTATAAACATTTGTATAGCACCAGCCGTGTACCTGGTGCTTTACAGAACAAAGATAAAGACGCGGTCCCTGCCTATGATGCTTACAATCTAAAAAGACAAGGAGGCAGCGACAAGGAGAGGGGACAAAGGGAAGACAAGGGAGAAGCAAACAAACATACAAGTGGCTGCGAAGTCTCAGGTGCGCATGCTTGGCTTGGTTACAGTTAGGCAGGAGTCTGCAGAGGAGGGCAGACCGTAAGTATTTGGGGAAAAACAACTAGCAGGCATTGGGAAAAGTGGCACAGAAGAAGTGGGTCTTGAGGAGGGATTTTAAGGTGCGGAGGGAGGAGGCAAGGCGGATGTGGGTAGCAAGGGAGAAGGAACGAAGGCGGTTAGGGGAGCAGGGGAGATGAGGGAGAGTGAGGGAGGGGACAGAGGAGGAGCGGAGAGCACGTGCAGGAGTGCGTAAGGAGATTAGGGCTAAGAGGTAGGGGGGAACTTGGCTGTGAAGTGTTTTATAGGTGAATACCAGGAGTTTAAACTGGATGCGTTCAGGAAGGAGGAGCCAGTGGAGAGAGGAGAGGCTGCACGAGGTCAAAGCGATGGGCTGAGTGGATGACCTTTGCAGCGGAGTTTTGGATGGCGATAAGGGGGGGACAGGTGAGAGTGAGGGAGGCCAGAGAGGAGAAGGTTGCAGAAGTCAAGGCAAGAAATGACCCTGGCGTGAACAAGGGTTTTGGCCGAGGAGAAAGAGAGAAAGGGGCGGATCCGAGCGATGTTATGGAGGGCGAAGCGGCAGGACTTGGCAACAGAGCCAATGTAAGGCTTAAAGATGAAGTCCAAGCGACGGGTTTGGGGAACAGGATGGATGGTGACTCCATCGATGCGGATGGACAGGGAAGCGGGAGAGGAAGAGGAGGGAGGAGAAATAAGGACACCAACACTGCCAGTGTAATTCTGGGAAAGAGTGCACATGCTCAGAATGGTCCCCGTGGTCAGTTGGTGGAGCATGTGCGCAGTGATGCTTCCACTTTAAATTAAAAATAAGAACACCACTGCACATGTGCAAAGCGGCCGGCAGACCATTCTACGCATGTGCAGCCCCTTCCCAAAACGGCGCCGCCAGCGTTGTTGTCATTTTAGAAAAGGGCTGTGCATGTGCAGTGATTTTTTTAATTATTTATTTTAAATAAAATAAACAAAACAACAGAAAACAGTACATTCGTTTACAACCCCCCTCCCCCCCTCCGGTGAAAACGAACAGGTTTTTGTAAATGAAAATGAAAACAAAAGCAAGAGGGATGCCTTCTGCACACCCCTAGCAAAAAACCAAACCCTGAACTGGCCAAGGCGACCAACCCTCCTACCTGTCCTTTGCAATGGTCTCTGGCCGCAGCCTAGCAGCTGCTGTAGAGCTGGAATCCAGATTCCACATTTCTAATGTGGTGTGAAATGATGGCGGCAATTAACAAAATAAGTACAATTATTAATAATTAGAGCCTGTTGCTCTCTGGAGTGCAAGAAAGGGCCAATCCAGCAGCTGGTGGAGACTTCTCCTGAGCTCCTATGGTGAATTTTTATGGCTCCAAGAGAAAGTTCGCAGAAATACAAAGTGAGGGAATGTAACCGTGAGGGAATGTAACTGTTTCTGGGCCATTGGGGAAAACCGGTCTCTGGCCAATCAGCTTCTAACACCAATACAAATGAAAACCCCAAACAAATAACATTTGCACCAAAATCTCTCTAGCAAATGAATCAGGGCTGGCCTTTACCACAGGGCAACCAGGGTCACCACTGGGTCTCACTCCTTCTTGGGGTCCCACAGTGGCCTCTGCCCTCAACAGGGCAGGGTGTAGGGCCCAAACACAACCACCTTTAGGGCCCTGCATTTTATCTTTGCCCTGAACCCTTAGAATTGTAAGCTTGGCCCTGCCTACCTCACAGGGTTGTTGTGGGATGAAGTATGTACGGATTATAAAAGTACTTTGAACACTGAAAGCGATACATTAATCATAAATGAACTGTACCTTTCATCCTGAGCTCCCCCCCCCCTCTCTCTCTCGGGATGTGCGAACACGGTTCAGGGGCTCGGGGTTCAGCCTGAACTTGGGGTGTTCGGACCGTTCGCTAACACCCCGAATCCAAACCGCCCCCCCGCCCGAACTGGTTCGGGCAGGGGGGAGGGGCAGGGGCATGAGGGGCAGGGAGGAACCTGGCTTTCCCTCCCCCTCCAGGCCGTGCGGGTGGAAGCACACACACACCCTGCCCAGCCTCGCAAACCCTTCTTCTGACCTCTAGTGAGATGGAGAAATAGGTACCCAGCCTGGAGCATTTAATCCACTGCAAGGGAGAGGAGGAGGCCATTCCAAAAAGATTTTGCCCTTGCCAAGCCCGTGGCTAGGAAAGTCAACAGGAGAAGCTGTGTCAAGATGCATGCCCAAAACCGCGCCGCAAACAAATACATTTGATTGTCCTCCAGGTTTTATTTTTTTGGCCCAATGATTAACACTTACATGATGTTCATTTCCTAAGGACCTCCAACTGAGATCAGGGCCTTGCTGTGCTTGACGGTGTGCAATGAGAATCAGCGCCGGCAACAGAAAGATCATAAACTCAATGGGAACCAGCAATGGGATACTGAGTGGAAACAGACATGGCGGCTGCGTGGTGGTGACCCAGACCGGGTCAGGCTGTGCAACACACGTGCCCACGGCCAGGCTGCTGGGGAGAGCGGGAATATGCGGAAATGTGCGGCCGACTGCCCAGCCAGCCCCACCCCCTGCCATGATGGGCAGCCATGGTGGCCAATGACGGCCAGCCATGGTGGACCCAAACTGGGCTGTGTCTGTGGGACCACAGCAGATGTGATAGACCACTGTGGCCCACTTTGACCCCATTGGGCAGACCTTAGCCTGGGCTGGGACCTGGACACAGTCCAGGGGTGAGAGCTTGGGCTGGCCGCCAACACGGCCTGACGCAATCCCGGGCCAACGTCTGGCGGTGCCTGCACAAACGTGCAGATGAGGTCCGGTGCAAAGTGGGTCAAAGTGTCTAGTTTTACCCACTGTTGCAAAAAAGGCCAATGCCACTTTGGGCCACATTAGCAGAAGAATCGTATCCAAGACGTGGGAGAGGGTGCTGGCGAGACCTCGCTTGGAACGTTGCGTACAGGTTTGGGCACCGCACTCCAAAAAGGAAGTCACCCAACTGGAGAGGATTCAGAGGAGAAATGATGAAGGGGCTGGAAGATAAGTCATATGAGGGAAGGAGCTGGGAATGTTTAGCCTAGAGGAAAGATGACTAGAGGGGAGGGGAGTGGGGGGGGGACATGTTAGCAGTTTTCAAAGATCTAAAAATATGCCACAAAAAACAGGACGGAGATTATAGACAGAGCAAGAGGGAATGGGCTTCAATTTCAGCAAGGCAGAGTTAGATTTAATATTGGGAAAAACTTACTAATGGCAAGAGCAGTCGGGCAATGGAATTTGTTGCCAATGGAGGTTATGAAATCTCCTTCTTCAAGAACCAGCCAATATTTATGATGCTGTAGGTATAGGTTAGGGTTGAAACTCAATCTCTTTTCTTTTTAAAAAAATTCTCATTGAGATTCAATTCTCATCGAGATTCAATCTCGAGACTGAATCGAGAATCAAGATTCAAGCTCATGGGAAATGAGAAAAAAAACCAAGACTCGATAAAAGCCCTAATCTTGACAATTTCTCGTCGAGATTTTTGTTCTCACTTTAAAACTCCCCCCCCCCTCGCCAAAAGAGAGAACTGTGCATGTGAAAAAATGGTCACTGGGGCCATTCTGCGCATGCGCGACCCTTTTCCAAAATGGCAGTGGCAGTGTCACTGCCATTTTGGAAAGGGCAGTCACTCCGCGCATGCGCAGCAGTCGTTTTCCACATGCACAGAACTGTTCCTTTTGGAAAAGGCCGCACCTGCGCAAACAGCCCGGTGGCCATTTGGTGCAGGTGCAGGGTGGTTTTTTTAGTGAGATTCTTGAGAGAATCTCAAACCGGTAGTGAGATCCCAATGAGATCTCTCTAACGGTTCTCAATTCTCACGAGATTCTCATGAGAACCAAACTGATTCTTATTTCAGTCCTACGAGGATATCCTGCCTTGGAGCAGGAGGCTAGACTAGATGGTCCTTGAGGTCCCTGCCATCCTTATGATTCTAAGATTACAATCTAAAGAGACAGGACAAAGGGCTGGAAGAAAATGTATTGCCCTCATCTATATTATGTCCCTGGCATTGCTTTGTGTCAGAATAACAAAACATGCTGAATTGAAATGTCAGGGTCAACTGAGAGGGCTGCTGTCTTTCTGCATTATGTTTGAACAAAGGATGGATGTGGAGATAAAAGACAAAGTCCCTACCCTGGGATGCTCTTAGAGTTGTGAGGGAAGATTGACACAAAGCCGACGCTCTCCCAGACTTCAAATCCACCGCACCCCCCCGGAAAGCCTACCTTTTCCATCAGGTTTTCCCTGATTCCTCATCCCCATAGTCTGCTCCCTGATTTACTCAGAGTCCCCTGTCACTAAGCCAAGCACATGCACCTGGTTTACTCAGGGTCCCCTATAACTAAGTGTGTCTTCAGACACAACGGGGATTGGGTGTTTAAGAAGTTTGCCTCACGACTGTGCGTTGTGTCTAAGCACCGTCACTATTTTTGGTCACTGGTCTGCCCCCCGGTAGCCTCCCATTAATTCCTTGTTCCTTACACAGATGTCTCGGGGTGATGACTGGGTGTTTTCCCTCTCCCCATGGCTAACGTTGTGTCTAAAGACATTGGGTGGTGTGTTCCACGGCCATTTCCGGTCTGTCTGTCCCGATTCCTCGTCTGCCCTGAATCCTTCACTATGCGCCACTGCCAAACAGCCCGTTCCTTGCTGCACACTGACAGCTCTTTCCTTGCTGCACACTGACAAATCGTTCCTTGCTGCACACTGACAAATCGTTCCTTGCTGCACACTGACAGCTCTTTCCTTGCTGCACACTGACAGATCGTTCCTTGCTGCACACTGACAAATCGTTCCTTGCTGCACACTGACAGCTCTTTCCTTGCTGCACACTGACAGCTCTTTCCTTGCTGCACTCTGACAGCTCGTTCTTTGCTGCACACTGACAGCTCGTTCCTTGCTGCACACTGACAGCTCGTTCCTTGCTGCACACTGACAGCTCGTTCCTTGCTGCTCACTGACAGCTCTTTCCTTGCTGCGCACTGACAGCTCTTTCCTTGCTGCGCACTGACAGCTTTTTCCTTGCTGCACACTAACAGCTCATTCCTTGCTGCACACTAACAGCTCATTCCTTGCTGCAGATGGACTTTGTGCTCTCCCAAAGCACCTGGGGGGAGTGAGCAGTGAGAATGAGCTGTTTTGATGTAGCCCAGAAAACACTGGGAAAGACCTGACTGCTCTCCTGCATGGACTACAACTCCCATAATTCCATGCTTCTGCAAGGAGAATTTATGGTGTGAGGGGCAGGCAGGACTCCAGTTAGACCCTGGACATGGAAAGACAGCTGTTGCATCTAACTATTGCAACATATTAAACACGGCGAAACATGCATGGCTATATAATGGTGTCAAAACACATTCAGCCACCCCTTTCTGTTGTGTCTAAAGGCGCCCTCTGGCTGCTTTCAAACATGACAGTGGCCTGATTTGGCGCGTTTCTCCCCGCTTTGGCATGGGGGGGATTGTCATGTTTGAAAGCGGACAGATGTTACCATGGGATAGATCTCGACTGTGGTGGGGGCTAGCCCGGGCTGTGAGTTGGGGAAATCCCTGATTCACAGCCACCCCGGTTGGGATCTGGCCGCCAGTCTTGGAGTAAAGTGGGTTTTCACATCTGAAAGCCCTCTTTACTCACTGTGGTGCGGCGGGGGGGCGGGGGGTGGTGGGATAGGCACCTTGGCTGCCCACCAGCCAGGGGGGTGGGCCACTGCACGCAGCCCAGGGGCAGGGCTAGGCAGACACACGTCCGTGCGTTTCCCCGGCCGCTGTCATGTCAGTCTGGCGGCCGGGCCAATTCCTGACCAGAGTGATGGTTCCCACCCACCCACCCTGGTTTAGTCTGCGGTGGCGATGGGAGCTGTCACTTCTGAAAGCACCCTAAGCCAAGCATGTGCACTGACCTGCTTGGACTCAGGGGTGTAGCTATAATCGATGCAGCAAGTGGCACTGCACCAGGGCCCGTGAGTCTGGACTGCCTGCTCCACATGGATGCAGAATGCATTAGCACACTGGAGTGGGGCGCCCCGGTAGGGGGCTAATTCCATCTTCTGCACCAGGGCCCATCCCACCTAGCTAAGCCCCTGCTGCAACTCCTGAATTCATTCCTGTCTCTCCCACTGTTCCCCTTTCCTTTGCCTCCCCCAACCCCCGTCTCTCCTAGAGATAATTAAAAAAAATCCATATAAAATAAATCTCACCCCTCCCCATTCTCCAACCATCCCACTCATTCTGCCACTTGGAAGAGTACCCCCCTCAGCCCCAAACCCAGCCCCATCCCATTCCCCAAAGGGCCATCACTAACCCCCAAAGCTTGCTGCCCTACTCCCTCATTTCTCACCCGGGGGCATTATCCCACCTTGGAGAGTCTCAGGTAGCAATGGCTGGGTGAGGCCTTTATTCAGCTTTATGCTTTTAGGTTCACCAGCTGTGGGGTGTGGTCGGTGTCAGAAAGACCCATTAAAGAAAGAAAACAACTTTTAATTTAGGTCTTATTACGTGAAGGAGGGCCAGCTCCTGCAGTAACATATTAGGGATGTGCGAACAAAACTGAGTTCGGCAATTCAGTTTGGTTCGGTTCGAAAATCGAGTTTGGTTCGAAAGTTCAGTTCGGTCAACCGAACTATTTGAGTTCGGTCGAATTCCGAACTTCCGAACCGAGTTTGTATATTCAAAACTGGTTTTTTTTGGCCTTCCGAACTGGTTCGAATTCAACCGAACAGTTCGGTCGAATTCGAGTTCAGTTCAAAAGTTTGGTTCGGTCGACCAAACTATTCGAGTTCAGTTCAAAAGTTTGGTTCGGTCGACCAAACTATTCGAGTTCGGTCCGAACTCCGAACTTCCGAACCGTGTTCGCACATCCCTATAACTTATACTGCTGGGGACAGGGCGGCTTGACAGGCCCCCAGACATAAAAAGGTTCCTCGCTCCTGGTGTACACAAACCCAGTAATGCAAAGGGGCCAATACCCAGAGGCTCTTCGCTCTGAATACACCACAGGTGCTGTATTCCACCAGGTAACAAAGCATCCTCATCTAAAGAGCTGACATTGCACCTACAAGTGAGAGAACTCTTCACAAATACATAACTAGAATCCTGATTTTGGAAGCCTTCCAGCTCCGCAGCGTGAAGGGAGAGAGTCAAGCACCTGTGCTCTCTCAGCTCTTTCTTTAAAAGATCTTTTGGCGCGTGTCTAGGGAAACGGCTCTAAGAGGCGTACAAATTACTCATTATGCTGCTACCTGCAAAAGCCGAGAGCGGCAAGAGAGCCAGAGAAGGCAGTAATTGCATAAAATAGTGCAGGAGAAGGAGCATCTGCAAGTTCTCTAGAGAGCACTACACAAGCAAGGCAATCATACAGCACAGCCGCATAAACAAGACGGGCCTTAGGAAGGGATGAAACGCCTGCTAAAAGGTTTAACTTGACATGTTTTAAGAGGAGGGAGAGAATATTTTCCCCAAAGGCGCTGAACACAAAAGCGGCCAACACAGAGGTTTATTTTTGCGGAAAATATTGTAATATCCATGTCAACCTGCGTGTTAATATTCGGAGCAAAGCAACTTGCCTTGGCAAGGGAGTGAAAAGAAAAACAAATAAATTGCTTTCCCTCTCTCCAGTTGCACAGTCGACGGACGGCTGCTAAGCCCAATCATTTCCATCGGCAATCCATATTGCCTGATAATTGCTACAGACGGAAAGTTCATTAGAAGGCAGTAACGCTGCTTTCGAAAACAAGATGGCCGATCAACAGAGTCGTCTGGAAAATGTCAGGTGCTATAAAGCAAAAACTATAAACCTTTCCCGCTTGTGTTTTTGGCAAGAGTAGTAGTAGGAGACCTGAGTGGCTTAAAGACAGGGTGGCCATGCCTCCCCTTTAAAAGGGGATGCTTATGAAAAATACATACTGCAGGGCTGCATTGGTTTCAAATAAAATCCCCCTCCCTCCCCCTCCTTCCCTTCCTTTGAGGCCCACTCTGTGCGCTTATACTCCCCTCTACACCTTCGGGTTGCTGTCATCTACCGCCCCCCGGGTTCCCTCTCCTCTTTCCTCCCGGACTTTGAATCCTGGCTCACCTTCTTCCTCTCCGATGATATCCCCACTCTTATCCTTGGTGATTTCAACATTCACGTTGACACGCCCTCCGCCCCCTCTGTTTCCCGCTTTCTCTCTCTCGCTTCCTCCTTTAATCTCCGACTCTGGACCGACTCCCCCACTCATACTGACGGCCATTCCCTCGACCTCGTCTTCACTCGAAACTGTTCTCTAACTGACCTCTCCTTTGACCCCTTCCCTAGTTCTGATCACTTCCTCGGCTCCTTCAGCCTTTCCCACCGACCCCCCTCCGCCTCCCCCTCTATGCGCCCCTTCCGCAATATGCAGGCCCTTACTCCCTCGGAGTTTGCCGCACATCTTTCCCCCCTTCTCCCCCCCGTTTTCGCCTCCTCCTCCCCTGACTCTGCTGTCTCTGCTCTCAACGCTTCTCTCTCCTCGACCCTTGACTCTCTTGCCCCCCCCTCTGCTCGCCCCGTCCGCCCCCTCGACCCCCGCCCCTGGCTTACCCCTGCCATCCGCTACCTCCGCTCCTGCGCCCGGGCTGCCGAACGCCTCTGGCGCAAATCCCGCTCCCTCCCTGACTTCCTCCATTACAAATTCTCCCTCTCCTCCCTCTCCTCGGCTATCTCCCTAGCTAGGCAGCGCTATTATGCCTCTAGGATCGAATCTTTCTCCCGCGACCCTCGCCGCCTTTTCTCTACTTTCGACTCCCTTCTCAAACCCCCCTGCCCTCCCCCGCCCTCTTCCCTTGCTGCTCGGGATCTTGCGTCGTTCTTCACCTCCAAGATTGACAAGATCCGTCGGGATATTGCCTCCCGCCCCCCTCCGCCCCCCGCCCCCCTCCCTCCTCGCATCCTTCCCTCCTGCCTCTCTCCAGGAAATCTCTGCTCTTCTCTCTTCATCCAACCCCTCCACCTGCCCCCTTGACCCGATCCCCTCCCGCCTCCTGACCTCTATTGCTCCCACTGTCGCTCCCCCCCTTCTGCATGTCGTCAATCTCTCCCTTTCCACAGGCTCCTTCCCCTCTGCCTTCAAACATGCCACTGTCTCCCCCATCCTCAAAAAGCCTACCCTGGACCCTTTCGATCCCTCTAGTTACCGGCCGGTCTCCCTCCTTCCCTTTGCTTCGAAGCTCCTGGAACGTGTCGTCTACTCCCGCTGCCTGAACCTCCTCTCTGCCAACTCCTCCCTGGACCCTCTCCAGTCCGGCTTCCGCCCCCTCCACTCTACTGAAACTGCCCTGGCCAAGATCACCAATGATCTACTTGTCGCTAAATCGAAGCGCCACTACTCCGTTCTTGTCCTCCTTGACCTCTCTGCTGCCTTTGACACTGTCGACCACTCGCTCCTCTTGGACTCGCTTTACTCTTTGGGCTTCCGTGGCTCTGTCTTTGACTGGTTCTCCTCCTACCTCTCTGACCGCTCCTTTAATGTCTCCCTCCCCGAGTCGACCTCCCCCTCCCTTCCCCTCTCGGTTGGGGTTCCCCAAGGTTCTGTCCTTGGCCCTCTCCTCTTCTCTATCTACACCCTGTCCCTTGGCGAAATTATTGCCTCCCACGGATTCCAATACCATCTCTATGCTGATGACACCCAACTCTATCTCTCTACCCCCTCTCTCTCCTCCTCTATCCGCTCACGCCTCGTCGACTGCCTCTCTGATATCTCCGCCTGGATGTCCCGACGCCAACTCAAACTGAACATGGCCAAGACTGAACTCCTCATTTTTCCTCCATCCCCCTCCTCTCCCTCTGACCTGACCGTCTGCATTGATGGGGTCACCATCCGTCCTGTTCTCCGTGCCCGCAGCTTGGGCTTCATTTTTGACACGCACCTCTCCTTTAAACCTTACATTGACTCTGTGGCCAAATCCTGCCGATTCGCTCTCCTCAACATTGCCCGCATACGCCCCTTTCTATCTATCTCCTCGGCCAAAATCCTTGTTCATGCCATGGTTATCTCTCGCCTCGACTACTGCAACCTCCTCCTTGCTGGCCTCCCTCGCTCCCACCTGTCCCCCCTTGTTGCGATCCAAAACTCTGCCGCCAAGATCATTCACTCTGCCCGTCGCTTCGACCATGTAACGCCTCTCCTCCTCTCCCTTCACTGGCTCCCCCTTCCTGAACGTATCCTGTTCAAACTCCTGGTTTTCACGTTCAAATCGCTCCATGACCAAGCTCCCCCTTACCTCTCGGACCTAATCGCCCTACGCACTCCTGCGCGCGCTCTCCGCTCTTCCTCTGTCCCCTCCCTCGCTCTCCCTCGTTTCTCCTGCTCGCCCAACCGCCTTCGTCCCTTCTCCCTCGCTGCCCCGCATGCCTGGAACTCCCTCCCTGCCGACATCCGCCTTGCCTCCTCCCTCCGCTCCTTCAAATCCCTCCTCAAGACCCACCTTTTCCATGCTGCCTTTCCCAATGCCCTCTAGTCTTTCCCCTTGCTCTTACTGTCAGCCCTCCTCTGCTGACTGCTGCTACCGACCACCTTGTAACCAAGCCAAGTACACGCACCTGAGACTTCGCATCCGCCTGAATGTTTGTTTGTCTTCTCCCATGTCTCTCCCGCTGTCCCCTCTCCTTGTCTCCCCCTCCTTGTCTTTTAGATTGTAAGCCACAGGTAGGGACCGCATCTGATTGTATGTTCTGTACAGCGCCAGGTTGCAACTGGCGCTTTATAAATGTTTAATAATAATAATAATAATAATGGATAGCAAGGTGTTAGAAACCCATTGATTACTACTGATATTTCTATTGGGGGTGGGACCTGTCCTATCTGTGGTGGGAGTAGAGTCTCACTGTGCTGGGGGTAGCAAAAAAATATATTCGATAGACAAGTCCCCGCTCAAACGAGCAGGCAGCGCTGTGGTAATTTAGACAATGGGCATGGAAAGGGTTAATCCCTTTAGCGATAATGTAAGTCCCTTCCTTTGGAGATTTGTCTATGCCCGAGCCTGCTAATCTTTCAGAAGCATTGTAAGACCTTTCTCTTTGTCCAGGCATTTGGCAGGCAGCGATAGGGTTGGGTAGGATTGGGTGTGGAGTTTCAGGGGGTAGGAGTGGGGTTTTGAAGAAGATTTTTAGGGGAGGCGCCATAGCTCAAGTGGTAAGAGCATGTGCTTTGCATGTATAAGGTCCCAGGTTCAATCCCCCGCATCTCCACCTTAGGATCTCCAGCAGCACACTGGGGGGGGGCCTGCTGGGGGCTTGGAGGGGTCTCAGGTAGCACAGTGGGATGGCCTCTGCCACAAGACCCTGGAAGAGCCAAATTTGAACCCCCTGCTGCCATGTCAGGTTGTGACAATACTGGGCTAAGATGGACCATTGGTCTGACTCAGTTAGGCAATTTAGTTTAGTTTATTTTTAGATGCTTTTATAATTTTTTATATGTTGTAGCCTCCCTGAGCCTTAGGGGAAGGGTGGGGTATAAATCTGAATGAATAAATAAATAGTAAGTAACCCATGAACTATCCTGAACATGTAGCAGGTTGCATGGGTGTTTTTAGATGTTACAATTATTGGATAGCTAGTGGCTCTCCACAAGCTGTACACATGGGGGTGGGGAGGGCAGGAGGGAGTGGGTTACTGGTTCCAGGGAGCCCCTGACAGGGGAACCAGCACTGCTCCTGCTGCCACCCGTAGATGTTCCCAGCAGGACCCAGGACCCCAAGAAACATTCCAGCAAGAAACGGATCAGAGGCTTTCCCTGGTCTGCCCCCCACTTCGGATTTCCCCGGCAGCAGCAACTAAAGCAGGGCTGGCTCAAAAACAGCCATTCCGATTCGGCGGGAAAGTTCCGCAAACTCGAAAATGGCTGTCAAAATTCCAATCGGAATAAAGTTCTGATCAGACGGTTTGGCGCATGCACAAAATGGCGGCCACCGTACCACAAGATGTAAATGGCCAGTCTGGTTTTTTCATTCGGTCAGATTGGGATTCCAATCAAACGATCTCTTGGTCAGATTTCTGACCTCACCGAATGACACGCCCAGTTCCATTAGAGATGGAATCCGGGTGAAAATTCTGATTTGCCCCCTTGCGCATACTGGTTGCCAGGTCCCTGATTGGACCTCACATTTTGACATTTCGGCGGAACTGTAAGACCTGGCTGTTTGCCCAGGCCTTTGGGAGGGAGGGTGGGGGTGTGTGATTTTAATCCCCCGCCCATTTATTTATTTATTACTGTCCTTTAGCCCTGTTTTATTGATGTATTTTATATTTATATTTTAAATGGATTTTAATTGTTTTTATTATTGCTGTGAGCCGCCCCGAGCTGCGTTGCAGGAGGGGGCGGGATACAAATCTATAAAATAAATAAATAAATAAATAAAATACATCAGCTACGTGCAAGTGCTTCCCACTCACGCTAAGCCCGCACTGGCCACAGGTCCCTCTGCGAGAGGGTAGTTTGCAGTGGCAACATAGCTGTGACACATCATTGAACCGGTGCTGGCGATTAGACATTACAATAACTGCTCACTTTTGAGGGGTGACTGAGACCTCTACAAACACCCAA
Source organism: Sphenodon punctatus (assembly GCA_003113815.1). NCBI lineage: Eukaryota > Metazoa > Chordata > Lepidosauria > Sphenodontia > Sphenodontidae > Sphenodon > Sphenodon punctatus. Next base: position 6,545,940 of record QEPC01003143.1, on the reverse strand, counting down.
TGCGAGCTACTCTGGCTCCCCCCTTGTATTTGTGCCTCAATGGGAGCTGAGGTCTCTTGCAAATTTGGCCCTCATTTTGAGCACTGAGCCCTTGAAAAGATGACCCTGAGATTTTTCTGGCTCTTGTAAGGATCAGAGTCCAGGCTGCAGGCAGACCCGGGGTTCAGGGCAGAAGAGGAGGGATCAGAGTAGGAGTCCGGAGCTCTAGGGGTTAAAGCAAGGCATGAAACAAGGCATGGGGTAGTTCAGAACGAGACAAGGAGTGGGTCACATGATCCGCCCAGCGGCTCATGGCTGCAGGCTTGCTTTATAGGTGATGGGCAGCCAATCAGGAAGCTGGGAGGCGTGGCAGGGGCTGGGATAGACAGAGGGGTGTGGCCGGGGCAGGGTAGGGAGTCTCTTGAGGGGAGGCACAAGAAAGAGTGATGTTGCAGGCCCAGTCACCACTGCAGGAACCTTGGGGGGAAGGCAGAATTGCCACCTAGGTAATTTGTTAAGGAAGACTTAGGGAAAATATACGTTGCAGTTGCAGGGCCGTTGCATTGCCTAAGGTGCCAATGCAGGGCCTACAATGTGTATTTTTCCTAAGTCTTCCTTAAAAGTTAGAATAGGTGGCAATCCTAGGGGAAGGTTCAAAACCTGGGTCTTGACACTGGCTCTACAATGAGCTGGACACAACAGAGCTGATCACCTATTGAACAAGGCCTGAGACACTTCAAGAGTTACTGAAGTGAAGTACAAAGATCAGAGCACTGGACCCTCCCTCAGACAGACCTGCTGTCAGGTGTCACTCGTTCTTTGATGGACTCTTCGTGAGACGAGGTAGTGACCTGGGAGACTGCTACCCCTTCACGAAAACGGCACGATATCAGCAGTGAGGAGAAATGTCCACAGTGCCCGCTAGGGCTGAAATGAAAATGCTGGGTAGATCCACTCGGTAGATCCACTGGGTAGATCCAAAGCGCAGACTGACTGTAAATCTGGTCCCCTGTTTTGCCAGAGACCCAGATCAGCTGTGGGTCTGTATCAGGCAGGCACAAAAAGGTGGCCCCTGTACTGCGAACGTGCAAAACGGCAGTGCCCTGTTGTCCGAGAGACGGAAAGCCAACGCTTTGTGGGGGCGCGATACTAAAATGACTTTCCTCCACATGCACAAAATGACGGTGCCGTGCATTTCGAACACGGCATTGGGACGTACTGGGGTTTAAACTCCGTGGCGGAACTCTGTGCAATGTTCCAAAATAGCAAAGAAATTCCATGAAAATGAAAGGCCGATTCAACTGAGCCCTGGTGCAAGCACATTTCATTTCCCATAATTTATACTCTCCATGATGACAATGAATGATAAAGACATGACACCCAAAGGTCATCTAATCCAACCCCCTCCTTGGCATCTGTCCCGCTGTAAAAACAATGGGAATTACATAATCCCTTGTCTTCCTTGGATTTGCTTAGGGTACATTTCCTCCAGTGCCTGAAGCAGCCAATACTGGATCGGCACAACCTGCCACAAGCGTCATCGTCTACGGATGAGTCGTGACTAATACTCTGCTTTGCATGCTCGCACACCCCTTGCACCAAGGCCGGATTCACCCAGCCTAACCCATCCCCAGAGTGGAATCTGCCAACGGGAGAATAAAACTTACAATTCCACTTGCTACAAGTGCCCCAGGTGTGCCAGTGATGAAATGCCAGGGAGGGATTTTGCAAGATTCTTTGGTGTTGATCAGGGGTGGGGAACCTCTGCCCAGGGGCCAAATATGACTCCTATCCCGTTCCTGGATCTGGCCCTCGGATCCAGTTCCCACACCAAAGCACTGAAATACTGAGCTCAGGTTAGGTGAGCAGAGACGAGGGCATGCACCCAAGGATTGGAGAAAGATTCATGGCACAGATTCATGATCTGCACCCTCCTTTTTTTGAGCACTCTCCTTACACACATCGCCCCCCCCCCCCAACTTCTATGCGACCCTCAGAGCTTGTACTACTTTTTTCAAAGTAGTCCCTGGGAGGGAAAAAAGCTCCTCACCCCTGGCGTTGATACACACGATGCTACTTACCTCGCCGTTCAAGAAGCAGTAGAATACCGACACAAAGAAACCCTGAAAGAATCAGAGAGAATCTTTATCAGACCGTTGCTGTAGCAAAAGATGACAAAACCTGCAGAGTAATGGATGTCGATCTGGCCCACGGTTGAGCTGCTCCAGCATTTTAACACTGATAAGAATCTACCGCCTCTATCCCACTTCCTTTGGGTATTTCTACAGCAACCTCCAGCATTATAAGTTATAACAGCTTAGTGCCCAATTCTGCAGATTTAGCCATGCCACATGCATTTATCCGTCCATCCATCTAGGTACCTGAATGGCCCTCAGCACCTCACAGTCACGAATGGATTTTAACCTCATGCCTGGGAGAATATCATCCTCCATTTTGAAGAGGGAGTGCTCCGAGAAAGGGTAGGTTAAGTAACCCACTCAAGGTCAGACAGGAATTCTGTGGCTAAGTCAAGGTTCTCTCCACTAGATCATCCTTTGCACCTCTGAGCAGCCCCATTGCTCTTTAATATAAGGACAGGTCTTAGAACTGGGCTTTAAATTTTAAAACAGGGATGGGGAATCTTCTCCTTCGGGGGGGGGCCACTTTGAAAATGATTACAAGTTCCAAGGGCCGCGTAGACGTCGGGGGTGGCTGTGCTTAAGGGGTGCGCTCAAGAAGAAGAGGGTCCAGATCGTGGATCGGTGCCACAGATCCAGGCCTGGCCTTAGAATTTGCAGGACCCGAGGCAAAGATGAAATGTGAGGGCCCTGGTGACCCCTCTCCTTTCCCCTCTGCGGCGCCCTGTAGGAGGTGAGGGCGCTTAGAAGCGCCTCCTGAGCCCCGCATTCAGAGGAAAGCCACGCGGGGGGTTTACACGCTCCCCGAGCTACTGGAAGTGACGTGCTGCCCGTTCTTGGCAGCGGCTGGAGATACGGGGCTTTGGAGAGGTGCGTTCGGAAAGCCTCACTTTGCAGGATTTCACAATGCACCTCTTCAAAGCCCCATGTCTCCAGCTGCTGCCGCTGCCGAGAACGGGCAGCACGACACTTCCAGTAGCACGGAGAGCATGTAAATACGCCCCGAGCGGCTTTCTTCTTGAATGCGGGACTCAGGAGATGCTTTTAAGCACCTCGTTTAAAAGTGGCCTCAGACACTCTAACACGGATAAAATGGGTGTTACATTTCATTATACATGTTGCAGGGCTTCAGGTGTGAGCTATGGGTGCCCTGAAACATGTATAATAAAATGTAACACCCATTTTATCCGTGTTAGAGTGTCTGTGTGAAAAGGGCCTATGTTGGGGTTTCCGTTGGGAGGGAATGGGCCCTCACACCTTACTCTGGTGAAAATGGGTGTCACTGCGGCGCCTGCAGAAGTAGAGAAAAAAGTGGGACCCACGGTGGTTACCGCAGCCTTGCTGTAAGGTAAGGTTGGCCTTGCATGGATCTGTCCCCTCTCCTTGGGTGCTTGCCCTCATCTCTGCTCCTTTACTCTGAGCTCAGATTCTCAGCGTTCAGAGATAGGAGCTGGATCTAGAGGCCACAGCCAGGAACTGGAAAGGACCCACATCAAAATTAGTTGTAGGCTGAATTTGGTCCCCGGGCCTGAGGTTCTCCACCCTGCCCTGTGTTGAAACCTTTAGTCCTATGTGCTCCCTCCTTTGCTCTGGGGGAGTGACGTTTGGCTGAAAATGGATTATCCCTGCAGAGTCTGCCTAGCGGTAGTGAATCGAACTTTTTGTTTGTTCTGATTTCCAGTCAGAAGTGGACGTTTCGTTGGTTTTGATCACAAATTGGAGCGGATCAAATTCCTTCCTATTAGGGTGAAATAATCATCATAATAAAAACCATTTGTGCACGCACCATTGGCTGCTCATATCCAAAATGGCCGTGATGCTGTTGCCGCTATTTTGGATATGGGCAGCAGTCATTTCTCGCATGCATACATCGGCCTGGTGGCCATTTTGGACATGCACAATGTTTTTTGTTGGTTGAGATTGCAATTGGAACAGTTTCTGATTGGAATTCTGATCAAAATAAGCTGGAAGTACTGGAAATGTTCCACAAAAACGGAACAGCTATTTCGAATCAGGCCTAATCCTGACTCCAATGGATTGACCCAGTCCAATGAAACACAGACTGGATTGCAATCTGGTCCCATTTCATCGGCGATCTGGCCTTTAAACGAGCAAAGCTTACGAGAGATGCTAAGCCAACCCATTGGGGCTTTTATCTTTGCAATGGCTCCTGTTCCACAGACGTTGCATGGAGGGGCCCCCCTCTTAGTAACGCCCGACTATTCCGGTAATTCACTTTCATCTCCTACCTGAAAAGACTGTAGGAAGGAATTGAAGTAGATGAAGACGATCTGGGAAATATCATCTTCGCCAGGGTTGACGAAGAAAAGCATGTAGGTGATGCCCAACAGTGGGAGAAGGACCAGTGTCGCTTTTACCGCTTTCCTGCCAGGGGGAAGCAGAGAGCAAGGTTAATGTGAAGGGCGGGGGGAGAAAGGCTGAGCTGTATAGGGAACCACTCACCCGCAATTAACTACAAGGAACGGAAAGCAGACGGCCAGATTCTGCTCTCACTGAGATCAGTACTGTGCCCCTTCTATCCCTCCCCTTTTTCCAACAGTTACTCTACATGGTCCTAGCTGTTAAACCAATGGCTGGATCTGTACCCAGGGATGTAGTTAGGTAGGAATGGGCCCTGGTGCAGAAGTTGGGATGGGTCCCCTGCTGGGCATTCTCCATGCATGCAAGCTACCCAAGCACGTGAGTCCCAGTGCAGCTAGGGGTGTGCACCAGCAGCCCAGGCCATTTTTGCTTTTGTTTTTTCGTTTTTGTTATTTAAATATGTCATTTTCATATATATCAAACTGTCATTTTCATTTTTGTTTTCGTTTTCCATTGGTATAAATGGAAAACACATTTTCGGCTGTACCTTTTCTGTTTTTTACTATATTTGTCTGAGACTGGGAGGGATTTCACCTCCAAAGGAAGCATTAAGTGTACCAAATTCCAAAAAGATTGGATAAAGGAATCCAATTTTAGAAGCCGTTCCATTATATTATTTTGCAAAAATATGCATATACATTTTTAGCTGTAACTTCTTTACCTCCCATTTAATGTAGATGAAACTTGGCAGGTTTACACCCCTTCCCATATTTACTATCTCTGCCAACTTTCAGAAGGATTGGATAAAGGGTCCTGGTGGTATAGGCAATTAACTTATAAACGTATGTCTGAACATCTTTGTAGTCCAACCAGTGTACATGAAATTTGGCAGGGCTGTATATCACACTTTCACAATCATCTCTGCCAAATATCGGAAAGATGTGATAAAGGGTCCCAATTGTATATACCTGCACAGCATATGCAGAGAAGGAGCCTATGCCAGTGATTCTCTTACGTGTCACTGTGGTATAAATCGGTTTGTGATGCCAATTGGCCAGCAGAAATGTCAACTGAATATCCTCATTCTGTTCTGTGACCATCCCAGCGTCTCTCCCCCGACTTGTTACTGGGAAGTCGGAAGCATCTGTTTAGGAAAGAGCCAGTAGAGATTCTCTTATGTCCACTGTCACAGTGCTGCAGCATGTGATTGTGATGATAATTGGCCAGCGTGGATGTGTAAACTGTTTCCTGATTGCTGGGATGCTATCCCCAAAGTCCCAGTTATGTCCCTTCTATACCTGCCTGAGGGCCGCCTCGAAGCCACTACCAATTGGTCCTGTAAAGCTGGAATCATGCAGTAATTGGCCAGTGAATGCGTCTGTCAGTCTTTTGGTTTGCTCCACATCCTCCCTCCTATAGCCTCCCTCCCCCTGCCATGCCAGGTGCCTGCCTCTGACTGGCACTGCAGGTGCTGCTTTTTATCTGAATAATGGTCTTCAAGGGGACAACTTCAATTGCTTATAAAACTGGGTCCCTTTATCAAATTGTCCTGTAGTAGTTTGGCAGAGATGTCAGGGAAGGTATGTGATACATTCCTGCCACATGTCTTGTAAACAGGATGGAATATAAAAATGTTACAGTTGGAAATGTATTTTCAAGTTAATGACTTATACCACCCGGACCCTTTATTCAATCTTTATGAAAATTGGCAGGAATGTTATTTATTTATTTTATTTATATAATTTTTTTTATCTCGCCCCTCCTGCCCAGAGGGCAGTCCGGGGAGGTGAACAACAAATATAAAAACAATAAAACAATTAAAACAGTTAAAAATTCCACATATATGCAGGGAAGAAAAAAACCCTCCCTCCCCTACAACCCCTTGTTAGGCTTGTGGAGGGACATAATATTCACAGGTTTCATGCAAATAGGATGGAATATAAAGAAGTTGTAGCCATGAAAGTGTATGGAGCTTTTCCTAAAATCGCAACATTCAATTGCTTCTAAAATTGGTTCCCGTTATCTAATCATTTCAAAAATTAGTACACATAGTGCCTTCCACTGGGGGTATGGAATCCCCAATTTTCACCAAAATTGAATAAGAAACAAAAGCGTTATAGCTGGAAATACATTTGTCAGTGTTTTCCCGTTATTTCAAAAACAAAATGTCATTTTAATTTCTATTTTCATTGTTATTATTATTTGTCATTTTCGTTATTGCAATAACGATAATGAAAATGACAATTTTAATTATCATTATTGTAATAATAAAAATGACATGCACACCCCTAGGTGCAGCTGCATCTATTATAGCTACGGGCCCCTGCCTGTACCCCTGCTCCCGCAACTTATGTCATAAGCTCCTTCGTTTCCACCAGTTTGCTGGGCATGGACATTATACTCCTCAGTCTGTAGTTTCCAGGCTCACCTCTGGGGCCCTTTTAAAGCCACTAGACTTGGCGTATCCCCGTGGCACAAGGGATAGGGACCCCAAACTGTGGCTTCTGTGAACAGGGACAGGGCAATTCTGGGAGCAGACAACAAGGGAGGGGCCAGTGCTGCACCCAGGACCTGCCCCACCCATCCCAGGGCCCCACTGTTTCAGCGCCCCCATAGGGCCAGCCCTGATGCCAGGTCCCAATATGATCACCCTGTCAGGGACAGCTCTGGAACACTGGTATCTCCAGACGAACCCCCGTTTCCAACCATCTCTGGTTCCAGGCTCCTCCTTAACCCTGGCTTTCCTTGCCTTACTCCTGCTTAGGGCAGAGGCCCCTTCTCCCCAGCCAGCTGTCTGTAGCACCTTCCAGAAACAGGCCTCCCACAACAGCCCAGCTGTTGCTCTCTGGCTCGAGCTCACCCTGCCTTGGGATTTCATTCTCTCTCTGATTCTCCAGCTACCTCACCCTGGCTTCCTCTTTCCCTTCTTATTTATTTAGATTTTCATCCCACCCAATCCCTTAGGCTGGTTTACAATTCTTTTACTTATTAACTGTAACGTTAACAACTAATTCACTCAACTCTTAATCCTCACAACAACCCTGTGAGGTAGGTTAGGCTGAGAGATCTCTGACAGGCCCAAGGTCACCCAGGGAATTCATGGCTAAGGTGCGTCTTGAACCGAGGGCACCAGTCCAGCCCTGCAACATTCATGATGGGGGGGAGGGAGACTGGTGGGTAGCGGGGGGGGAGGCCCTTGTCTTTAAAAAAAAAACCTGTTGCCCTTTTTACGCAGACATTCTAACACTGATAAAACGGGTGTTACGTTTTATTATACATGTTGCAGGGCTGCAGGTGTGCTCTATTGGCGCCCTGCAACATATATAATAAAATGTAACACCCATTTTATCAGTGTTAAAGTGTCTGTGTGAAAAGGGCCTATGTATTGTCGGTCAATAAAAAAAGGGTCTCCGCTGTGAGATGGACATGCTTACAAAACCATGCCAAATTTAGGAGTGAGGCAGGATGAAACTGGCTACCACCCAGACCCATCGTCATAGCTCCTAACATTTCAAGCGGTCAGAGGGACAAGCCCTGCCGTTTTGACCAGCAAGCCCCGCCCCCAGCAAATAAGTTCCGCCTCCTCACACACTTACATACACATCCCTCCTAACGTTCCAAGTGCATAAAGAGGGACAAGCTCTCAATCCACCTTAATTTATGATCATGCCATCATCTCCCCAGTGTCATCTCAAGTGCTTTCCTGGAAGGCAACCAGGAAAGAGGTACCTGAGGTTTGTCTCGCTCTCCGGAATGAAGGATTTTGATCCCAGAAAGAGAGGCAGTGGAATTCAGCACTGAAAGAGGCACCGTCCCTCCTGAATAAGGACTATTGGGAGGTATGCTTCTTTTAAAGAGGCATCTGTTTCTCGGAAAGATTATTAATTCAAGTCTTAGTTCCGGTGATAAAACCGCATTGCGATGCTCAAGAAAGATGACACTAAACGCCGCAACGGTATCTGGCGGTGGTAATTTTGTGACATGATCCAATTATGCGCTCGGTCTGTTTGAACAAAATTTCATTATGACCAATGTCATTTCCAGTCTGTTAGCTAATCAAGCAATAGGAAAAAACGATTAATAATTCTAACAAGCAGGATCATTAAAGTGTCAAGATAACAGCCAGAAGGGGGTTGTACCACTGGCGGAGATTTGAAAATGATATCTTCTTAGGGACTGGGGAGCCACCCTTCCGCACATGGAACAGGAGATGCCACCATGTAAAATGGGGGACAATGGACGATGAGGAAGAGATGGGGGACAATTTAGCAACTGTTACCACATCCCAAGACTATCCTCCATGCTTAAACAAAAGAACATAAGTAGTGCCATACTGGGTCCGACCAACGGTCCGTCGAACCCAACATCTTGTCTCTGACAGTGGCCAATCTCGATTCCTTTGGAGAAGTACCGAACAGGCCATGATGGAATGATCCGTTCCCTGCAGTTTACTCCCAGCTAGAGCTAAAACTCGATCGTGTTTTTTTCTTGATTCTCGTCGCAAATCAAACTTCCTCCTTATTATGAGTTGTTTTTAGCTTTATTGCTGTTTTTATTCCGTTATAATTGTAAGCCGCCCAGAGCTGCCTGTGGCAGGATGGGCGGGGTAGTACATTTTTAAAATGAATAAATAAATTGAGGGGGGAAAAAAAACAAGAATAGAAAAAAGCTTCAATCTCAATTTCTTGTTCAGAGGTTTTTTTTTCCTGATTTGAAACTTTTTTAAAAAAATAAATAAAAAAAGAAACGTGTATATGCAAAATAGCCGCCAAGGTCGTTCTGCGCATGCACGGCCATTTTCCAAAATGGGTTGAGACCAACAGGAAAACAGATGTGCGGGCAGCATAGCAGCTCTCCGTCTGGGACACCAAACAAATATGCCCGCAGCTGACGAGCTGTTCTGACACTCGCACAGCCCGGTAGGGTGAAGAGCTAAACAAACACGTGGGTGACCAGTAGGGATGGGCGAACAGAACCGAGTTCAGAAATTCGGTTTGGTTCAATTCGGTTCGAAAATCGAGTTCGGTTCGGTCGACCGAACTATTCGAGTTTGGTCCGAACTCCAAACTTCTGAACAGAGTGGAATATTATCTTTTAGGGATGGGCGAACAGAACCGAGCTCAGAAATTCGGTTCGGTTCGAAAATCAAGTTCGGTTCGGAAGTTCAGTTCGGTCGACTGAACTGGTTGAGTTCGGTCCAAACTCTGAACTTCTGAACCGCGTTCGCCCATCCCTAGTGGCCAACCCCACCCTGCTCCCAGCACCCCATCCCCTGCCATGACGGACAGCCATGGCGTTCGGCCATGGCGGCCCATGCGCCAAGGCGTGAATGGCGGGGCCAAACACATGCGCTAGCCCACATTGGCCTGCGTGGGCAGCCCTTAGCCTGGGCTGTGCCCTTGGGAGATTTTCGGAGAATACAGCCTGGGCTACCTGCCTACCCACCCTGGGGCAGTGCTGGGGGCTAATATCTGGCAGTGCATAAGCAGATGTGCCGGTGGGTCCTAGGCCACAGCGGGTCACCATCACATCTGTTTTGGCCCACACTGTCCTAATAAAAAGATGGCTCTTCCTTTTGATGAAACCTTCCAGGGGTTTTGATTGCCGCTGTTTTCAACCAGCGAAACTGCGGCTCCTAACCTCCGGCGCGTTGCAGAAGGCCTTTGATCATTCTGGCTAATTCTGTCAGCATTCAGAACCGAGCATCTCTCTCTGTTGCCTGCAAACCTACATTACATTTGCTTGTTCCTCCTGCGAGGCAGGTCACTGACCCATTTTCTCAGCCACGTTAGGAAGAAGGCTCTGCACAGCTGGTAGCCGACAGCGTAGACTCTCCAGGGCGAATTTGTGATTGCTTCCCAGTGCCGGGTATATTTCCCAAGCCTAGGGGAGTACATAAGCCGCCCATGGCACTGCCACCTTAAAACATTACGGTGGGACTCCAGGGACCCATCTGATGCAATGCAAAGCTAGCCGTAAGCCGCTACAGATGGGGCAATTGTCCTGGACCCGTGTGGAAAAGCACCCCACAAAATGTTTGTGGGAGCAGGTCCCAGGCTGGGTGGGGGACAGGGCAGGGTCTCTTGCACAAGAAGCTGCAGTGGCATAGCAATTTGCTTCCTCCTCTCTCCCAAATCTCGCCTCCTGAAAACCTCGGCGGGAGCCAGAGGGGTGCTACCTCACAACAGGTCTCTGCATGGAGCACAGGGAGAGCAGAGCCCTTCCCTCAGCAGTGGAGGCAGAAGTGTTCCTCCCCCAGGCCAGAGTCCTGCCATGGTGCAGCTCCTCTATAGCTGTGGCCAGGTCTTCTTGGAGGAGACAGGGGGCACTTCCAGGAGGGAAGACGAAGGGGAGGGACAGTTCTGGGAGGGGGCATTTCTGGAAGGGAAAAGAGAAGGTGGCACCGCGCTGCACATAGTCGCTTGTGCAGGGCCCTGCTCTGACACACACACCCTCCCCCCAACCACGCGTTCCAGGTCTCACTTCCACCCCATTCCCCTGCTCTCCGCAGGGCCGACCCTGCTGCAAAGCTGGTGTGAAATATAAATAACCAATTCCGTAGAGCGTGCAACAGAAATTCTGCACCTCCATTAGCACGTATTTCACAAAACTGCATCATCGTCATTTGTCCAGGGGTAAAGTTGAGAACCTGCTGGCTTTAACACACACACACACACCCTTCTGCCTTCACTGCATGGGGAAATAAGGAACGCAGAGGAGAATTTTTATTTTCCTTTGGGTTTTTATAGCTGCCGGAGCAGGGAAAGTGAAAAGAGTCATTCCTTGGCCGGTTTCATTTCTCCATGTCTGAGCAGAAGGGAACTGAAGCAGGCAGGACAAACTCAGAGCTTGATAGGGATGGGAATTTTGGTTTCGGAAAGAATCCAAAGTAGCCAATAATGGCACTTTCGGTTCTTTCCGAAATTTCAGTTCTTTTTCGGTTTTCGCCCTATCAGTTCTTTTGCACTGCTTTTTTTAAATCAGATTTTTAACATTGCGGTTTTCCCTATTGACTTCAATGGGGCAAAATGCAATGTTAAAAAAACGAAACTGAGAGAACCGAAATCAATAGGAGAACCAACACTGAAGCAAACCAAAACTGAAATTTTGCCCAGAGTTCCACCCATATTATCTAGTCATTATCGTTCACAGAGAGAGGTTCGTTTCAAATGGGCCGTGGAGGGTGGCAGTGGGTTCGGCCGCGGTGGGTGGAGGTGGGTGTGCGGCCATTCATACGGGCACACACCATCTCCACCCATCCACACCCATGGAGCATCGGGGATTGGGGCCCATTGCTCCGTGCGTGGGTGATGGGTGGAGATCGGTGTAGTGCGGGAGCGCGCCCGCACCCCCACCCATCCCCCGCGGCATTCACATAGGCGCCTCCACCCAACTCCACGCAGCAAAACTGTGTGTAGATGAGTGGAGGTGTCTCGTGTGAAAAGGGCCAGAATGTTGGGTCCTGTGTAAGTTGTGGCAGGATTGGAGCTGTAGGTAAGTTGCTGCAGGATCCCAGGTCCTGGCAGCCAGAAGGGATAACTCCAGTCACACCTGCAACGTCTCCAGTTCATGAATGTCTCCCTGTCTCTCTCTATATTTCCGTTCTACTTGTCTCTCCTCCCTTGTCCATCCTAGATTGTAAGCCCCTCTGGGCAGGGACCTGTCTCCAATCACAACTGTTCATCTCCAGACACATTGCTGGCACTATAGAAATAATAATAATGAATAGTTTCTAAATTCAAGTTGCAGCATTCATACACACCAAATACTTGGCAACCTTGGAGGCAACTTTGCACATCCTGTACCTTTTCACATCGATCAGAGAAATCAGCTAAAAATATAGACTCTAGCTCTCAGTGGGGCGAGTAAAAGGAAAATGTCATCTTAACAGATTTTTTCCCTTTAAAAAAAATGTGATTTGAAAGATATATTTAAATTCTCTGTTCCCACCAACCGTCTGTGTTTTGTTGCAAAGGGGAACAAGTCACCTTTTTGATGCATCACGTCAATCATGCGGGGTAAATGTTGCAGGATTGAATTTTTAAAAACACCCTTTGCACATGCTTATCTTAGGCCTCTGAAATACAAACACTTTATTGCAGAGCAGTTAACTGGAGTGGTATTTACTGAGCAGCTATTTACTGCTCAGCAGAGCATATGCACAAACAGTAGCAATTCATTCCCCTTGGTGGTTGTGAAGTCAGCCCTGATTGGGAGGCGGGGAGGAGATGATGGGTGTTTTCACACAGACGTGGGGGTGCTCACTCCTGAAGCAGGTCCGGGGGTGCACCCCCATCTGCCCTCTTGCAGCTCCGCAGGGGTCAGGTTTAAATGACCCGGCGGCGATCATGGCCTGTGGTCCGTCCCAGTGGTGCCACATTCCCCCCACACCATAGAGTTGCGGGCGGATCGCCTGACATTCCAGGCTGCGGCCTGCAACTCTGTGGCATTGCCCAGGGCAACCCCGAACTGAGAGCCCCACCTCTGGTTGGAGCCCTGGGTTTGGGCTAACTGCTCCGCTGACCATGCTCCTGGATGTTCCCGTGGCGGTCCCACGTTACAAACCCTGTGCTTGCTTTGCCTTCCGAATTCTTTCACAGAGGCAAATCATGCACAGTAAGTATTGTGGGAAAGCGGCCAGAGTTTCCAAGCCTAGCCATACAGCCCCACATTGTAAAATCAGGACATCAGCATGAACTGACATTTCCAAGTGACTGAGTTTGGCCACTGTCAGAGACAGGATGCTGGGCTTGATGGACCTTTGATCTGGCCCAGGATGGCACCTCTTATGTCCTTCTGTTAACTGGGAAGCGCATAGGAATCTCCTATCCAATCAATCATTTCTCCACAGTTGGTGCAAGACATGGGCAAGGTCAGAATGTCCCTGAAAACAACTCCATCCGAGGCCGGCTGCCTTACCTGTATTGTATTGTTTCCGAAGTGGTTGAAGCTCTCAGCTTCGTCATTAAAATCCTAACTATGTTAAATAGAAATACAAAATTTATCTGGAAAAGAAAAAAAGGAAAAGAGAGGAAGGTCAATGAACTTTGAATGAGAACACAGTTGAACAGCCATAAAATATCAGCATGCATGATGACGATTGATTTACGTGGCCCCAGCAATATACCTTGTGCTGTACAATCATTAATTCGAGATAGGTTCCTGCCCCAAGGGGCTTACAAACTAGGAGAGATAAAAGGGTGGAGGGAGAGGGGGACATAGGGAGAGACAAGGATACATTCACAAAGTTGAGAAGTTGCAGGTGCACATGCTTAACTTAGTGTAGCCCCAGAGGGTTGGCACGTGGGCCCCTTCTAGTGGTGTGGCGGCGGCAAACCACCCACAGGTCCATAGTCCTTCCACTCTACAGCATTAACAGACCCAGAGAGCCCCAGTTCAATCCCCACTGCTGACAACCCTGCCAGGGTGGGGCTAGGAGTGAGACTGAATTAGTTACAGGGAAGAAGGGGGACTTGGAAGGAAAGGCTGGAAGAGGAAGCGTCAGTGCCAAGTCTATGGGGATGAGGAGTGAGGGAAAGCTTGGGGGAAAACATAGGTTTGCAGGGGGGATTTGAATCCTGGGAGGGAGGTCAAGGCATAGGGGTAGCATATGTTTCAAGTAGGAATGGGACTATCGGCGAATTATCGGTTAATGGTTTTATCGGTATCAGATTAATCTGATATCGGATTTATCAGTATTGGTACATCATTTTTTTTAACATTGCCGATTTTTCGGATCTTTAATATTGCGGCCATTGTTAAAATGGCGGCAATGTTAAAGATCAAAAAAATCGGCAATGTTAAAAAAACGATATACCACTACCGGTATTATCGGATGAATCCAATATCGCCAATTATCGGCGTTATCGGATTAATCCGATACCAATAGTCCCATCCCTAGTTTCAAGGAGCAAGAGGTGTGAAGGTGGTGTCAGAGGAGGAGCAATGCTCCAGGTTGGGAAACAAGAGTGGAAAGAGAGTGGGAGACCAAGGCTGTGAAAAGCCTTGAAGGTAAAAGACGAGGTACTTGAGCTGAATGCAGAGGGAGTCAGTGGAGGGAGAAGAGGGGCTGAACATGACTGAAGCGATGGTACCCAGTTCCATTGAAACCCGTGGGGTGTGCAGACATTATCCGTATCCCAGACCCCTGCCATTATCTAGCCAAGGGGCTTGGCTTCAATTCAGGAAGATGCCTCGGGGAGAGCAGTCGAATCAGTGAGTTGGACCTGGCAGGGAACTACTTAAGTGCAGCTTGGCCTCTGGCAGCTAGAGAGTCATTTCTTCAGTCTATAATCCCTCTAAATCCTATCTTGCCACATGGCCGTCGCCTGCGTATTGATGGGGATTTGAAACCGTACACGAGTCCAGCTCACTCTTCCCAGAAACAGAGGCCGCCAGACCTGGGGGAGTTGGGGCTTTGAGGTAAGTGATGGTGCGGGTTCCGTTCCTGGCCCCAGCTCCTCCTGGTGTGGAGCGGGGGTTGCTATGGCAGCCAGCCATGGCTGCCTGTAATAGGCAGCTACAGCTGCCTGTCATGGCGGGAGGGCGGGGTGATGGCTGGGAGCGTGGCCGAGTGACCGCATGTCGCTCCCCACCACCTCCCTCTGGCTGGGACCGACTGCGAGGATGTTTGTTCCCGTGGCCAGTGTACCTGGCCAGAGGAAGCCCTCCTCAGCCCCAGGTGGGGGGATCGGCCAGCCCGTCACGTTTGTAAGTACCCCATAATTCATATTTGATGTTCAATTATGAATAGGGAGTGTGTAGAGGGGGGCGCGCGCTCAAACCAAGATCCCAGACCTGCACGTACCAGCCTCTCCTGAGAAGCAGTTGAAAGCTGTTTGAGACAAGAAGTCTACAGACATGTGAACAAGGCTGCCCTTCAATTGCATAGCATACTTTGGTCCATAGCCTATTGCTGCTATGCTGGTTAAGCAGCACACCACTTGTAATGTGATGCGTATCGAATACGTTTTCACGCTGCATACCGTTACCCTGGGGACCTCATTGCTCAGGGATGTTAAGAAGGTCAATACAATAGCATCACTGAGTCCTAACAAAGGAATGGATGAATTCTTAGAGCATGGGTCTATCAATGGTTATTAGTCAAACTGGTCAGGAGATGAGACTGGTAACAGTTGGGAGCTGGGAATGAATAGCAGGGGAAAGCAGTGTTGTGCATTTCTCTGAATCAACTGAAGCTGGCCACTGTCAGAGACAGGATGTTGGGTTAGATGGACCATTTGTCTGACCCAGTCTGGCACTGACTGTGTTCTTACTTGTAGTCCTCCATCCGGCAAGGATCCTTCACCCCAGAGTCTGGCTACAGACTTGAATAACAGTTCTGAAAACATTTCCCTCCTTGTTTCCACTTTGTTGCAATGTTTATTTTTCATAGTTCCGCACTTAAGATGAAAATACAAAATGGTCTCCATGCCATGCAATATCACCCTCCTTTGCACGATACATTTATCATTTGGGGCAACTAACAGATAGGACTTAACCACCGGAGGGGCTACAGGCGTGAACAAATTATTTAATTAAAATGGGGTGAAAATATATGCATCGCAGACTCCCCTAAAGGGCCATTTGCTCTATGGATCTTCAGTTCACATTATTCCAGAAAGGAAATGCTGGCATCAATTTTATATTCAGCATGAGAAACAATGACAGATCCATCAAAGTTCATGTCAGAATTTGGAAACAGCTACTTTCTCGGACAGTAACCAGAAGCACAAATAAGTTAGGAACCCCCACGGCTTGTCAAATACACCGTGGCAGCTGTCCTGCCCAGTGTTGAATATTTGGGGATGGCTTTTTCTGAAATCCCACTAAATCTCTGCATGAATAACCTAAAATAATAGCGACTTGCTCAAATTAGGATAACGCCTAGAGGCTTGAGACAGCCAAGAATGTAGCGAGATTCTAAGAGGCATTCATTGGACAGCTGTGCGGATGACAAGGATGTAGGGAGCTGCCATTGGTTGATAGGACAGGAAGCTCATACTTCAGGATTAACACACAGTTATGTGTGTTAGGGATTAAATAGCCAGTACTTGCTTACAATCCCCATTCTATTAAAAAAAGAAAAAGAAACTCAGTTCAATCTAGTAGGGAGAAGAACCTTTTCCCTCCCATGGGCACTTTGAAAATGAGTACAAGTTACACAGGCTGTGTAGGCAGGGCCAGCCTTAGGCCTGTGCGACATGTGCCCTGCCCGATGCCTGGGGGAAGAACCACCCAGCTGGGATTCTACCCCCGTGTGTAGGATAGAAGTGGCGAGGGGGCGCTGTGTGGGGGAAGCTAAGGGGTAAGTGCTGGGGCTGATAACTTATGATTCAGGGTGTTTTCAGACGGGGCCAGTTGGCCCCGTCACAAAAACAATAAATTCATCCCCCGCCGGGACGACCCCGTCACGCCCTAACAGACGTGCCGGGGGATCTCGGAGGGGAATTGGGGAGGGGGCGGGGCTGCCGGGCGCAACGTGCAGCCGTACGGCCCCGCCCCCTCCATGCTCCCCGCCACCTGGGGAGACGGGCGGCCGCTGCAGCCAATGCATCCGCCACAGCCCGGAATTCCGCTGGTGCTTCCGGGCCGTGGCGACCGACCAGACGTTACTTTACTTTGATCCCCGCTGGGGATCACTTTCACCATGCTTCCCAGGGAATTGGTGCAGCTAGCCCGGGAAGCGTGGTTGAAACTGACTCCATGTGGGTATTCAGCATGGCGAACATCTGGTGGCCGCCAAACAGACGCGCACGTCACAGTGACCACAGGTGGGTATTCACCGTGGTTCACTGATCTCGTAACATCTGAAAATACCCACAGTGTGTGTGCAGGTATGAGGGCAAATCATGCAAATTATGTCAATTAGGTCCTGCATCAAGACGTTGCCCATGGCCCGGCTGTGCTCAAGATGAGGAGGAGCCAGATCGTGGATCCACCCTACATACAGGCCCTCATCTCTGTTTTCTTTCCCCCTCTTTTAGGGCTTGTGGGTCAGGACTGGGTCCAGGGGCCAGATCCAGGAACTCATTCAAAACGCGTTGGCGATTATATTCTCTGCAGAATAATCTATTTGAACATTTTTATCTACCTTTCCATGCATTGTATCAGTGTTTTTCTGTTTTTACATTGATGTTTGCGCACCACCTTATTGTTTTCCCATCAAAGTTCTGGTGCATTTTACTATACTTGTTTTTTTTACAAACCATTATTTTGTCATGTAAAATTAATCAGAAGCGGGCCGTTAAATGCCTGGCCAACTAAATAGGTCTTATGCTGCCTCCGGAAGATGCTCAAATTCAAGCCTAGGTGAACCTCCGGGGGAAGGGAGTTCAGGAGCTGTGGAGCAGCCCCCGAGACCGCCTCTACGCACTCCTGGGCCAGTGATGGAACTTGCAAGAGGGTGCTCTTGACTGATCTTAGAGGTTGCAAAAGGACATAAGGGGGGAGGTGGCCCTTTGGATATGTAGGGTCCAGGCCGTGTGGAGTATTATAAATTAAGCTGTAGCACAGCAGAAAAGAAACTGGGAGTGATGGGGGATTCTTAAAGCGAACATCAGTCAACAATGGGTGCTTTTACAGGGACGGCACCCATGGCTTGGCTCTGCCTCCCCCCCCCAGGCAGCCTGTCCATGTAAAGGTGAACCACTAGATGTGCAGGCGGAGCAAAAGACAGAAAGAAAAGGGTTGGACTAAATGGTCAGTTTTCACAATGGAGAGATATAAAAAGCGGTGTGCCTCAGGGATCTGTATTGGGACCGGTGCTGTTTAATGTATTCATTAATGATTTGGAAAAGGGTGTTAAGAGTGAGGTGATCAAATGTGCAGACGACACCAAGTTATTCAAGGTAGTTAAAACACAAGCAGACTGTGAGGAACTGCAACGGGATCTTATGACACTGGGTGCCTGGGCATCTAAACGGCAAATGAGATTTAATGTGGACAAGTGCAAAGTGATGCACGTAGGGGAAAATAATCCAAACTATGCGTACACTATGCTGGGTACACTGGACTCAGATCTCCACCTAGATCAGCAGGTGGAGGTGTTGGCGAAGGCTGCCTTCCGCCAGCTGTATCTGGTGTGAAGGCTGCGTCCATATATTTCCAGACCCGACCTGGCCACCCTCATCCATGCTTTCATCACCTCGAGGCTGGACTTACTGTAACATGCTCTATGCGGGGCTTCCCTTGACGCTGGTTCGGAGGCTGCAGCTAGTGCAGAATGCAGCGGCTTGTCTCCTTACGGGGATGAGTCGACGGGAACATATTACTCCCGTGCTCCGTGTGCTGCACTGACTGCCTATGGCGTATCAAGCCAGATTCAAGGTTTTGGTCCTGGCCTACAAAGCCCTACACGGTCTTGGCCCCTCATATCTCAGGGACTGCATCACCCTCCGCGTCTCAGAGCGACCCCTTCGGTCTGCCGGGGGGCGGGGGGCTTCTTGGAGGTCCTCCGTGTAAAGTGGGGGGCCACAATGGAGAGGGCGTTCTCGGTGGCCGGGCCGCGATTATGGAACTCCCTCCCCGAGGAAGCTCGTCTGGCCCCAAGTCTGTTGGTCTTCCGCCGGGCCTGCAAAGCCTGGCTGTTCTCCCAGGCCATTGGAGGAGGGGAGGGGGGGATGGGATAAAAGTTTGGGGTGGGTGGGGGTTGGGAAAATAAAATGTGGGGGGTTGGATGTGGCAAATGGGGAGGTGGTGTTGGCTGGGTTTTATGGGACTTGGGGTTGTTTTGTATTTTAACTGTTTTTATAGATTGTTATATATAAAACATATATATGTTTTATATATGTTGTAAGCCGCCCTGAGCCTTCTTTAGGGAAGGGTGGGATAAAAATTTAAATAAATAAATACATAAATACTAAGCTAGGAGTTATCACTCAGGAAAAGGATCTGGGGGTGGTTGTGGACAACACAATGAAATCCACAGAGCAGTGCACGGCAGCAGTTCAAAAAAGCAAACAGAATGTTAGGAATTATTTGGAAGGGGATGGAGAATAAAACTGAGGCTGTCATAATGCCTCTATACAAATCAATGGTGCGACCGCACCTCGAATACTGTGTGCAGTTCTGGTCGCCCCATCTCAAAAAAGACACAGCTGAACTAGAAAAGATACAGAAAAGGGCAACAAAAATGATCCAGGGCATGGAAGGGCTCCCGTATGAGGAGAGGCTTGGTAGGTTGGGGCTCTTCAGTTTGGAGAAGAGACGACTGAGAGGAGATATGATAGAGGTCTATAAAATCATGAGTGGTGTGGAACCAATAAACAAGGAGCAGTTATTTACCCTCTCAGCTAGTACTAGAACTAGGGGACACTCCATGAAACTCATGGGAGGGGTGGCAAGTTTGAAACAAATAAAATAAATATTTTTTCACTCAGTGTATAATTGGGTTGTGGAATCTAATGTCAGAGGCTGTGGTAAGGGCCAGTACTATAGCTGAGTTTAAAAGAGGTCTGGACAAGTTTCTGGAAGATAGGTCCATTAGCAGCTATTAGCCAGACAGGATCGGGGACATGACGGGAGCTGGGGGAAAACAACAGGATATGGATCCCCCATTGTGACCTGTTGGGTGCTTCTTCCAAGTCACCATGATTGGCCACTGTTGGAGACAGGATGCTGGGCTAGATGGACCAGTGGTCTGACCCAGTATGGCACTTCTTATGTTCTTAACACCGAGAGTCTTATTGTCATGGCACCAGGAATGGAAAGAGAAGAGAAATACAGCTTTTGTCAAGAGCTTCCAAACTCCTGAATTTAAAAATCCTCAGCACGTAAGATACCAGGATGATCAGCACCTTACAAACGGGAGCTGTGACCACAAATCGCTTAATATGGACGAGTAACTCTGAAGCAGGACTTAATTCTGTGGAGGGCTTGGTAAGCCAATTAGCAATTAAACTAGAGCATGGGGTTGAGCCCAGAAAACGTAGGAGCGTGCACCCTAAAATGTGGGAAAGACCAGGAAAAGGCTGACATTGGACATTTCAGGGCTGAAAAAAAAGCCAGACCAATCCTGCATGGTTTATTTGGCTTTCACTAATCATGTTCCTGCCCCACTACCTGTGCTGGACTAACATCATAGAGATTAAATCATAAGATCTGTTTTGTATTCTGCTGTAGAGAGACAGATCGATCTAGTGGTTAGGTTGCTAACTGGAGACTTAGTCTCCGCAGCTGAATCCCAATTGTTCCTCAGAATCTCAGCAGCCAAGGCTACACAGCCAGTTATGAAACAGGAGAGGCAGGAAGGGGCCAGGCTCAGCCCAGGGGATGTTTCAAAGGGTCACACATGCACGGATGTGTCTTGTGGCTCTCGACTGTATGAAGATGTGGCTCTTGGGGTTAGGAACTTTGGCCACCTCTGCATTGGAACATCCGTCTTCAGAAAGTGAGAACAGACAACACAGCAGGTTGCCCCCAGCTTGCAAAGAGAAAGAGGATGGGGCTGGAAGACGAAGGAAAAGTGTGGGTGCATGGTAAGAGTTGTAACTGTGCACTAATAGGTGAGACTGTACAATGTCTTTACTGCTAAGATGGCACAGACGTTAAGGCAGGAGCCTTAACTTAACATTTCCATGCTTTTTGGTGCATGATTGAATCTGCAAGAGCCTTAACTCTTCTTGTAAACTCGAGGTTTTTTTATTATGGAATTTATCTGTAGACAGATTCACTTTTGAAAATGAAGCCCTTCAGGGTTAAAGTGTTATTTCCATTCTGTATATATAAATGTCGATATATGTAAATTCCATATAAATTCTATATTTAATTAATTTATTTATTTATTTATTTATTCAGGTTTTTTTCTATTATAGAACTATTAAAATTCTATTGTAATGTTTATTTGTCCGTTGTAAGCCACCCAGAGCTGGTGTGTCAGGAGGGGTTAAGATTTTTTTATCAATAAATATAAATCAATAAAAATATGGAAATGTAAATTTCCATTCTATCTATGTAAAAATTTGCTTTGGAAATTTAGTCATTTGTTAAAACACAAATCTTTAACTACTCAATGCTGATTTGTTGCAGGGCAATACTGAGCATGATTAATTATATATAGGATACCGATAAGAATGCAGCAGCTGTTGTTCAATTCTTACTAGATGCAATTCATTTTCTTTCAAATATGCAAGTGATCATTTCTTTGAGAAGGATGTTGCAGAAAACGAGGGGCAGGGTGGATGGGGAGAAAGTGTGGAGGGAATTCCTTCCTACTCCAAAGATTTTGGATCCCTTGGCATCTTCTAAGAAACAATTCATAAAGTATTTCGACTCGAGGAGTCTACAGAGATGTGAATGCAGCTGCCCCTCAGCTACACAGGATGTGCTTGAGGGAATAACTGACTGCATGCAAGGGTATCACAAGGGCATTCCTCCATGCCCTTTGCATTGTGGGAAATCCTACAGGGAAGCCGGGAGGGGGAAGGGAGGCAAAATGCAGGAAAATCAGCACTTGTGGTATGTAGGCTGCCTATGAGGCCTATTGCTAATGTTACGGATGCTTCATTATTATGCAAATTTGCTTGGCATGACAGGCCTTAGAGGCCTGGACTAAGAGAGCCATAAGTTGGTTTACCTGACGTGAGATTCACATCATGTCACGAGGGAGAAATGAGGACGCTGTAGTTAGGCTGATAGGCAGAAGTACAGTCAGACGGGCAGGCAAAATTAAGGGAAAGGTGAAAAGCTGAGAAGCCGATTGGATAAAAAACAGTTTTACTCTATTTAGCTTGAGATTTAGCTGAAATTATAATAAAATGACAAGCTTCATCAATAACTATAAATGCTACCATCAGTGTGAATCCAGTAACGATGTGGTCTATAAAAATGACCTAAAATCAAAGGCTAGTTATCTGTGAAAGCTGCATCTTTCCAAATAATAATGACAGGTACTCATGTAATCATTCAATGCGTCACTGGATTTTGTTCCTCATCTACTTCTTTGTATCTCCCACTTATCTTTCAGTCCCTATTTTTTTTTCTATTTCTTAACTGTCTGTATGATCAAAATCATTCTTTTTAGTAAAAATTCACTTCTTTTAAAGCTTCTGACTCGGTCTTGATTTCCTGCATGGGGAAGGTCTAAGGGAACGATGGTGGTTGAACCTGGGGGGGGGGGGATTTTTCCTCACAAAATTCCAACAGTTAGGGCTGAAATGGATAATGGAAGATCCCTATGAATATTTATTTTATTTATATTAAAATGTATATGCCGCCCACTCCTGCCTCAGGCATCTCGGGGCAGCTCACAACATTTTAAAACATACTAAAATAAACAGTAATAAACTACAATTAAAAACAATATAAAACCCATCCCCACCCACCCTAACTCAACCTACCCACCCCACCTCCCTCGGGAAAGGTCCGGCGGAACAGCCAGGTCTTACAGTGTCTGCGGAAAGAGGGGAGGTCGGTAATCAAGTGGACCTCCAACGGGCGGGAGCTCCACAGCCGCAGAGGCGCCGCCACAGAGAACGCCCTCCTCATGGTGGACACCCGGGAAATGGGGGGGGACCCCGAGGAGGGTGCCTCCAGCCGACGCCGATCCAGGACCCGGAGGGTGAGGTGGTCCTGCAGGTAGGTGGGGCCCAAGCTGTTTAGGGCTTTAAATATCCAAATAATAACAACACCCAAAACTATTATTTGCAGAGCTGTTTGTTTGACTATTTCATTTAGACTGTTTTGGTTTTCAGTATTTCAGTTATTTACTTTTGGTTGTTGTACAGGCGTAATAACGGTAAGAGTACTGAAACAAAGTAACTAAAATAGGGAAATGGCCAAATTACATGACATACCCAAACTGAAATATCGGAAAAGGATCTCCAACAGCATGGAAACAAATAGTAGTTGTTGTCTTTGTAGTTAGAGCCAAAAATAGATAGGGTGAGTTTGACAGAAATATTTGTTTTGACAGATATTAATTTGCAGAGCACGCTGTCAGGGGCATGGGGGTCAGGGCACAGGGAGACAGAAGGAAAAAACTGGAACAGAGCAAGAGGGCATCCCAGGGGGGCTGGAGCAGGGTAGCACTAGTAACAAGGGAGAGGGAAACCGTTTGGCCATTCTCCGATACCCAGGAGACTAATGCTCAGCATGAGAACCGGGGGAACCCAGCCTAAGATAGCTCACATCTCATCATCGAGGCTGAGGAAAGGGAGCAAGGAATCAGAACTGGGAATCAGGAGCCTGAGGAATCAGAGAGCAGGGGAACCAGAGCAGGGGCGAACCAGGAATCAGAGCAAGGGGGAATCAGGGAGCAGGAGACCTGGGAACTAAGGGATCAGGGCTAGGAAACACAAACACAACTAAGGCCAGAAAGGAGAGAGCGCATGTACCGGGAACAAGGTGGGGATACGTACAACACACACAGGACACAAGGATAGAACAAGGGGCTAGAGCAAGGTTGTAAACACATAGACTCAAAACACATACCAGGAGGGAATGAGGACAAAGCAAAGAGTAGGAAAGAGAGCAGTTGCTCCATCCAACTTCCTGTGGCTACCAACAGGCTTAAGTATTGGCTGGTAGCCAATCTGGAAGTTGGGAAGCAGTGCAGGACTGGGGCAATAGCACACAGCTGGGGAAGGGTGTGGCACAGCAAGGAGTGAGAGACATAGGGAGGAGGGAACAAGGCTGCACTCAGGCCTGAGGGATAGCACTGGCAGCTGAGGCAGCACTCCAAACCTCCCAGGGTCAGGGGTTCAAGACCGGAGACCTGACACACACACATGTGGAGTGAGTAAGGAGGGATTCCAACGGGTGGCCACACAGGCACTGCGGCAGCCTTCCCTCCTGCATGGACCAACCCTGCAAACAACTCATATGGGCAACTGTTCCCACCAAATTGCTCACCCTCTGCCATGTCACATGGCCGCATACACCATGGAAACAGGAGCTGCAGCTATTGGCTGTCCTGAGCAACAACAGGAGGAGAGGGGGTCATAAAGCAAGCTGCTGCTCTCTATGGCGTTGGCTCTTCTCTCGTGTGGGGAGGGGAGGTTTGTTGTGCTCTGAGCCAGGATGGTGTTGTGCATTTCAGGTACGTGTCCTTTAAGAGCTTCCCAGAGAGCTCCTGGCAGGGCTGTGGGTGGGACTGAGAAGGTGGCCAGCCACAGACCTGTCTGCTGGTGTGGATAGGTTCATATGGGCAAGCCATGCATGGTTGCCTGACCCTTGCACGGACATGAGTGGCTGCTCCGTGGTTCACTGGTGTGCACGTCCCCTCCCGCCGCATCACCTTCAAACAAGCAGTTGCCTGCATACGACTAGTAGCGCTGTAGAAATGATAAGTGGTGGTGAACGGGTGGCCCATGTGTAGCAGCATTTTGTTTTAAAATGCCCACAGACCAAAGAGAGGCAGTGCAGCTGCACCAGGCGCCTGGGGGCCCCCAAACTCCCTTATGTAGCTGTGTCTCCTGCCACCATAAGGGGGGAAATGGGGGTCCTGAGGACCCCATTCCATCTTCTGCAGCAGGGCCCATCCCAACCTCTGACACTGACTAAGGAACTCAACTCATGGAGTTGGCAAGGGCGATGGTGTTCTCTGACTGAGGCCATAGGAATGAGTACAGGGTTGACCTTACCACAGGGAGACCTGGGCCAATCGCCCCAGACCCTGCAATGGTCCATCTTTTTACCAGGGCAGGGTGTTGGGGCCCTCAATCCCTCTCCATGGGGCTCCAAACATGATGGCCAATAGGGGCCCCACAGAAGGTGACCCTGAGGAGACGGGACTCCACATTTTATCTTCGCCCTGGCCCTGCATGAACGGGTCCAGGGATCGGCCGGTCTTCCCCCACCCGGCGCGCACAGCTTTGCCGGCAGAGACGCGCAGGGATGCACTGCAGGAAACCAAGCTCCGCATCCCTGTGCGCCTCTGCCGGCAAAGCCGTGCAGGGGGAGGGAGGGGTCTTTCAGACCAGCCGATCCCCGCGCATATCCTGGCTGCGCATTCCCCCCCCGCAGCCAGAATATGTGCACCGGGGGGGGGAGGGGAGAAGCATGTCTGAAAGTGATCTACCTTCCACTGAGTTCCCTGTACCTGAGGTGAAGTGACTGCCCACACCCTCTGCTCGTGCTCCAAGCACAGCTGGGAACCTGAGACTGAGGTCGCTTTTTAACGAGGGGTGCTGAAGCACCTCCTGAACGCCGCGTTAAAGCAAAGTCACCGGAAGTGACGTGTTCCCCATTGCCGCCGGTGGCGGCGGCGGCGGACGACACGGGGCTTTTGAGCAGCGCGTTCTGAAAGCCAGAAAATTCAAGTCTTCAGAACACGCCGCTTGAAAGCCCCGTGTCTCCCGCCACCGTCAATAGGGAGCGTGTCACTTCCCACAGCTTGTCTTTGAACGTGGCGCTCAGGAGGCGCTTCAGCGCTCCTCATTAAAAAGCGGTGGGAGAGAAGAACAACTTGGTCAAGGCCACCCAGAGAGACCATGGTTTGAATGCAGGATTCCCAGCTCAAAGCATCATCCGCAGGACCATGCCAGCCTGCCTCCATTATTATCGTTGTCATCAATCATTTCTACAGCACTTTCTGGGTTTCAAATGCTTTACAATCCTTATCTAGTTTCCCCTCCCAACTACCCTGTGAGGGGAGGTCATTATTATACCCATTTTACAGATAGCACACTGAGGTTGGGAAAGAGTGACTTGCTCAAGGCCCCCAGCAAATTCATGCCTAAGATAGGATTTGCACCCTGATTTTCCAGGTCCAAGTCCAATGCTTTCCTCACAACACTGGGTGCTAACTAGGGTGGCCATACCTCCCCTGTAAAAGGGGACACTTATGGAAAAATACATGTTGTGGGGCTGCACTAGAACCAATGCAGCCCTGCAATGTGTATTTTTCATAAACATCTTCTAAAGGGGAGGTATGGCCACCCTAGTGTTAACAGATGTGACAGTGGCCCGCTGAGGGCTGCAGGCCACCAGCACCTTTGTTTTTGTGCCGCCAGATGTTGGCCTGGGTTTGCCCCAGGCCATGTTGGCAGCTAGCCTAGGCTGCGACCCCCGAAACCTCTATGGTCACAGCCCGGGCTAAGGTCCACGCAACTGGGGCAAAGCGGGCTAGAGCGTGTTAGCCCGCCTGTTCCCGCCAGCCCGGACCAGGTCCGCCTTAGCCGGCTACCATGGCTTCCCATCCGAGTGGGGAACTGGGTGCAGTGCGGCGATGGGGCTGGCTAGCCACACATTCGTCCATCTCCCCATGCCCCTTGAACCCCGGATCGCGTTTGTGGTGGCTTCCTGACCTGGGCCAGGTCATGACGGTGGTGCTCCGCCATCACGTCTGTTAACACCCACTGGCTCCATAGCTGTTAATTCCTGCTCAGTAAAACATTACCCTGCTAAAGTATTTGTCTAAATTGCAACAAAAGCCACCCGATGGTTTAATAACCTGAGCTGGAGGGTGTGCAGGCAAGTCAGCAAGGCATTACATCCCGTCAGCTCGACCTCGCTGAACTCATACTGTGCCAGGATCTGAATCCCCTCTTTTATTGTTCGGATGGATTGTCCTGAGGTTATGATGAGGCAGGGCTCATTTATCACAAAGGCCCCCTTTGCAAAAATAGAGATGCATTGACTTTGACTGCGGGGGCTGGGAAATACTGTATAACAACCAAGAAGAACACGATGAAATTAGGAGGCGGAAAATTTAGGCTGCAAACTCAAGACCTAGGCCGAGCTGTAAAGCTACAGCATGAGAGGAAACAGCAGGAAGCACTGAGCTAAGGAGTATTCCTGTGTGGCTAGCCAGGAGTGTATATCCTAGGGAAGGGGAACTTCCGAGCAGCCCAATTGATGTCTCATAAGACTACTGGTCTTAGACTTGGGCCCTTAGATCACCACACCAGGTCCCTCAGTGCCCCCCCTTTTCACCAGGGCAGGGGGTGGGGCCTCCACTCCCTCCCAGTGGGGGCTCAACCACAACCACCTCTAGGATCCCACGGACGGTGGTCCTGAGGGGACAGGGCTACAGGGGGGAGCATGTGGGGCCACCAGAGGCCCCGCATTTCATTTTTGCCTTGAGCCCTGCAAATCCTAAGGCTGGCATGAGGGAACCTGCAGTCCACGAGCCAAACCCGGCCCGTGGCTGTGTTTTATTGGGCCCTTTTCACACAGACACTCTAACCCTGATAAAGTGGGGGTTACATTTTATTATACATGTTGCAGGGCACCCATAGAGCACACCTGAAGCCCTGCAACATGTATAATAAAATGTAACACCCATTTTATCAGTGTTAGAGTGTCTGTGTGAAAAGGGCTCTGTTGGACCCTTTAGGTCCTGATCTGGTCCATGGCTCCAAATTCTGCCCTCAGTCACTGAAAGGGGGAAGGGAGTGGAGGTGAGAGCATGCATTCAAGGAGAGGGGATGGATCCATAGCACAGATCAACAGTGGTGAATCTCAGGCCCAGGGGCCAAATGCGAATAGTTTTTATTCTGCCCCTTTCCAGTTGCTGGATCTGGCTCCTACCCCCAAGCTCTGAAAAACCGAGCTTAGGGGAAGGAACAGGGGTGGCTGGTGGGTTCCAAGGCTGGTGGGGCACAGGGTGGGCCAGAAGTGGGATGGGTCAGGCCAACGGTAGGTGGAGCCAACGGTAGGCGGAGCCAACCCGAAATCCAAATTCAGTTCCACCCAATACCACCACCCCCCAAATTTAAAAAGCCGCAATGGCCAGTGAGGGCCTCTACAAAATGGCCAACGCCTTGCACATGCTTAGGGCTTGGGGGGAGAGGAGGGGGGAAACCAGCAGTGCATCATGCAAACACAGAGCAAGTAAAACAAACCATCTTAAGCCAACAATATTATGTGAAGTCCTTAGCACACCACAAAAGCAGCAGCATGGAGCTCCACGTGTCCCTAAAACATGCTACGCAGTTCTGTCGCAATGTAAAAGGCAGCTGCTGCAACTGAACAGGTAAAAATTCAAGCAAGGAAACCATTCCCCTCATTTTGGCTCCAATATGAAGTTTTTCAGGAGTGAAAATTTATTATGGAAAGGTAATCATATTACAATAAACATAGAACTATGGCTGCAATCCACTTACTCTCATGGTTTGTGAACTGCAATCATAGTTCTAGATGTTTATTATGAGTATCTTTCTCTAATGAATTTGCACCTCGCACCGAAGCAAAGTAAAATGAATACAAACACAGCAGCAACTCAATGTAAAATTAACGTCTTGTGAGTCTGTCATCATCCCATGACACACACACACACCCCTTCCAACAAAGCCAAGCCCAAAGTACTCACCCAGCGTGCAGACTAATACTCTGAGTCCCTCCAGCAATGAAGGATGGGATGGATTTGTAGTCCAATTGAAATAATATTATTAAAATTCCTGTCTCAGCTGCTGCAGCAGCAGTTGAGGCAATCTCTGTGTCCCTTGGGGGATGGGTCAGGTACAGGCGGCCGGAGGAGAGGGTGGGCAGTGGTGGCAGGCAGGCCCCAGGACACACATACACATAGAGTGTGACCTGACCACTCCACTCTCTCACACAAAATGGCGCTGGCCCAGGCTGAGTAAAAAGGCACGCACTCACTCTCACATGACACTGCACACGCCACACAGAGCAGGTCCTGCCCCTCCCTCTCTGCAGTTGCAGATCCCTCACTGTCCCTTCCCATTCCCCGCGCAGCCGCACACTCTCCAATCCTGACTTGGGCATCTAGTCTACAACTGGCGCCCAGATAGCTTCTAAAATAGCAGGCCATAGGGCTCAATGAAACTCTGCCCCCAGGCGATGAAGACCCAGCATTGCTTTTCCTCATGTGCTGTGTTTGGACAGAGTACCCAGCCGCCCAAAGCACATTGTATTGCAATACATCACTAAAAAGACTCCTTAGCATTAGCGGTGTTGTCAGGCCTGCCCCGCAGTGAGTGACAGTCACGTGGTGCCCAGGTACCGGCAGCACGCAAGTCAATGCTGCTTAGAAACAGTTGAGCTGAGAACAAAGTGCATGCATGCACAGTTTACCAGCACTGCGTCCCCAGACCTATAAGCAGTGGCACAGTAGGCTCTGGGTCCATGGCAGGCAGGCCGGTCAATTTTTTTAAATTTTCATTGTCTCGAAAGCTTTGGGAGGTCCTGGGTGCCAGGAGGGGCAGAGTCCCATACGCCCTGAGAGGCGCACCACACCTGGGAAGGCAGCAGAGATGAAGGCATGCACACAAGGTTAGGGGGCAGATCCATGCTAAGAACATAAGAAGTGCCATACTGGGTCAGATAAATGGTCCATTGAGCCCAGCATCCTGTCTCCGAGTGGCTAATCACGGTGGCTTGGGAGAAGCACCCAACAGGTCACAATGGGGGATCCATTCCCTGTTGTCCCCCCCCCCCCC